>OY747127.1:10595343-10918346 GCA_963556465.1 Berberis vulgaris | reverse complement strand
GGTGTTGGAGAAGGCGGAATAGATCAAAGGGAGAGACCTAGAATGCTAGAGGAAAGACTACCTCGTGAAGAAGACCCTGTTTTACAGTAGCTACAAAGTTGATCTGTTTTAAAGAACTAGAAGAAGACCATGTTTTAAGAAAAAAAAAATTTTTTAATTTTAAAGGATCAGACTATTAGCACTTAAGGTTCAGTAAGAGCCACAGTATACTACATAGCTGCTGCCATCATACGCAACAATAGAAGCAGTGGTTTAAACATCAATCACCTTACCGTATGACAATCCTTATCATCCATGCTTTTTTCACCACTCCGATCAACCTGGAGTGACTCTTGTTTCACAGCTGATTACTCCTACCAATTACAACATATGGAGTCGAGTGATGACCATGACTCTCAAAGCCAAAAACAAATTGGATTATATTGATGGATCTATTCGGAAACTCGACGACAAAGCCAAGAATGATGAACTACTACAATTGGATAATTGTAACAGCTTGGTGAATCACGGCTCATCAATGCCATCTCACCTGATTCCATGCAAGTGCCATATACTGTAAATTGGCCTATAATGTATGGGTTGATTTGAAAGAAATGTACACAAACTAATTACGTGCAAATCTATCATATTGAATTTGAAATCCATGGATGTACTCAAATGATGATGAACGTGAGTGCCTACTTTACCAAATTGGAGGCTTTATGGGACGAATTGGATGTTGTGGTTGGTTTTGCTGAAGACACTAGCGACACTATGAACAACGTTCTTGCATATGTCCACACTCAACGCTCGATCAAATTCTTGATGGGGCTAATTGATGCCTACAATTCTGTTAGGGGTCAAATTTCGTTGATGGATCATCTTCTTCCACTCAATATTTGTTTAGCCATAGGCTATGTTTTTTTTTTCTTAAAGATAATAACTTTTTGCTTTAGGCAATCTTTTAGATTCTGATATAGGAGCCATAACAATTTTATGATTTGTCTACAATCACATCGCGAAGTTTATTATTGACTGAACAAAGCCAGCAAAAAATGCTATCTTCCTGCCCTTCTTCTTGTGGTGTCAACAACACTCACTGTAAGACCAAAACAAGCCTTTCCATGCATTCTTTTACTGCAAATTCAGCCCCAGAATAGTCATGGTCGAAATCCTCATCGTCTTCTTCCTCATCATGATTTTCACTGTCAGCCTCCAATAAATTAGCTTGTTTCCTCTCAGGAGAGACGTTAAATCGGTGCCCAATTTTGTTGCATCTATAACAAATGTTTGTTGTAGGTTTGGCAATGGATTCTCCTTCCGAGTTTGGTTTTTGTTCAACCCTTTGTTGATAGTATTACTACTCCCTTTCCTAGACCCTCGAAAAGACAAATCAACAGGTTTTAATCCTCAAGGACTATGTTGCACGAATTTCCTTTTATCTTTAGGTGAAACAACAAGACTATCAAAATATTTTGTCGTATTTATCTAAAATGAAGTTTGACGCCTTTTCTTCTCTATTAATTATGTTCTCAACACATAATGTCTTCTTAGAGTCCACAAATTCTGCAACTCAATTTTTTCTTGAATGTAGGGTTTCAGTTCATTCACAAATCTTGCAATTTTATGATTTTCCATCTCTGATAGGTGATTACATTCTGCAAGTTGCATGAACTCGTCTATATTTTTTGTACCGTTCTAATACCTTGTACACTGTTGATGTACATACGGAACAAAATCTGTTCATAATCAGCAGGTAAAAATCGATCCATAAGAAGTTGTTTCATCTTCCTCCATGTTCGAACTCGATTCTTTTCTTGTCTTTAACGCGTATTCAATAGTTGATCCCACCAAATAGCTGCAAAAGCTTTCAATCGAAAAGCAACCATCTTTACCATTTTGGTTCGTTGAACCTCCATGATTTCGAAATACCTATCACCCAATAAAATCTATCCTGAAAAAATTGGCATGTCACTTTGATCCGATAATTGTCAAAATTATTGTGCCTGTAACGGTTCTTCTGATGATTTGGATAATTGTATAGTGGCAGTTCCTCGACTTCCTCTTATGATTCGAACTCACTCTCCTTAATAGATAGTCTTCATCTGTTTCCTCCACGATTGCCTTTTCGATTATTGTCTCTGTTATTTCCTCCATTGTTACTCTAGTATTGCCTTCGACAACTTATAATAACTCCTATGCGACCATTTTGGACATCCAAATCTGTTTGAGTAATAAGAAAAGGGGAGAAACATACCACTTGATGCAACACAAACAAAAACAATCTGAAATCCACCAGAAAAAATAAAACACAGGATTTATTTGAATAATAGTTTGACAGAATATCTCCTTGATTAATACAATAAAGCAATTTAAAGACCTAACTCAACCTTTGGATTGTTAGGAGTCTTTGGAAATCCAAAGTCTATTGGAAAACAAAACCTATAATCCTATTGGAAAACATAAATTAAAATCCTATTGGAAAACGGTTAGGTGCTGTTTTGGAGAACATAAATTAAAATCCTATTGGAAAACAAAACCTATAATCCTATTGGAAAACATAAATTAAAATCCTATTGGAAAACGGTTCAAATCCACCATACGTTACAGCATAGCCGTGTGTTGTACCGGTAACATTGTTTCCCTTTCCGAAAAGGTATTGCATGCCTCATTCCGAGCTCAGACGCTAAATCTGTAAATTTTGGTTACGTCATTTTGTAATTCGTCTGTCCATTGTGTCTTTAATTATTTCACGTATGTTCTACATCAACAACATCTTCATTTCTTCTCTAAAACCAATTCAATTTATGAAGGAATGTTACATCTGAATAACCATAAAAGTATGTTCAGAATCGGGAATTCTAAATGGCGAGGAAACCAGCGAGGGGGAGTGGTGTCACCCTTCACCCCCTCGAGATGTGTGCCTTTGCAAATCTCGAGGGGGATGAGTGGTAACATCCCTCCCCCTCGCTGGTTTCCTCGTCGCCTAGAAGGGTTCATTCGGAATAGTGGAAGAAGAAAAATTCAACATGAACATGAGAAAAGTCAATCAGACTATAATATAAAATCTATTAAAACAAAATACAATTAGGTCAACTTAAATACTCGATGCAGTTCATAACTTCGCATCCACTTCAAGAACTGCATAAAGTCTATATAGCCATATAATCCAAGTCTCGATTGGGTTTCTCTGTTTGCATACAATAATATAAATTTGTTCATTGTTGAAGTAGCTGTCAATGCATAAGACGTATGCAAGACAAAATGGGAAAACTAACCTTCCATGTCGGCTACCTACTTGCAAGATAGTGTACAGGATAAGTTTGTTACTGTGCCACAAATTTCAGGTGACAAAAAGTAAAACTAACCTTCCATGGTCCCAAGGGTCGGTTATGGGTTGTCGTGTGAGGACTGGCAACGATCATCTTCATGCTAAGCCTCAATCTTTATGTACTTCAGTCAAATTTATCGAAGAAATCACTGCAATTAGAAGATGGAGAACTAATAGTTGCCTAAAAATGTACCAATAACTAGTTTAATCGGGTATAGTAGTTTGAATATGTTTGGGGAGCCCGAAGTCACGAGGCATGTTGCCAGGATGGAGCGTCTCCCATCTTGCCTCCAACTGCCCAGGCAGTAAAGGCATCAATCTTATGACCACAACACACACCTTAGGGTGTGTTTGGTTGCATGGAATCCTATGTCATGAAAATTCATGAGGGGACCCCTACATTTTAGGTTAAATTGATGTATCACTCCACATCCACCATTTGGTTTTGTGATCAATGGTGGGAATGTAAGTCCCATGAACATGGGAATCACATGCCTTGGGGGACCAAAGAGTGAGTTTTCCATGTTCATGGGACTTCCATTCCCACCATTGATCACAAAATAAAACGATGGTCAAATGGTAGATGTGGAGTGATATATCAATTTAACCTAAAATGTAGGGGTCTCCTCATGAATTTCCATGACATAGGATTCCATTTAACCAAACACACCCTTAGAGTCACGCTCAGGGTGTTATTTTTTGAACTTTATTCGGATTAAAGGTAATAGTAATGAAATCTACTCTCTGAACTAATTAAGCTATGAATAATAAATGAAAGAAAAAAAGTAAACAAAATATAACCTAAATAACTCTCTCAGGAGTTGAATTTCAATCAAACCCAACCATCCACAATGAGTGGCATTTAGGCCTTATTTATAATCAATCCTCTTTGCTTGCTATTCAAGCAATGATAACCTAATTAATTATTGAAGCCCCTAGTCCCCAATGTACCGCTGTGGCCTGCCAGTTCTTTGTCCGAGGAGGAGAGGTGTCTGCAATAGATTGAACTGAGGAGAACCTAAGACCTGACTCCAAGGTTGGATTTTTAATTTCATTTTCCGTCCTTATCAAAAGATTTGTGATTTTCAGCTTCATTCGAGGAATTTGGATTGCTTAGAACTCCTCTCTCTATCCACATCAAAAGCTTAGGTGAATATTTGTTTGATTGTAATCAGATATCTGCCAAAGGCGAGCTAGTTCCATTGACAGATACAGGTCTAATAGAAAAGGGGAATTCTAATTGGTGAGGAAACTGGCGAGGGAGGGGGGGTGGTCGTTTCCTCGCCAATTAAAAAAACATGCAAGTTTAAATACAGAAAAATTAAATACATTATTTTTATCATACCAAGCCCAAATCTAAATCTAATATCATCATAGGCATAGGCTTCCCTTCAAATCTAGGGAATTCTCATACTTTCGTATACTGGGATTACAAATGACAACTGACTTAACAACCCATTACTCCAACTGAAATTTTCTTAGGAATAGGAATGGATCCAAGTCATCAATTAAGGAGCCAAGAACCCTGTCTACATGAACATGCACACAGTATTCCAATAATCAAATGTTGCATATGTCCCTTTAAGTAATAAGAAAGAGCTTTAAAAAAAATCACAAATTTATGTTAAGAGAAACAATATGCCAAAACTTGGTACAAACTGACTAATAAATATGGGGACGTCATCAACATAAACTTTACTTTCTCCTAAATTTCATGTACGAAAGCTACAAAGTTTGAAAAAAAGAAAAGAAAAAATATAGGTATGAATAAAAAAAATGATATCCCAGTCCACAAATCCTACTGAAGCAAACAAAACCATTCTACCAGAAGGAAATCCGTTTGAGAAAAAACGTGGCTAAATAAGTGAAGGAAATCACGGAGTCTTGTTCTCTAAAGCAAATAAAAATATATTTAATATTTTATTTTTCCAAATAAAATTTCAACAAAAAGAATAGTTTTCATCTCAACCCGACCCGACTCGGCCGGTCGGCGGCGTGCGTGTGGAGTGTACCAACATTGATCTATCTCCTCCCTCCTTCGCAAAAGTAGGTACCCCTTGGGGTCCAAACCCAAGTCCAAAAACTATCATTGTTAACTCTTCCAAAGTGAGTTACATAAAGAATATGAGACTAAATAATTTAGAGACGGATTTGAATGTTAAGAAACCATTTACCTTTATTTTTTAAATTCACACCAATATTTCAACAATCCCCCACAAGAATTTAAAAAATATATATTTCTTCATCAATCAATATATACAATATAAGATTGTGCATAAACAAAAGTGTCTTTCAACTTGAACTGTTGCATAGTATTTATGATTTAGATTATACTAGAGTAACTCGTAGTTTTGAACTCTATCTCTAACAACATTACACGCACAATCTTACCAGGGTGAAATCTAAAAAGCTCGTGCTTTAAGGCCATGCACGTATATCCCAGTATAGTGAAGGCTCTAGGAATTTTGCCCACAAATTTCATAGGAAGCAGCCATACTTCCACAATCACTTAGGTGAGTCTATCAAGAGTACTCTTGTAGCTAGGTACTCCATTCCACATAGAATATATATCTCATTACGAGTTTTAACTCATCCTACTATCGCTTCAGGAACGCTTTAGGAATGGAATTACAATAAAGTTAGTATGATTCACCTCATATCATTCATGACTTGTTATTACTCATTGATCCTATTTCTTGGGATCTCCAGTCTGTAAGTTGAGTTACCATCATGAATAACTCATCAATCTAAGGGCATAACTCTCATTCCTTTCGAGGTTTTGAAAACCTTCTCTCTAGCTAATCCTTTCGTCAAAGGATCAACCAAGTTTTCATCTGTTCGTACATGGACCACTCTAACAGCTCCAGTAGATAGAAACTCACTAATCAACCGCGCGCCGCCATGCCAATGAAGCTCCACGCCGCTGTTGCTGTCCTCACCTTTGCCATGTGTCACTAAACTCCACGCAAGGTAAAGAGACGAACTCCTAGATGTAACACACTTAATTAGTATTTGATTCGTTTTATGCTTTCACGATGAATAATGGTGTTTATGATTCTCACTTTTATTTAATATAATAATTTATGTTATTTTAGTGACAAAAAGTTCATAAATTTCTTCGTAGATTATTATTCTGGTGGTTGTCGTTTTCTTCTCCATATAAGTTTAGTCACACTTTTCTTATGTGTGGAATTTTTTAAGGATCAATTGATTCCAGTAGGTTAGTTATATGTGATCGTCTTTTATTACGTTATTGTCTCCGGATATATCGTAAGTTTAGGATATCACATATGACCAATCTTTGTGCTTTCTAAAAAAAGTAAAATCTAAAATCCATTTACATTAGGATATATTAATGCATTAAAGACTATTTTTCCGATTATATTGTTTGGGATGTGAAACACGTAATCGAGTCATCATAGCGAATCAATACTAGTTGGCGCGTGAAATCTAGGAGGGATTCTTGGAACCTTGTGACTTTTCCAAACTTGATTTTTATTACACTAAATTTAATTTCATATTTTAAAATTGCTAAAATTTCTTACATTTAATTTCGTGTAGTTTTTCTTCCTTGACCTTGTTTTGTAGATCGTTTTTCCTCGTGGGATCGACATCCCAATCTTGACTGCAATTGACCGTGTGTACTGTTTGAGCGTAATCAAATTTTGGTGCCGTTGCCGGGGAGCAAGCGTCATTCTACAAGGAAGGTTTCGAGTATTATCTTTCTTGCTCATTGTTTTATTTTATTTTATTCTATTTTTAGGTTTTAGGTCCAATTTAATTTTTATTCTTATGTTTATTTTATTTTATTTCTAAAAAAACAAAAAAAAAAGACATTGGGGGAGTGAGTTGAAATAGAAACCACTTAGGGAGACTAATTAGGATCCCAAATTTAGAACACCCACAAATTCACATTGAGGCCAAATTAAGTTCTACTTCTAATTCTAACACCATGAGTTATCACGAAGATGACCATGTTCGGTCGCTAAAGGACTATCGCCACCCCATGCGCACTGCTACTCCATCATGTATCATGTTTACACCAATTACACCAAAGTTAAATTTTAAGCCGGGTATGATACAATTATTACCCACTTTTCATGGCCTAGAGAGTGAGAATCCTTATGTTCACATTAGGGAATTCGAGGAAGTTGTGGCCACTTTTCACAACAAAGTTGAGGCTGTAGACTCGGTTAGACTAAGGTTTTTTTCCTTTTTTCCTTAAGAAAAAATCGAAGAGTTGACTATACTCTTTGCGACCAAGGTCTATAGGTTCGTGGGAGGAGATGACCCAAGTATTTTTTAATAAATACTTTCCTCACCACAAAACCAACGGTCTAAAGAGACAGATTTCTACCTTCCCCCAAAAGAATAGCGAGACATTATATCAAACATGGGAAAGGTTTAAGGATCTTTTGAATACATGCCCACACCATGGGTATGAGAGTTGGCGCTTAGTCAGTTATTTTTATGATGGGCTCACCAGTAGAGAACGTTAGTTCGTTGAGATGATGTGTAATGGAGAGTTTTTGCAAAAGGACCCTGACGAGGCCATTGAGTACCTGAATGACTTGGCTGAAAAGGCACATACTTGGACTGGTCCAAGTGCTACTGAGAGCACGGATAGAACACGCCCAGTTGGAGTTTACCAACTTAGGGAAGATGATAGCCTTAGAGCCCAACTTGATAGAGTAACTAGGGAGTTAGATGCACTTAAGACCAAGGATGGTAGGCCCACACATACTGTTGCTAGAGTTGAGCTACAAGACGCCTGTTTTATATGCGGGGGAGTTGAACACTTCGCACATGATTGCCTAACCTTGACTGAGATGAGAGGGGTTTATGAGGAACAATGTAACGCCTTAGGGATGTACAAGAAGCCTTATTCACCATTCTCTAACACTTACAATTCTGGCTGGAGAGATCACCCTAACTTTGGCTGGAGGTCCGAGGCAGACCAATCTACACACTCACAGGCACAACCACCTAGGTCATATTCTACACCTCCATACAATGCGTAATCTAACATAAGTTCCTTATCAGACACATTACATGCATTTATAGAGGCACAAGGTAAAACTAATAAAAAATTTGAGGTTGCATTGCCGCAATTGGAAAAAGAGAATAAGGAGATCAAAAGGCAGATAACCAATAGCTGACAAGTTCATTAACAGTGCAAGAGCGGGGCCAATTTTCGTCACAGCCTCAAGCAAATCCAAAGGACCAACTTATGGCACAAACCTCTACTTTAGACTCTCAGAATGTCAAAGAGGTTAATGCCATCGCTACTCGGAGTGGTAAGATTTTAGATGGGTCAAGCTCGTCCACGATTATAGGCACCTCCCCAAGTGCAAAGGAGAACATCCCTGAGGATGATCCTAACAAGAACATTCCAGTTTCAGTTCCTTTTCCTCAAGCACTACGACCTACTGGAAATAAATCAGAAATGCATGGTGAGATTCTAGAACACTTGAAACAGGTCAAAATTAACTTACCTTTGTTGCATGTGAATAAACAGGTACCAACTTATGCGAGGGTCATCAAGGATCTATGCACTATCAAGAGGAAACATCATGTTAAGAAGACTGCATTCTTGACAGAACAGGTAAGCTCAATGATTGAGCAGAGGACACCACCCAAGTACAAAGATCCAGGGTGTCCTACAGTCACCTGCCAAATTGGGACTCATGAGTTCGGCCAAGCCTTGTTGGATTTAGGGGCAAGTGTAAATCTGATGCCATATTCTATTTACTTGCAACTGGGTCTAGGAGATTAAACCCACATCCGTGGTACGACAATTGGCCGATAGATCGGTTAAGAAGCCAAGAGGAATAGTCGAAGATGTCTTGCTTCATATTGATAAGTTTTACTATCCAGTCGACTTTCTTATTTTAGGTACTAGCTCATTCTGCTGTTAATATGGAGTCTACAGTTCCAATTATTTTAGGTAGACCTTTTCTTGCCACTACTAACGCTCTTATCAATTGCAGGAATGGTCTAATGAAACTGTCGTTTGGGAACATGACTCTGGATGTCAACATATTCAATATTAGCAAGCAACCACGTGATGATGATGAGTGTCATCATACCTACATGATAGACACGCTGATATCAGAGGAGGCCCTCTTGAGCGCAGATTCTGAAACCTTAGAGTACCTCCTTTCTATTTCTGATTTTGAGAATTCACTTTATCCTGACAACGCTTTTGATATTTTTGTTGTTTCAGGGTTAAAGGATAAAGGAGGGCGACAATGGCAACCATTCTTTGAGGAGTTGCCAAAGGAAAGACAGAAACCACAACCATCCATCGTGGAAACTCCGAAAATGGACCTAGCTCCACTGCCTAAGAGACTTAAACATGCATTCCTCGGACCAGATATTCAGCGAAAACTTCAGTTAGCTGAAATTGAGGAGTTGCGGAATGATGCCTATGACAATTCCCGAATATACAAGGCGAAGATGAAAGCAGCTCGTGATAAGCAAATTTTGAGGAAACATTTCGAGCCAAACCAACGAGTCTATCTCTATGACTCACGACTTCATCTTCATCCTGGCAAGCTAAGATCGAGATGGACGGGCCCATTCATGGTAAAACAAGTTTTTCCCAATGGGTCCATAGAAATTGAAGATCCAACAGATGGGAGAGTATTTAGAGTAAATGGGCAACGTTTGAAGCACTATGTGGAGCGAGTAGAGGTGCCAGAAGAGATCTCTCTGGTTGCCCCTATCTACTTGATTTGATGTTCTCCACCCTATCTTTAGTTTAGGTTTTTATTTTTAAAAATTTTTCATTTATTTTTTATTATTTTTTATTTAGTTTAGTTTAGGTTTTTGCTTTTATGTTTTTCTTTTAGTGTTTCAGGTTATTTTAGGTGTTGTTACTGGAGTCACTCGGAGCCCTTCATCCCATATGTTCCTTTCTCCCATCAGTATGATTTTCTTATATTTTGGTGACTGTGAGGACGTTGTCTATTTGAAATTGGTAAAGCTTCACCATGGTAATATCACTCTAGCCCTCCTCTTTTCTTTTTCCTTCATTTGTCACGATTGTTATTTTATACATTGAGGACAATGTTTGGTTTAGGTTTGGGGGTGTGGTTTATTAGATTTTTTGTGCAAATTTCAAAAATCTTTGAGCTCAAAACATATTTTACAATTAAACCGAGTCATTTTTGTGTTCTACTCAATCTCCATTGAATACTAAGATGATTACGGTAATTGTGCAAACTCTTTATGAAAATGCATTTGAAATCTGAACTCTTGGTGAATTTAAAACGTACTTTTTGTGCAATTTTCAAAAATCTTTGAGTTAAAACGTATTTTACAATTAAATCGAGTCATTTTTGTGTTCTATTCAATCTCCATTGAATACTTAGATGATTACAGTAATTGTGCAAACTCTTTATAAAAATGCATTCGAAATCTGAACTCTTGGTGAATTTAAAAAAAAAAAGTGAAAAAAGGGTTTTGAGTCTTTTTTATTTTTTTTTATTTTTAATTTTAGAGAATATTTTTGTTGCCTTTAATTTTGAGAAAACACATACTAACATGTGTCACATAGTTATATTAGTGGAAAACATGATATTTGATATTATCCTTATGTTAGATGTATTTCGTGAGACTTTTCAACTCGACTATTCATGTACTATAAGCCAAGTCAACATGATTTGAAGTTGATTAGTGAGATATTTAACTAGAAAACCTTAGAATAATAGTGGAGACTTAACCCGTGTGAGTTTTGAGTAATTCTTTATTTCTTGAGGGTTATTAATTACACTCTGATTTTTTTTGAGTCCGCATTATTTCGTTGATGATCTCATTATTCTTGATTTTCTTATTGATTGTTTTAAGAATGACACAAAAATTGAATCTTTACACTAGAACTTCCTGCTTTATTCAGTTGAAATGTCCTAGTACTAACTAGAACTTATGAAGTGATATAGGCATTTCTTTATTTAAACAATTTTTTTAGCCTTTTAGCCTACCCAATAATAAATATCCATTTGCAGCCATTTGAGCCTTTAAATAGCATTCTCTTTGCTATCCCCATTCCCAATACCTACTCCAATCAAGGAGTAATACCTCTATTATTTTATCCTTACCCAGGTTTCTGAGAATGTATACGGTGAGATATATTTATGGAATGGGCAAATAAAAAGAGTTGAAAATAGATATTTTATGTGCCCTCGAAGTAAAAGTGTTGGATTGTATCAACGGGGAAAAACATACAAAAAAAGGTTGCAGAAGAAAATAATGAAGAAAAAGTTAATGGTGTACAACATTGATTTGTTCTTTAATGCCCTATGTGTTTATTTAAGGGTGTAGCTATTCTCAGAAAATTCTTGTATCTTTTTTGTCCATTATTATTTGCCATAATCCAAGCCCCATTATAACCTAGTAAAGACCTAATTGATCTTAAGTGAAAGTTGGTTTAATAGATGTGGAGATTGATTAGGCAAAAACTATGGTGTTTGATTCAACATTCTCAAAAGTAATCAATATTCCTGTCCATGAGATCATATTCATTTCACTCTTTGAAAATTCCGTTTTTCATGATGATTATATGTGAGACGTTTGCATTTTCCATAATTTATATCATTTTCCTCACATATAAATTGAGTGCCTAATCTCTGAGTGTTTTATTTCTGAGTGACATGAGAGATTTGTACGTAGTCGAAGCATACTTTCTAAAGGTTATCTCGTCACATTTTTACTATGAGACGAAGACTTATGTTGATAAGGTTTCTCACACACACACTTCGAGTTGAAAATGATTATGAAATTTATTTAACCTTTAGATACTATTAAATTATTGTACTCTATTGATATACTATTGTGACATTTTTAGTTTGTTGTTTTTCTTGAATTTTAAGCAATTAGAAAATTACTCAGAGGAAAATAAAGGAAAATGTCCTTGTTTTTGCACTATATTTTTAGAAAATAGATTTTGTTTTATCGAGTCAGTAATGTTTGGGAGTTACATTTCTGAAAACCTTCACGACACTATAACTCGTCCACTAGAGGTAATCTAGGGGTTTAAAGCCTCGTTGCATGTTAAGGTAAGTGCAACCGTGATTCCTACGAAAGTGAGCTAGGATTTTATTCTTAATTTTGTTTTGCTCGAGGACTAGCAAAATGTAGGCTTGGAGGTATTTGCTCGAGGACTAGTATATCTATGAAACAAGTGGCATAACGGCTCAATTGTGTAAACTCGACTAAGTATTCTGAAACGGGTCTAGATCCCTGCTGTAAGTTTAAAAACCAGTCCACTATCTCAGCTCTGGCAGAATCAGGAATAAAATGTTGTTCAAACACTACGCAAAACGTATCCCACTTCATCTCTGACACATCTCGACTCTGCCTCACTGAATCCCACCAATACATAGCCTTTCCGTCAAACTGGTGTGCTGCTAGCTCGGTACGCTGTATAGGTGTTAACACCATCCTCTCAAATATAAGCCCTACCTTACAGATCCACCTATCCGCAGCTAGAGAATCTCCAGTACCATCAAATCTTTCACCACCCAAGCTGACGAAATTCTTGTTACGACGAGTAAACGGATCCTCTAACTGATTTCCATGTCTCATATTTTGTGACCACTGTGTCATCATTTCCATGAAAGCCTAAGAGGCATCCTCTTCTGCAGTGCCTGATCCCTCACCCTGTGTTCTCTTACCACGCGCCATCACCACACTCCCTCTACGTAAAAGAAAACATACATACAATACATCAAACAACACAACAAAAATCCTATCTCCTCTACCCAGTTCACTCAAGAAAGTGTCATACGATGATGTTCTATGTGAACCGGTAAACAATGGCTCTGGTACCAAGTTTTGTCACGCCCCAACCCGCCACGGGAATCGCAGCGTGCCAATGCGTGAACTAATCCATAATACAGGCGGATCGTAACCGGCTACAACATCATAATATAACACATTTTTGAAACAAAAATCTAACAAAAATAAAAACTACGATAGAATTTGAACAAAATAAGAGTATGCGATTCGCCCAGCCAGAGTCATAGCGACAAAAACAATATATACAAACATCTAGTATTTAACAAAATAATACAAAGGAAACAAAACATACCCGTACAGGGTGGACACGATTAACCAGCACAAAACAAAAGCTGGAAACTGGGCCTAAGCCCCACGATCAGCAAGAACGCCAACACTGTCTGCACTCTAATAGAAGCACACCCCTTGTGAGGTGAGCAAAACACAAAGCTAGCTAGTGTGAGCGAACTAAATACAAATAACAGAATAATATACAGGGAAAATTCATGCCACACAATAACGGATAAGTGAGTAATCCTAGATGCATGATCCATAAAATGAAAAATGTGTCACTATACAAGTTCTAAAGTCTAAATCACACTGTGTCTTTAAGGATAATATTTCTAAGTTCAAGCACCAACACAAGCATTTCAGATTCAACAATAACTACAATTTTACGAAATATGCCGGTCATTATATGTGATTCAAACATGATAACGATCAAGCGATGAAAACAAAGATTATCATAATTCTTCATAGTCTCCTAGGTATAGCAATCAAATCGAAAGTCGAAACCAAAAGAATTATGTATAAGTGTCTTATATCGTAGGTATCTGCATACCCTACAAATGTGTCTAGCCCAGACACATCCCACAACGTGCACCAGTACCACTTCGAGTGGTTTGTATGCCAATGGGGTGCCATCTGCCGGGATACAAACTTAAACATTCCGAACGACTGGCCTAACACGACTAACTTAATACAAATCAAACTCAAAGCGCGCTGGGAGGGAAAGCGAGTAATCTCCAAAGCACATCCTCCGGGACCCGTCCTACTGCACTCTCTAGTGGCAAGTCGTGTGGGAGCTCACCGCACCTCAGCAAACTTGCCACATGCAATAGTGTCCTCAATATCTGGTGCGAGTCATTTCAAACACCATCAAACTCACGATGCGAGCAAGCTCCTAAGCATCGGCACAACATGCATTACAGTGGGGTAAAGACACTTACACTAATATCAACATGCACATACTACAAGTCTGTACAGAATCAAATGTAACAGACGTGTAACCATAATCAGTTAGGCAATTTTCATAAATCCATGACTACACTAGGGTCCCAACATGATCCAATTCACCACAA
The DNA here is from genome assembly GCA_963556465.1 of Berberis vulgaris. NCBI lineage: Eukaryota > Viridiplantae > Streptophyta > Magnoliopsida > Ranunculales > Berberidaceae > Berberis > Berberis vulgaris. Next base: position 10,903,895 of record OY747127.1, on the reverse strand, counting down.
TAAATTCATTCGAGTCGAACTATCATACATGCTCAAGACTCAGCAATCTACGTGAGACGCAACATACAAGCCAATGCCATTACACCAAAGCCTAATCACACCCAAATTCAACCACCATTATATTTCATTAATGTATATCATGCTTTCAGAAAACTCAATACATAAATTCATTCACAAAAGAACCAACACAACCATCAAAATCTCCAAAAACCCCGAATTTCGAACTTGTATTCACTTATACACAATTGACGGCATAATGTAAAAATTAAATTCAAGGTTTAAAATAAACATTTCTCAAGGTAAATATTATAGTTACACTCACTTGAGCGGAGTGGGTTTTCGGAACCCAAATCCTACCGGTCGAAGCTCCCAAATCCTACCGGTCGAAACAGTGAATGCGAGACCAAAGAAATTTTTTTAAACTGCAAGGCGGACTTAAAAGTGAGCAAATTAGCAGAAAACTGGAAAAAGAAATAAGTTACAACCGGTGCGTGACTGAAAGAAAAACTTACCGGCAAACACCCAAAATTCAGCAAAACTCACCGAAACCCACCCTATTCCGGTCTGATCGCCTTCGAACAGTACAATAGATCGGAAATAGGTCCAAGAACACTGAAATCGCGAATTTGCAGCTCACCTATGCGCCCAAAGCCCGGATTCACACCAAAAACCTTCCTAATAGACATGCACACTGATTTTTTTTTTTTTTTTGAAATTTCGGCCAACCCTTAAACCACCATTGCATGTAGGGTTTACAGGTTCCAAATGACACTACAAAACCCCTGAAAGGGTTGATCGGAGCTACACAATCTGATCAGTCAAAGCCAACACCGTTAAGCCCACACAATCTGAAATTTTTGATTTTTAAAACAAAAAATTGAAGCAAGAAGTAGAGGGGAGAAATAGGAAGAAAAATGAGGAGGAAGGGATGAGTTTTGGGGGGAAGAAATTTGCAATCTACGCAAAAACTCACCGGAGAAGAAGATGAACAAAGGGAGGATCGCTCCCTGTAAGAAAAAAAGAGAAAATAAGGAAGAAGGGGAGGAGTTTTTTTCTTTTAAGGTTGGGTGGTTATATGCCCCCACCAAATTTTCTGAGTACCCCACCCTCTAAATATATATATATATATATATTTTAAGAAAACTATAGATATTAAAACCACCCCGCCACCATTGACCGCACCACCACCCATCCACCATCAACCCCACCACCACACCGCTGGCCTCCTCCTATTTCCTCTTATGTGATTTTCTCCTTCTCCTCTTTTATTTTCTTCACAACAAATGTCATGAATTAACAAACACAAATTGGAATTTTATAAATACAAAAAAAAAAACTACAATACAAAAACACAAAAACAAACATTAGATCTTCCATTAATATTTTTAACTATTATAAAAAAAAATAAAAAAAAATACATTAATTGTCTTAGAGACAATCAAGAAATTCCTTCAGGGGGTGATGTTCGCGGCCCTCTTCTTTGGAGGTGGAATAGTCCACTAACGAATTTCCACCATCACCGTCATCATTGTCCTCATCCTCTTCCTATCCTCTTCCTGTCCTTATCCTCATCATCATTTTAAGACAATGATGAGTGGGGTCCTCATACCAGAAAGAGTCGTATTTCGGATCGCCCATTTCATCTCATTCTTTATATAAGTTTTCTTCTTTGAACATTGACATTTTTCTCTTCATCTTCTATATTTTATCTTGAATTGGTGATGAATACTAATAGACTACTCCCCTTTTATAATTCTCAAATTAAATAACATTTGTCTTCCCAAGCAATTCTAGTTGTCTTTCCAAGCAATTTTATTTGTCTTCCCAAACAATTCTATTTCTATTCTCAAGTAATTTTCTTTTAATTTTTTTTTTTGAAAGGTAATTTTCTTTTAATTATGCAACCATAGTAATTTTCCCATGTATGCATTAGCACTTCCTTAACGGTTGCTTGAATTTGATACACAAAGAAGAAAGTGGAAATAATAGGAGGAAAAAGACCAATACTTCCCTGAGATACCCAAATGCAGCGGCACGGGCGGGCTCAACACCAATCCTCGCAGGAGCCGTCGTGATTATGATAAAAAAAACCGTAGGCGCCACTGCATTTACGCAAAAACAGAATCAATTTTCCTAAATGTACCGACAAATGCAAGGCTAAAGCAGATCCTCGCAAGAGCCACCGCGTTTGGGTAAAAACCAAACTCTTGTCCATTTTTTTTGAGCCAAAATTTAAAATTTTGTAAATTATATGGTTTAAATACACTCTTAAGAGTGTGTAGCTTGCATGAAACTGCAAATTGAAGTGTTTTTGTTGTGTTTTTATATACTACGCATGCAAATATTATAAGCAATGAAAATGCAATTGCAAATACTCACAAAAGACTTTGACATCTAGTCTAAAGACAAGGCTAATAGAAGGCATTTACAATTGCTAAAATCAACATTTACAACATTTATAATTGCCTATCAACCAGATCAACATTTACAATTGGCTATCAACAAGATCAACATTTACAACCGAAAATAATGCTTTCTGCATTCTTTTTACAAATTGAGGCAGTAATTGTGTTCTTGTTGCTCCATTGACACACCAGCATTTACAATAGGCTATCAACAAGATCAAGATTTACAACCGAAAATAATGATTTCTACATTATTTTTACAAACTGAGGCAGTAACTGTGTTCTTGCTGCACTGTCGACACATTTCCTATATGAGAAATCTGTTGTTGTGCCAATCATATGAGTTTTTTGGTATAGGACCATCTGTTTTCTTTACTGGGCAGATTTGAGTGACTTTAAAAGAGATGGAAATCCATACTCTCTTAAATCTCTATGGTTGTGGGTTCCCCATTTGCTAGAACCTCTGTGAGGGACACATTTTTTGCCCTCGCGGAGGTTTTGGCGGGTGTGGTTTCCCATGTTGCACGCTTCGCCGCAGCTGCGAGAGTGAAGGAGAAAAACAGGGTAGAAAAAAGGTGTGGTGGTGAAGGGGAGGATGAGAAGGAGAAGAGGTGGCGAAGGGGGGAAAATAGGGCAAAAAAGGAGAATAATAGGAAAAAAAACCCAGAAAAGAAGAAGAAGATGGGAGAAGGTGAAATGAGAGGTGGCGGTTGCGAGGTGGTGGTGGTGAATGGGGGAGGAGGGGGAAAGGTGGTGGTGGCATGGTGGTGGTGTGATTGAAGAAAAAGAAAAAGGAGGTGGAAGAACAGGAAGATAGATGGCGGTGGCGGTGACGGTGCGGTGTTGTGGTGGTGATTGAAAAAGAATAATAATGGCGATGACAAGGAGATGATGGTGAAGGGGAGGAGGAAGAGATGGTGGTGGTGGTGGTGGCGTGATGGTGAAGAATGGGAGAGATGAGAAGAGGTTAGGGTTTTGTTTTATTTATATAGTGGTGGTTTCTTTTAGCAGATCCAATTTTTTTTTTGTGATGGTGGTGTGTTTTAGTAGAAATATTGATGTTATTTAGTAACAATCTTCTTTTATAATTAGCCCGGGAAGTTTGGAGAGTGGCGGTGCACTCAGAGCAAGTGATGGTAGGACCTAGTAACGTGGCTGTCAGTGGCCATGGTCGTAGTCACTCCAATACCTAAGTAGTTTGGGCCTCCTTCTTTCCCTTTCCCTTTCTCTTTCTCTTTCTCTCTCACAAGCGTTCCATTATTGAAGACCAGTCGTCGTCTGTTCGGGTCTTCCGATAGGTAATGCTGCTTCACTTTGTTTTTAACTTTGAACTTTTGATGATGGGGTTTGAGGGTTTTGTGTTTCTGTAATCTGGGTTTTGGTTTTAAGTTTAGGATTTTGATACCTTCAGTGGTTTGGTTTGGTTTTCATGTTCTGTAAACTGACTTGGAAGAGACTAAACTTAAAAAAAAAAAGAAATAATTTTCTATTAGAACGAGGTTAAAAAAAAATAATATGGACTTTTATTCGCAATAATAACTAGTTTTCTATTAGGAAATAGGGTGTATTGAGATTTGGTTGATTTGAGTAGAGAGTGATTTCTTTATTGATTCACTGTAAATAGTTTTGCTTCTTAAATTTCAACAAATAATTTTGCTTTTCTATTGTCAGTGTTCCTCCATCCTCACTCAGTTACTTTACATCAATCTGTACATTTGGTTCAATTATGAGACGAACTCACAACCCTAGAAACAACAACAATATGAGGGAAAGCAATGACACCAACAACATGACAGGAAACCACGGCGACGACAACAACAATATGGCCTTGGCAGTAAAGTTGGAAGCACTAGAAAAAGAGATTGAAGCAATCAAAGCTGATAAAGAAGTCCAAAAGACTTCCACAGATCAATTGAAAGCTACTCTTCAACAACTCCTTGTAGCCTTGTCAGCCAATGCTATGCCACCACAACCTCCTCAGGTACTCGGCTTTTCTTCTTCTACTTTGCCTTTAACAGACCCATCAAACAAAAACTTCAGTTTCATCATTGCACCTGGAAGATTAAATCTATCATCAAGAACTTTTACTTTGCTGGAAAAGGAGGAAACCGGATACAAGCCCACCACTACGATTCCATTCATGTATGAGAATTTGCAAAGTAGTGATGAATCCACTATTGAAGTTGTTTGTTATTGTAATGGACTATTTTGCTTAGCCTCTGATGTTTTTTGGAGATCAATCTTCACTTATAATGTGGCTACCAAGGAGTGCATGAAATTGCCTGAACTGTTGGTGGATGAGCTGGCACGACTCGATAGAGATTATTTTTTGGGCTTTGATGAAACCAGCAAAAAGTATAAACTGGTTCACATATACCTTCGTGAACATGAATATGGGAATTACTCTGATTGTCATTATCGAGATGATTATGGCTGGGGTGACATTATTACCTTAGGTGATCCTTCCTGGAGGAAATTGCATGTTCCAGATGACATTGACAATGATATGGTAAAGAATGAAGGAGGCTATTCCACTGATTCAGCTTTCTTTAACGGGGCATTCCATTGGCTTATCACTGATCGTTTTAATGATGAAATTCCAGAGCACATCCTCACAATGGACATTCACAATGAACAATTTCGAGTTATCAATTTGCCTATATCTAGCAAGAAGATGGAATGTAGCATAGTTAGCATGGGGGCATCGTTGGCTTTAATTGGTACCGGTAGCAATATTAGGTGCATATGGAAATTGGTGGATAGTGACATGGGAATTTGGACCCAGCAGTATACATGTGACGTGACCTTGTTGTATGAATATTATCCACAGCAGTATTTCCGGATTGAATTCATCGATATGCTTAGAGAACACAAATTCTTGATGGCGGTGCATGGAACTCACAACAATGATATGGATCTTCTTGTTATTTATGACGCTAGAAAAGAAGAATACAACAACATCATCAACATCAAGTTTGTATATGGTAATGATCTACCTATGGTTGTCTTTCCTTTTCGTCTTTCTTGAATGTTAAGTCCTCATAGTACTATTTTCTTCTGAATCTTTTTCTAAGTCGAATGCTGTAACGCATTTTGGAATACTTTGTTTACCTTTATGGATTTTAATTGATGTTATAGCTTTGTACTTATTCTTCCAATTGTGCGTGCATTGTTATAGCTCAACCTTGTAAAAACTGAAGGTGTGTGTTGGATTTTGGCTGAACCCTGAATGATGTTAGTCTTAATGATGTTGGGGTTCATGTTGATTTTTGCATGAGTGTTCTACATACTTGAGGAGCTTCCCACAAAATAACTACTTATGCTCTAGGTGGATGAAATAGGGGCATGTGGTAGATGTGTGTTAACTTCTTTTAAAAAATCTTTGTCCTCGGAGTCTTACTCCCTAGTGCTAACTACCTACTGCATGCCTTTCTCAAGTGATGTTTTATTGAAAGAAAGAGGAAGAAAAACCTCGAGAGGAAAGGGGGACTAGTTGACACTCATGAAGCGCCGGATGTTGACTTGTTATACGTTGAAGACTAGTTCGGGTTTTTTTGGGGCCTAAGGTTAACACATTCAGATGGTATTGTCAGGGAAGTTTAGGTGTTCCATCTATAGACATTGCAGAAAAAATATAAATGGTCAAGATTGTTTGTATTATGGAAAATCCCCTCGTCAATGCACAAGAACATGGTGAGGTGTACCTACTAAAAGATTTTGACACACACATTGAATTGTCCTAACATAAATGGAGTGTGTATCTGGATTGCAGGTCCTTCCCTAGTTTCCTCTAGCTGTCACTCAATGGTATAAGTACTTGTATGTGATTGACCGGAAGCTATTTCTATGTGTAGAATGGGTGTATACAGTTAGAAATTTTTCTTAAATTAGATCTACATAGTTCATATTATCATACATTGTAGACTATCAAACTATAGGTGAGTGGTGTTTGATCAGACCTAATTAGTTGTGATCATTAAGAAACAATAAGACTAAGGTCATAAACATGTTTCTAATTACATGTTATATATCTTGACATGTATTACTAAATTGAGTATGGAAGTTATTTATGTGTAAATACTAATTTAAGTCCCACTATAATTCTATTATTGATGACGGGCTAATGATAGAATTAGGGTTCTATATATACAGTTGGGGTTCTCACTCCAAACCTAATTATCTATCTCCTACTTTTTCTAACTGGTTTAAGAAACATAAGAAAAAGGTTCTGGAGGTAGAAGTTCCTTCTGCTGCGTATTGCTAGTTTGCGAGGATTACTACGAGGATACTCTTCATCAATGGCGACTTCAGGTATACATTGATTAAAGTTTTCTTCGTTGATTATTAATGTGAGGTCTTGGTTTAGGATCTGTTAGATTCCTACAACGGTATCAGAGCCTCTTTGTCAAAATCATTGAAGAAAACATACGGTTGATTGTTTTCTTATTTTTTAATTAATTAATCAATCCTCATGTTGGTTTTACCCACACCCGAGAAATCTATTTTGCCGGATCTGGTTCTTCCAGTGACTGGATTGTGGTTTCGTTCTTCTATTATCAGCACCATATGAATTTTTGGGTGGTCAGTGAATAATTTCAGACACGTTGAATTCAAATTTACAGTTTAAAAAAAATCGAAACCCTATTTCTTCTTATTCTCGAATTGGGGTTTTGGCTTCAGGTTTCGTTTAAGGTTTCAAATGTGTTATGATCAACTGGACCAATTCTTCAGTAGGCACAACTTTTTGAATTCGACTCCACAATTTCAGTTTGCTCTCCATTGTTCGACTTCCTCGTTTTGAAGACAAATCCCAACCAAAACAGATTTGTAGAAATAAGAAAGAGATGTGTAGAAAATAGTTTGATTTGGGGTTCGATCAAGGTTGATTCGTCAATCTGTTTTCTCTTTTTTTTTTCCCTTTCAAATCATAGGGAAACAGGAAAAAAAGACGACCCTATTGGGGGTTTTTTTTTTGGCTTGGAAATTCTTGGGCCTGGCTGGTCTTGACCGGTCTGGTTCGATCTTGTTCGATCGGCATGGTTCGGACGGTCTGGCCTGTCTGACAAGACCGGTTGTCAGTTTTCTAGACAGTTTAGTTCTGTTAGACCGATAAATTTAGACTAGTTCAGTTCAAAGTTAGTTAGATCAAATTCTACTCTGACTGATTTCAAACCTGTTTGATAATTCAGGCCTATTGGGCTGGACCAGTTGCATTTTTGGCCTTCTTCACTCATGCATTTTTGACCAGTTGAGAAATTTTTTAAGGAGCACCTCAAGAATATTTTCATTAGCAATCCAAAATTTAAATTTAGGTGAAATTTTGTGATACACCACCTAAGTGATCTCTTTCGTGAAATTTTATTTGAATTTGAATTTCAGTTATTACCTAGTGGATTGCATATGGTTGTCATAACCCGAATAATAATTGGCCCAAAGGCAAGTTTTTATTTTGGCTGGTTCATTGGCGGTTTAAGGTAATTAATTTAAGTAAAATATATTTGGGATTCACTTATGCATTCAATGATCGGCCCAAAGGAAGGTTATTGTTTAGCCAAGTCCGATTTTATTTTATTTCTATTAACTAGCCTTAGTTGTTTTGAGATAATCACTTACATGTTACCATGCATGTCCAAAGACTTGAATTGTAATGGTGTGTTTGCTTTCTCATAAGAGCCTATTAATAAATATATAAGTTTATATGTACTATTTTTTTTCCCTTCGTCTATTTGTTTGCTACTAATTAGACAAAAAAGTTGATGGGATGTACATATATTGATTTGAATTTATTCTTTTGTTTTATTTAGTGAATGTTTCTTTGATATCTGCCAATTTAAACAACCTTCCATTAATTATTGGTTCAAATTCAAAAACAAAATGGAAATAACATATAGTGATCGTTCTTGAGTGTATGGATTTAAATTATGCGCTTCATGTTGATGAATCCACTAAGCCTATTATTCTAGTTCAGCTGAAGATAAAACTTCTTATTAAAAGTGAGAGCGCTCTAATTGCATTGGTCTTATGATAATGAAACACTATATTTTTGAAACTTTTAGTGGTGTCATGCTTAAGGAGGAAAATGCTAAAAATTTCCTACGCCTGGATGCAGATCGATTTGTTGCATAGAAAAGGTAGAGGCGAATACGTTTCTTAGCGGACTTGTTACCATGCAGTGTACTGGCAAAAGAATTGTAAGGGAGCACATAATGGAAATTTCTAATCTTGTTTCTAAAAATGAGGACACTAAAGTTGGAGTTTTCTGATGATCTCCTTATGCACCTCATTTTGATTTCTCTTCCTGCGTAGAATGGTCCATTTAAGATCAATTATAATACTTAAAGAGAGAAATTGACTCTTAATGAGCTCATTGCTTAGTGTGTGCAAGAAAAATGAACGACTGAAATGAGAAAAGACAGAAAGTGCTTACATGACGACATTTTTCAATTATCAGAAGTGACTCTTAAAGCAAAGGAGATAATTTTAGTTTTATTTGTTCGGTATTTAATCTAGTTGAGGTACTATGCTATTCCTAATGGATAGATACAGGTGCAACTATTGCACCTATTCACATCAGTGTTTTTCAGTGTTCTAAAAATTGACCTAGGCGCTAGAAGGTAGAAAAACGCCCAGATTAATGGTTGGGCAGGTTCTGGGCAGTCTGGGCAAGTAGTTTTTTTTTTTTTTTTTAATAAGGCTGATTGTGTTTTTATTTTATTTTTCTTTCCTCTTTTTTAGAAATAAACAATTTAATTGTTTTTTATTCAGTATATGTCTAAATGTAGCAAATGATGATTACTTAATGGAATTCTCAAAGGATCTGCCGATACCAATTTTAGTAATGTAGATTTTATCAAACATGACTGAGATTATTCATGCAATTTGAAGAAAAATAAAAGAGTAGCTTTGGATATTTGTCAACAAATTCAACTTTGTATAAAGTGTCCATCATGATCAATTTCAGTCATTTGAGTTTAATAAATTTTGTCATGATTGTTAATTTTTCATGTTTTTAAATTTTGCATATGTATCTTGACATTAAGTTGGATGTAATTGATAAGGTATTATGCTTAACTTTTGTAAATTATTAAAGTTATAATACAAAACATAAGACTGCCTAGGTGTCCGCATAGGCCCCTGGGCGCTAGCACCTGCTCGCCGCCTGCCCACCACCTAGTGTTTTTTAGAATACTGATGTTTCCATGCAGGATGGTATAAAAAGTCAGAAACCAAATAATGTCGAAATGTTCATTTACATGGGGAATGACAATAAAGTAGGGGTGGGCATCCCATCCCGCGATCCCGATCTCGTCCCCTCCCGATTTTTTCGGGTCTTAATGGGATTGAATAATTTTATCCCGATCCCGATCTCGTCCCGATCTAGAATGGGATGAGATGGGATGAAAGATTTTCGATCATGCCAATCTCGTCCCGTCCCGAGCTAATTTTTAAATATTTATTATTTATTTATTTTAGGATTGCAATATTAGTGTAATTGAAAAAAAAATGAATTTAGTTGAAATTAGTGTAATTGATAATAGTCTATATCTGCAACTACTTGATATTGGTTTATTTCTAGAATTCTAAATGAATTATTTAATTGCAAACTCTTTAAAACTCAAAATGGGATTGCTAACTACATTGGAGAGTTTTATTTCGTGTCAAGACAATGAATTTAATGACTTTTTTTAAAAGCAATAATGAAACATTCTTCTTATCACCCCAAATCTACTCATCATTTTGTTCACTATTTGAAACAGTAGAGCAAGTCCACCATTGTCATTATACTGTCCACCTCTTAGTCATTCAAAACTCTGCAGAAATCTTAATTACAAAGTGAATTTCAGCTATCATTTATGATAGTTTATTATGATGTTGCATACTCAATATAAGACTATCATTTATGTGTAGTTCTACGAATTGCCTTTGCCTATTTTCAACTAAGCAAGTTGGGTCTTGGGTAAGCAGTAATTTGTCCAAAAATGAGAGCACGTTGATCCCGTCTCGTCCGGTCCCGATCCCATATGAACGGGATGGGTCTATCTCGTCCCATCCCGTCCCGTGCCCACCCCTACAATAAAGCTTGTGTGAGACAATTGGAGTCTTTAAATTAAAATTAGAGTCCGGTTTTTATTTGGATCTGGATGAGACAATTTATGTATCGTCATTTAGGCATAATTTAATTTCTATTTCTAGTTTGGATAAATGCGGTTATACTTTTTCTTTTGGAAAATGAAGTTTCAGTCTTACAAATTTCAAATGTTATCGGTAATTGATAATATCTATATAAATTAGACTTAAATGTTTCCTACTTACAATCAAATGAAATTTTGCATGTTATAAATTATGGTACTAAGTGAAGATTAATTAATGATAACTCTTCTATGTTATAGCATAAGCATTTAGGTCATATCTCTCGACCGATGATCGAAAGGCTTGTGTCAACCAGAGTTCTTGGTAAATTTGATTTTACAGATTTTACGATTTGTATTGAATGTATAAAAGGAAACAAACAAACACTAGAAAGTTAGGTGCTCATAGGAGCTAAGTGTCTTAGATTTGATACATACTGATATTTGTCGTTCATTCCTTGCGGCGTTTTGGAATGGTCAATGGTATTTTATAACATTGACAACGATTATTCTCGATATGAGTATCTATACTTAATACATGAAAAATCACAATCATTGGATGTGTTCAAGGCCTATAAGGCCTAGGTTGAAAATCAAAATTAAGGTCGTTAGATCCGACCGTGGTGGTAAATACTACAATAGATATGATGGTTCGGGCCAATGTTCAAGTCCATTTGCGAGGTACTTACAGGAATGTAACATCATTCCTCTGTACACCATGCCAGGGACACTACGTCAAAATGTTGTATCTGAGAGACAAAATAAAACCCTAAAAGACATGGTCAAGAGTATGATTTGTAATTCTACCTTGCCAAAGTCTTTTTGGGAAGAGACCTAAAAGACTGCAGTTTATATTCTTAATAGAATACCAAGTAAAACAGTCAACAAAACCCCATATGGACAGGTAGATGTCCTATAGCATCAGACACTTACATATTTTGGGATGTCTAGCGGATGCTCATGCCGAAAAATTGGACTCAAGAAATGTTAGTTGCTACTTTATCGGATACTCAGAAAGATCAAGGGGATTCAAGTTTTATTGCCCATCTGTTTATACCTTAATTGAGACAAATAATGCTAAGTTTATTGAGAATAGTGGGAGTACATAATCCATAAATATTAGTTTTGAAGAACGTGTTGGCATTCTTATGATGGATATTCATCACGAAGAAATAGCTAGATTGTCTTCTACTAATCCAGAAGCACCTCCACTTCCTCAATTACACATGCCAATAAGGAGATCTACTAGGGAGAGAAGATCTGCTAATCCGGACAATTATATAGTTTGTCTCGATGAGCATGAGTTTAATATAAAAATGGAAAATGATCATATCACTTTTCTTCAAGCCAAACAAAGTACTCACTCTTCATATTGGATGAATGTTATGTTAGATGAGTTAAAGTCTATGAAGGACAACGATGTTTGAGATATTGTCGAGTTATCTAAGGGGGTGAAACCAACTGGATACAAATAAGTTTTTCTTAAACCAAACGCGATTCCAAAGGTAACATCGAAAGATATAAGGCACGTACTGTCATTAAAGACTTTATTCAAAAGTAAGACATTATAAAGAGACATTATTTCCAGTTTTTACGAAAAACTCTTTAAAATTATTATGGCCCTTGTAGCACATTATGATTTAGAGTTACATTAGATGGATGTTAAGACTGCATTTCTGATGGAAATGTTGTAGGGTTTTGAGATTAACAACTCATAACATAAAACTTACAAATTAAAGAAATCCATATACGGCTTAAAGCAGTCATCTTTTCAATGATATAAAATGTTTGATCTAGTAACTTCCTCATTCGGTTTTGAGAAAAATCTGGTCGATCAATATGTTTATCATAAGATTAGTGGGAGTAAATTTATTATTATTTAATGTTATATGTTGATGAAATCCTACTTGAAAATTGTGTCATAAATTTATTTCTTTCAACAAAATTTCTTATTAAGGTTTTTTGCTATAGCATATTTGGTGATAGGCATGCAGGCTAATTGCATTGATTACATAGCATTATTGATCTATTATACCACATATTTGTTGAATTGGAGCTTGCTAGGTTCTTTGCACTTTGTAAAATACTCATTATTATGAGTGATAAGCGAGTTTGCTCTGATGTCCAAAGAATGATTTATATATAAAATGAATGCATAAAAATTATGATCCCTCATGCGTATGTAGTAGAGAGTAAAATACATGGTAAAGTTTATCCGTATTAGGATATTATGTATATCATTGGAATGTTTGGCAAATATTTCTAACGGAAAAATGATCACTAAGTAGCGGTTGTTGCAGTATTTTAAAAGAACACAAAAGTTTATGCTCATATTCACTTGGATTAGATATTCTGAGCAAATTTTTTTAGTGTACTATCCAGAAGAATTCTTTATTTGATGTAAAGCCCATAAAGATGCCGCAAGCTGGGTTTGAACCCATGACCTAGTGGTACCATCCGCCAAGCTCTAACCGTTGAGCTGTCATGACCGTTGAGCTGTCATGCCTAGTGGTACCACTATTTGTTAACCCTAAAACAACAATACTTAATTACTAGGAGTAAGCGAAACGACTCCTAGCCTCCTCTCCATATTGTACGTTCATCGGCTTGGTAGTTATTCTTTTAAGCAACCCTACAATGGATTCACAACTCCAATTGTTGAAATAAAAAAATGTCATTGAAAAAAAAATTAGATGTAGTTCTAACTTCTAAGAGCATTGCAATTGTTGTTAATAAAAATCTCCAAATCTAGCACATAGTCAATGTACATGTATGAACCCAATTTCAAATGTCGCTTATTCTTTTTTTGCTCAAATAAATAAGGGCACCCAATAAAAACGTTTTCATAAAATGGTAAGTTGGTGTTACGCATTTTAAGTTGGTGCAACAAAGCGAAATATCCCAAAAAGCTGGTGCAACCGAGCCAAATAGTCGGGTACACATAGCAACTCCCTAATTCTATTATTGATTATGGGCTAATAATAGAATTAAAGTTTTATATATACAGTTGAGGTCTCAACTCAAACCTAATTCTCTATCTCCTACCTTTCCCAATTTTAGAAACATAAAAGAAAGGCTTTGAAGGTGGAAGATCTCTCGTTACGTGTTGCTAGTTCGTGAGGATTGCTACGAGGATACTCTTCATCAATGACAACTTTAGGTACGCATTAATTAAAATTTTCTTTATTGATTATTAATATGAGTTCTTGGTTTAGGATATGTTAGATTCCTACATTTACCTATTGCCACGCTTACATACTTTAGGTTTCTGTTTGATTTGAGAAAATGCCTACCTAGTTTCTTGAATGAAAAACTGGTTCGTAACAGACTGAAAAAGAAAAAAGTGACTAATAAGATAAAGCCACAATTGAATTAAAACAGACTTTTGAAAACATTAGCCCTTGCATGAGTTGAGAATCAACGGAAGCGTTTGTGATTTTTGGGTTCATGGGGCTAGGAACCCATCAAGGGACTTATCTCTTCGGGGACCTTTTGTAAGGGAATTAAATGAGTCTGTTGCTTTCATTAGCTTGCTGGAAAATCAGTCCGTTACCGAAGGCTCGGACAGGTTGGTGTGGAATGGGAAATCGATTGGGTTTTTCTGTTAAAGAATTTCCGGATTTGGTTGCAGCCCCCATGATCGGACAGCATTGCAACACCTTCATTTCAGCCCACAAAAATCTGGTATGGCTGAAGGTGCACCCTACCATTAATTTCTTCAGTTGGTCAGTCCTTCATGGGAGAATCATGACTAAAGCTTTTTGTAGAGGAGAATCAATATGTGAAGTACGTGCGCTCTTTGTAATGATGTCATGTCCCCCTGTTCTGACTGGTGTGGCTGGTGTCTCTGTAACTTCAGCTAATAAACCTTCAACAGAATCGCAAATTTGGTGCATGTACACAATTTACAATTTCTTCCTAAACTTCATCCTGTCAACGAGCTTGAAGATTTCTGTCTCATAACTGTCACTGTCTCCATTCATCAGAAAGAGCTCTCCACGTGACTCCAACAAATGACTAAAAACCATATGCCCATAATAATCAATGTACTCAAGTTTCGCAAACGTATTCCAATTCTTATCATTAAGATTGAGTACTACTGTAACGCTTTCAGGATCATCAGTCAAACAGTACAGAATACCATCTTAGTAAACCAGACCTTTGCAGTGAACGGCTATAGGAACTTCATCCATCTTACACCGAATTCAGTTGTAGTTCAAGTTCTGTCACCGGGACGCCATGTTCTAAGTTGAATTGTGGGCCACATGTTGTCCAGATTGTAGAAAGTGCAATTAGATGATGTTGGTGGAGATGTGAAGGTGGCATACTTCAGTGGCCAGCTAGAACTGTCTATCTTAGGGAGGCAAATTTCCTCATTAGTGAAGGGATTATACAAAGATAAATCTTGAAGACCAAATATATAATAACCACTTGTTTTTTGCTCCATTTGTTACGTACTGCTCACTATTATCGACTTCATGATATCTTCTTTTTTTTTTTTTTTTTTTTTTTTTGGAAAAGTGAGCAGAAGTTTGAAGGGTCCCCAAATTAAACTTCATGATATCTTCAGGAAGACCATCACCCCACCTATTGACATCTTGCCACTTCATTGCCTTCATCATTAAAGGAGAAATCGAATCTAGAGTAGACATATTGATGGGATGCAGAGATGTATTAGAGAGAAAACATGGGTATGACTATATCAAGCAAAGCATTGTTTCTAAAGATAGATTGATTCGGACTGTTTCCTAATAGATTTAGGAAGGCTCTGCACATTAAATTTGTGGTACCAAATCCCTGTGGGTGTTGGTTGAACCTTACAATTTGGCTGCAGAACCTACGGCTTTTCAACAGTATTAGCATCTGAAAATAATACTTCTGATACACCTTACATACTATTTAGTACACACTATTCTTTGTTGCATTGTGTTGCTATGATCTATTTGGGACTTGGTTGTATTGATATGGCTGAGGAGTAGATGATCTTGGTTTTTTGTCTTAAACATTATCGAAGATAGTCTTGTGTGAATCAAACTTGTCTAGTTCATTAGATTACCTTTGCTAAATTTGAAATGATATTCAATTTGACAGAAGACTAACTCATTACATTACCCTGCTTATCTTATTATTGTCGAAACATCTATTTACCTGGGTCATCCACAAGATTTAAAAGGTTGAACATAATGACAATGCAATTTTTTATTCAATGAACTTGAACTCAATACAACCAATTGTGCCCTTAAAAAGGCAGAGTTGAGAACCCTACATGGTGGTACAAATGATTTCCAGCATTTTATACACAACTATAGCTAAATACCACTACATTTACATCATTATTTTGAATAACAAACCAAAAAAAACTCCCTCATCTAAATAAATATTCACATCTATTCCTTCAAATATAAAGTAAATTTTGAGCAGTGGGAACTTGAGCTGGTATACTTGGATGGAGAACAATACTGGAAACAGTTTGCCAACCTAGCTATTTTTTTCTCTTATTTGAAAATATTGTCGAGATATGGAACATGATGTTGATCATGTACACCAACAGTTGAGCAACGAATTTCCAGATGTTGATGTAGCATGCAAGAACTGGTTGGATGAAAGGCTTCAAGAAAATATTGTAAACTCTTAAAAGAAACTGCACTATGACGTGTGGCCTCTGCAAGAACTCTGCATATTCAAAATTGAGACATTTAATTACAAGTTCTATATATGTAAGACTGTATTAGGTTTTGAGTAAAGCTGCATTTGGTTCTGGAAAAGAAAATGATAAAACAAAGAGGAGAAGAAAATCTCGCCCAAGGAAAATTGCATCCACAGTTTTGAGAATAACCAGGAGGTTGAAGGCAACCTCAAATTCTGCCTTTTCTTGCTCCCTTCGGTTATCATTCTCTTGTTTAAATGCTTTCATTGAATTTTTTTCTTCAAAACCAAACACAAACATATCGTGTTTCTACTTTTGCATAATTATTCAAAGCTTTTTTTAAATGTGCATACTCTCAGTTACGGCTGGGAACTCGTCAAATAGATACATAACCAACTTCAATAGAATCTGAAAAAAAAAAAACATTAGTAATCACAAAAAAATTCCTAACCATTTTAGTGAAGATATTGTTTGTACTTGAATGTCCAAATCTATCAAACAGTGTTATGCAATGAACTTGAAAATAAACTGCTTGTAAGAAATGAATTTCTAATCAACCAAGATTGAAAATAACTAATGCACATGAACAGTTTTCCTATGAAACATATCCAACTCTGCAAATACACAGTTTTTCCTTGCTGAAATCCAAACAGAGCTTCCAGCTGTGTTCCCTCTAGATCGTTGTGAATTCAATGGTCATCAGTTTTACAATTCAATAAGCTCAGTCTTTAGGTTCCAAAATGAAGTTTTTTTTAATATATTTCAACTAAAACCCTTAGTTTAACTCGAAACTAGGACCTGAAGTAAATAGATAAAATATGTTGATCTCCTAAACTGAACTTCAGCCTTTAGATAACCAAAAAAAAAAAACAATCATAAAAGGTATTAGAGGGTGGAGGGAGGAAAGGAATGGGTGAACTTGAGGTTCCAGATTGTCTTTAACCACATGTTTTCATTAAAAAATAATGGAATTAAGGGTGGGAGGGCAAAGAATATTCTACCCTGGAAAACTAAAGAAACATATATAGGCATCTTCAACATCATGTGAAAACTTTTCTCCCCTCTCTCTTCCATCTAATATCATTTATTAGTGAAAAATCTTCTAGTGGTGCAATACAATTGTCAAGAACAACATAATTGTAGTAAGCCTTTTTTTTGTGTGTGTCTGTGTGATAAGCATATTGTTTCGAGATAACTAGCATTACATGACCGGTATCTCTAGTAATTTAAAGAGGGAGTTGAGATCTTACAAACACCAATGCGCCAGGTTTGACGGGCCACTCGACCATTGTTTGACCATGTCTGTGTAAATTCATGTCAATCATAAGTAAATTATATATAGAAAAATCGGAAAAACAAGGAATACTAAGTAGTAATTTGGCGGTTACTTGATAACTAGTCGTCCATCTTGTCTTGAACATTTATAGAAGGCACAGCCCCTGGTTAATGGGATGAGCTTTCCTTCCCATTCTGCATCACAGAATAACAAAAACAGTGCTAACATTCAAGATGCTTAACTTAGGCCCTGAGGTTGAAATCTACAAAGAACTTGTTTGTTTGGAACATAACACAGGATTAATAATTGAAAAGCTTCTCGTCTGGCCACAGTTTGTGTTCGCACATATGGACTTAGAGCATCTCCAATGGAAAACCCAACACTTAAATTTTTTGAGGGGATTTGGTGGTTTCGAGTAGCAACTCAACCCAAAGAGCCCAAACAAAATTGTTTCCCCTTTAAAAGCCTACATCCTGCATATAATTAAACGCGGTCTCTCCCCTTAATTATAGACTTGATGGGTCATTGAGTGAATCAATAACCCTAAGAAAGTTGAAAAGATAGGGGACACGATAGAAGCATTGGAGATCCTCAACCGTATGTCATGTTTGAAAATGACAAATACACACAAAAACATGCAAAATGAAAAGGAAAAATAAAAAAATACAGGTCTCGATGATACTTGACAATTTGTATTATTTCCATTGAGACTAGAAGTTCACTCCACTCGTTCCATAAAGACCTTGTTATATGTTAGATATGTTTTTTCTATGAGCTTAAGTTGTTAGAGAAATAATTATCCTTCTTTTTTTCTTTTTATAAGAGAAAGATATTATACTTGTATATATCCCCAAAGAAAAATCAAAATTCATTAAATAGGTTGTCCAGAATAAAATTCATCAAATAGTTTACAAAAATAGCAAACATGGAAACAGAGAACTAAACTAGACAAGGTTGATTGCTCAGTATATGTAACATAAACTATTCCTGGTCAGAATAATTGAACTTTATAGTGTGACTCTTGGTCAATCTGACCTCCTATGTAATTTCCCGCTTCTTCTTGGTCTTCTCACGCCGAATGTATCTTTCTCTAACTTGTCTAAAAAATTGTGTTGTTTTGGCTCCATAGCCGATTTTTGCACCATCCTTTGCCCAATAAGAATTATATTGCAGTCTATCTATCATCCAGGCACAAAGCTACATGAGGGCACTTGGCCTCCACTGACTTTTGAAATTTTTTGAGTTATTTGTGATTTGTTTACCCTTGCAACCCCAACAAACCATCCCACCCCATGTCTCTTCCTTTCTCTCTCTCCCTCTCTCTGCTTGATTTAGGTATCTTTCCCACCACTGCCACCAACAACCCCTTCCTTTCTTGCCTGTTTTGAGGAAGAAGAAGGTTTTCTTAAAAATATGTTTTCTCTAGATGAATTCGTATCTCAATGCCTAGTTTTGTATTTTATTCATAGGATATTTCTGGAGATATATGAAATATTTGATCCATTAATTTTTCTTCAAGATACATGTTTGTTTATTGAGGTTCATCTATGGATTATTGTTTGAAGGTCATTTTAGTAATCAATGTGAGCATTTTGACGATCAGTTGATATTCATTGCTAATCCTAGAAGAAACTACAATAGTGATTAGTGATGGTAGTAATCTCTAATTGGCTATTTATGATAGGTGCAAATCGCAAATAACACAATTTTTTTTGTCATAACTTTGAAACTAATTTTTCCCCTTAACTTTATATACCATTTTGATTTGTCCCCCATATAATTATCTTTTGTGCTCCAGCCAAAGGTGATCAGCTGAGTTGGTAGAGGTGTGGCGGATGATATCACACGTCACGTGTTCGAACCGGGCCATGGGGTGGGGAGGGTTAAGGGTACAAAAAAAATAAAAATCTTTTGTGTTCCTATAAAGTAACTTGTTGGATTCATTTTCTTCCTCATAAATTAGACGGAGTTTTTTTTAGCAGTTGGTGTTTTATATAGTTATTTGTGTATTATTCGAATTAAAAAAATTATGTTAAAATAATCAATTATTATTTATCATTAATTAACTATAATTCATTACTCCGCCCCCTTCAACAAAAATCATGGTTTCATCACAGTTAATTATCATAAAAAGTAAGAAGGATAATTAGGTACCTTTTATTGTCGTTTGAGATGGGTGTGATTGGTCCACAGATATCAGCATGCACTAGTTCAAGAATTTGATAAGCTTTCCATGTGCTCTTCTTTAGAAATAGATTTTTATATTGTTTCCTAACTAAGCAGTCCTTACATAGCTTCGAAGGAGCCTTGAGTTGTGGCAGACCGTTCACCATCTCCTTTTGCTTAACAGTCCTCAAACCTTTGAAGCTCAAGTGTCCATATCGACAATGCCAGAGTTGAGTTGGGTTTTTTGTGCTTACATTGAAACAGGTAGGCTCTCTTGGATGAGATGTAGCAGGCAACCTTAACATCCTGTTTGAGGACATTTCAATCTCCATGATCAAGCTTCTTTCAAGATGATAGACCTTGCACTTTCCACGTTGAATTAGAATTGTGCCCTTCTTTTGCAGTTGTCCAATGCTTAGTAAATTGTTCTGCAACTCCGATACATAAAACACCCTAGTGATAATCTGGACAATTCCATTTGCTTGAAGCTTTATGTTGCCTTTTTCCATCACAAGCATGCTTGAATTGTTTCCTAGTTTTACAAATTCTCTAAAATCCTCATCAAAATCAGAGAAAAAACTCTTCTTACCACACATATGGTTACTACAACCTCGGTCAAGAAACCACACAACCTCTCTACAAGCTTGATTGTCATCCACATAAGCCATTAGCAACATCTCCGAATTAGCTTCTGCATAGTTAGCCTCCTTCAGATCAGGAAATTCATATTGAAATATCCTAGATTGTGACATTTATAGCACTCCACAGTGGATTTGTCAAAGCTTTGTCTGCCTCTTCCTCATCATCTTCCTCTAAAGCCACCACGACCTCGACCCCTTCCTCCATATTGATCTTCATGAGTAAACTTTAAAGTTTGTTCCTCTTCAACATGGGAACTCATGTGTTGTTCATGCAAAAGAAGGTTGCTTTGTAACTCATCAATAGATAGCGTATCCAGATCTTTAGACTCCTCGATGGCACATACAACATAATCAAATTTGGAGGTCAAAGATCTCATGATCTTTTCAATGACAACAACATCTCTCTTGTCCTCACCATTTACTTTCATTTTGTCGGCTATGGTAAGAGCCCAAGCAAAATACTCGTTCACAGATTCACTTGCCTTTATGTGAAGAATCTCAAATTCCTTCTGGAGAGCTTGCAATTGTGCACGCTTAACTCGTGTTTTGGCTTGGTATTTTTGCTTCAAAGAATTCCATATATTATCTGTTGTGTCTTTATTCAGGATAGCCTCTAGAATGGATCAATCAATGGCTTGAAAGAGGTAATTCTTTGCCTTCAAGTCCTTCAATTTCTGATCTTCAATGGTCTTCCTTTGCCCTTCAGCAAGCTCGTCTCCTTTTGTTGCTACAAGGATTCCATCCTTCACCTAACTCCAATACTCCCTTGACCTCAAAAATTCTCCATGAGAATACACCAATGATCATAGTGCCCATCAAATTTTGGAATTGATGGTTGCACAAAGCTGCTGCTTTCTGCGCCATGTTATTGCCGCTATACTCTTAGAAGATTGTTTTTTTTTTACTCTTGGAAGATTGTTGCTTCTTTTTCAATCGGGCCTCTGTGAAAAGGCTCTGATACTAGATGTTAGGAACCAAAAACTCTTATGTAAAGTGTGCAAAGATTGAGAGAAGTATATTATTGAATTAAATATATGAGTTAGCTATATATAGCCTTACAAAGAAATTGAAACAGAAAAAAAAATGCAACTTATGTTTATCAATTTCTAGGGTAGTGGTAACTAACCCTAATTCTAGAGAGCCAGGTCGACCTCATCACCATCCATCATCCTAGAGATGGACCCATTTCAGCATCTATAGGATGATGGATGGTGATGGGCCGGCCTGGCACTGTCGGCCTGGCTCTCTAGCAAGGCTCGGAAACTAATTAAGGAATAGGTCAAAATAACAAACACTTCCTTAACAATAGGGACTATTAACAAACAAGTAACATAATGCCATATCAAATCCTAACCTATAACAAGGATGAATGATCGAGGACAGCTTCTCGATCGGCAACAATTTGTATTCGCACATATGGACTTAGAGCATCTCCAATGGAAAACCTCACGCTCAAATTTTTTTAGGGGATTTGGTGGTTTCAAGGGGAAACTCAGCCCATAGACCCAAACAAAACTGTTTCTAGTTTAAAAGCCTACATCCTGCATATAATTAGACACGGCCTCTCCCCTAAATTCTAGACTTGATGGGTCATTTAGTGAATCAATAACCCTTAAAAAAATTAAAAAAAGGGGATATAATGGAATAATTGGAGATACTCAAATGTGTGCCATGTTTGAAAATGACCAATGCACACAAAAACATGCAAACTGAAGAAAACAAAAGGTATCAATGCTACTTGACAACCTGTATTATTTGATTTATTTCCATTGAGAATAGAAGTCTACTCCACCTATTCCATAGACCCCGACCTTGATTTATGCTAGATATGTTCTCTCTATGAGTTTAAGTTTTTAGAGAAATAAATATTTTTTTAAAGAGATTATACTTGTATGCATCCCCAAAGAAAAATCAAAATCATTAAATTGGTTGTCCAGAACAAAATTCAACAAATAGTCTATAAAAATAGCAAACCTGGGAACTAAGAGCTAAACAAGACAAGGTTGATTGCTCAGTAAATGTAACATAAATTATTCCTATCAGAATAATTGAACTTTATAGATGTGCTTCTTGTCAATCTGACTTCCTCTATAATTCCTCGCTTCTTCTTGATCTTCTCAGGTCGAATGTCTCTTCCTCTAATTTTCCCAAAACTTGTTGTGTTTTGGCTCCATAGCCTATTTCTGCACCATCATTTCCCCAATAGGAATTATATTGTAGTCTATCTATCATCTAGGCACGGAGCTACATCTGACTTTTGAATTTTTTTGAGTTATTTGTGATTTCTCACCCCTTTGACCACCATCCCCCCTTCCGCGTCTCCTCCTCATTTTATCTCCCTCCCTCTATGCTTGATTTAGGTATTTTTCCCACCACTACCAACCACCAGCAACCCCAACCTCTCTTACATGCTCTGAGGAATAAGAAGTTTTTTTTTTTTTTTAAGTTTTTTTTTTAAAAATGAATTTTTTTCAAGATGAATTTGTATCTCGAGGTCTAGTTTTGAATTTTATTTATAAGATATTTCTAGAGATATATGAAAATTTTGATCCATTAATTTTTCCTCAAGATACATGTTTATATATCGAGGTTCATCTATGAGTTATTGTTTGAAGGGCATTTTGGTAATCAACGTGAGCATTTTGAAGGCCAGTTGACATTGACTGCTAGTCCTGGGGGAGACTGCAATAGTGATTAATAATAGAAGTAACCTCTAGTTAGCTATTTATGATATGTGCAAATCGCAAATAACCCAATTTTTTTCATATATAATTTTACATTTGAAATTAATTGTTCCCCCATATAATTATCTTTTATGTAGCTTGTTGGATGGAGTTTTGTTTAACAATCAGTGTTTTGTATTGTTATTCATGGATTGTTCGAATTAAAAAATATGTTAAAGTAATTAATTATTGTATTATCATTTATTAACTATGACTCATCACTCCACTCCCTTCAACAAAATTCTTGGTTCTGTCACAGTTAATTATTATAAAAAACAGTGTAGTCAAAGTCATCCAAAGTCACCGCTTAAAGTCAAAAGCCAATCCAAGCCATGATATCTCGTTTCGCCTTGGTCAAATCCAGACCATTACCCTGAAACCACAAAAGCCACTGCTTTTAGCGCTTTTTTGTTAAAGCATGAAGGCGCCAAAGCCATGGCTTCATTAAACAAAAACTTTATTTTTACCTTTTTTTTTGTCTTTCTTCTTCTTCTCATACTTTTTTCTCTTTCTTTCTCTTTAGAGCTTACAGCTAAATTAGAATATTAAAATTATTTTTAGGGTCAATTTACTTGCGTAAAGCCATCACTTCGCTTTCGCTTAAAGCCAGAAGACTATGGTAAATCGCTTCACACTTTCACTACCTTGATAAAAAGTGTCAAAAATAAAAATCCTTACATCCATAATAATAAAATTAATTATGACTCGTCACTCAGCCTCCTTCAATAAAGTAATTAGTTATTTCTTTTACATATACAAAATGGCTCCAGGGAAAAAGAAAAAAAGAAAAAAGAAAAAAGAAAAGAGACAAAGAAAATGGCTCTAAGGATGGTGCAGAAGAAAACATGGACGTGGCCCCAAAGGATATTGATTATAAAAAAGAGTCGAGAGACGTGAAAGCCAAGAATGTGAAGAAAAAGGAAAGCAACTCTGAGTCAGGAGGATATATATTGAACATGGGACCCAGAAAATATTGATTGAAGTAGAGAATCTAGAGATGAAAGTTTCCAACAAAATAAAATGGCTAACATCTCATGAGACTGGAGATGACAAGACTAACTAAAGAAATCATGCTTTACAATTCTTAATTTATTGTCCAACCATTTTTTCAAAATTTCTAATTTTTTTTTTATTTCACTTCCTACCATTCATGTTTTATAGTTTTTGAGTGGCAATTAACTACAAAAATTCAACAATTTATTGATTGGAAAGTGCTAAGTAATTTAAGGGTGATAAAAATTTCAGGAAAGCAAGGACTGTGATTTTAATGTTCATTGGAGTTCAACTCTCGATGAAAAATCTAGAGTTGATGATGAGTGGATCTTCACATTTGATCAACTTTGCCTTACAGAAAGTGCACCCACTCATGGATTCCATAGAATGGAAGTTCATGCAACCAAACACATCTATCAATTATTGTCGGAGTAACTTTATTTTCTTTTCATTTAAAATTATGAATGAAAGAGTTAGGAGATACTTATGTGTAATATCAATAAAGGACAAAACTAGAGAAAGACGTTTAACGTGGTTTGGTCAAGTGTGAAGGAGACCAAATATGACGTCAATTAGAAATGTCTAGACTGACAAGTTAGTAGAGGGTGTAGATGAAGAGGACAATCGTTGAAAACTTGAATGAAGGCGGTGAAGGAATACATCATTGAGCTTGAATTAAGCAAGGATATGTGGAAAGATTGCATTGCTTGGAGAACCAAAATACATATGGCCGACCCTGATAGTATCAGGAATGAGCTTTGATGATGATGATATGAAAGATTCGCAGTATAAATAGGTAAAGCAGGTGCTGAATCTATTCAAAACTTAGCCTTACCATGAATCATCATAGGTGAGAATTTTCCAAAGGATTGCAACGAGCTTTAAATAATATGAAAGAAAAAAAAAATGCCAAGATGAAGCATCATAAACAAACAAAAACAATGGGTTTTACTCACCTAAGCACCAAGTTATAGCAACTGAAAGCTGATATCTTCTTGTTGGCATGCACTGTGGATGACGAACTTCACATTCTTTCCCATACCCTTTGTCAATTCACTGAAGAAACCCAAAACTTCCTGCAGTACCTTAGTTTCGAGTGACTATTAGTTCAGTTCTATTAGGGTAAGATAATGCTCACATGAGATCCGAAAGAGAAATTAAGTTTGCAATGAACCATACATTTTTCCCTACAAATGGTTCAAGAAAAGAGTAGTCCTCAAAGCAACAATCGTCTGAGATAAACTCATCAATCTTGTTCAAATTCTTGTTGTTAATGTAACCATAAAATTGCAGTATTGCATGATCTGATGGTGAAACTCGACTGGGTCTAACCTCATCATTGAAGGCTGACATGATCAGCCATTTCTTACTGAAGGATGACTTGTACAGCAACTTCTTCAAACCAACAGCATAACTCATCGTTCTTGCCCGACTTCTCTTAGGGAAATACCTACTGCTTAGCAGTGCAGTCAATCCAGGTTGAACACGCGCCATTTTCTTTTGCAGAAATGAGAGAGCTGTGCACAGTGTACAGAATGTACTAATATTGAATGCATTATTTGAATCACAAATAAAGCTGGAATTAGAGAATAGAGCAAAGGATAAAGAGAAAGACTCTACCTTAATAACAAAGTAAGGAATCATTTCAGGCTCTCTTTGTCTAGTGTTTGCTTTATGATACCTCTTTCAGAAGAGGTACACATATCACGAGTCTCAATTTGCTTATTTATGAATTTATGTATGAAATTAGTTTTTGGTTCATCAAGTAAATACATCTGAAATTTAATTCAGCAATGGATTTAGGAGCTGGTTTGGATATTTTTCCTAGTGGCAGTTTTTCTAAGCAAGCTCATTTTTCCAGACGTGGATAGGTTGGAGCTTTTAGAGAGGCTATGGATTCCATGAAATCAAACTTCCAAAATTCAGGATATTGCCATTTATTAAAATAAATGAACAAACACAACGCTATAGTTTATACAAATACTGAAATGGACTTGCAAGATAGTGGATGGCTGAACTTTCCAACAATATAAAATTATGATATTTATGTCCAAATTGAATTGAGTGCAACAAGAAACATACCAGAGGCATGTAACTCGGTTGAATATGATTCTTATTGTAGCTAATACACAGCACAACAGGCTCCTTATGTTACAGGCACAAGTGATGACGCTAATGATAAGCATGTCTTGCTTGATGGACCCTGTGTCTTTTTCAGTTAACTATCATGATATTCAGAACCCATTTGAACCAGGCTACAGATGTTATATATCCTGTTTCTGCTCAACTAATGACAAGAGATGTGATTCCACTTCTTTTCCATTTCTCATAAAACTAACCTCAAGGAACGAAATCTCTACCCAAATTCACCATTTCGAAAAAAACTAAACCAAGTTGGTTTAGGCCATGTTTTAGTTACAGAGCAGGTTCGCTTTTAACCCTTCCAGTTCAAACATAATATCATTAGGGCCATTCTGGTTGAGTGCCTGAAATACCTTGATTTATCCTTTCCAACCAAAGGGTGGGGCTTCCTTTTGAGATGACTAACCATGCCAAAGGATTTCACATATTATTTTAGCAAGCTTCAGCGCCTTTACATTAGTTTAAATTCATTGTAATTGTCTCTACAAACAATCCAAGCACAATGTAATCCGTACTCGGGGATAATTAGGAATGAAATGAATCACATACCATCTCTTCCGGCTCCAATGTTGTAATCAAAGACTGAAAAAAAACCTTACCAGTGATTCAGGCACTTATTCTGAGTGTAGGCTAATCAAATAAAGCATGTCTTGTTAGCCCATAGACTAACTATTATTACTATTATGAAGTACTCCAGCAAGATGCCACAACCTACCTACTCAATTAATAATTAAGCATTAAGAGGAGGCTAGGAGCTCAATAAAAACCACACACAAAATTGATTGCATAGTTGAATTGGGTTCCTTTGTCCCACAAGCTTTTCTTCAAGAAAAAAAAAAAGATTGAAGTCTACCCCATTGAACTCAAACCATGTCCATATATAATATATTTTGTGAAGAAAACAAATCATGGAAGGGCCTGTTTGTTCAATCAGGCTTCCCATATCTCTAACATTTAAAAGAAAAGTCATACTAACTATATATCCTTTTTACTGTAAACGATCATCAATCATCATCATTCAAATACACTAATTATTACTTTTTTAAGCCCAGCAGTGCTATGCTGACTGAAGAAGCTAAATGAAACCTACCAACTGTGGCATCAATATTTCAGGTTTGTGTGGTACGATAATAAAATTTGTGTGATCGATTATAAAGCTCAAATACTTGTCAATTTGCACAACACGTCCCAATCGCTACCGCACAACTTCTTTATCCTGCTGGATATGGTCTATTTGTGTGATTACTTGCTAATCTTGGTGACACTACACCAAATTGACACTTTTGTAACAACTCTAAAAACAACATCACTTTTGAGATGTTACAATCCACCAAACAATTTTAAGTCAAAACTAAATTTAGTCTAAAAATGAAAAACAGTAACACAAAAAAAATGATACAATAAATTGGATCACCATGAATACTATCATTTTTATAACCATACTTTTTATGGTGATTCAATTATTGTATCATTTCACTGCACCATATTGGCATTTTTGTAACAACCCCCAAAACAGTATCACTTTTGAAGTGTAACAATTCACCTAACAACTTTACACATTTTCACAAACAAAATGATACAATAATAGTATCACCATGAAGAGTATGATTATAAAAGTGATACTATTCATGGTGATCCAACTTATTGTATCATTTTTTTTTTGTTACTGTTTTTCATTTTTTTGACTAAATTTAGTTTTGATTTGAAATTGTTTGGTGAATTGTAACATCTCAAAAGTGATATTGTTTTGAGAGTTGTTACAAAAGTGTCAATTTGGTGTAGTGTTTTGTTTGTGAAAATGTGTAAAATTATTTGGTGAATTGTTACACTTCAAAAGTGATACTGTTTTTGGGGTTGTTACAAAAGTACCAATTTGGTGTAGTGTGACAACTCTAAAAAAATTTTGAGATATTACAATTCACCAAACAATTTCAAGTCAAAACTAAATTTAGTCAAAAACATAAAAATCAGTAACACAAAAAAAAATGATACAATAAGTTGGATCATCATGAATAGTATCACTTTTATAACCATATTCTTCATGGTGATACAATTATCTTGCTAATCTTGGTGACTACACAAACCATGCATCATGCCTGAAGTGAGTGATGGAAGTTGACAAACAGCCAACAATGATGATACTTTACCACTATTGCAAACCATGGTTAGAGCTTCTTCTGTCCTAATTCTTCATGAGGCATTTTGCTTAAAATGCCTAACCACATCGGCTTTAGGTCCAAGATTTGGTTACATGCTCTCATCAGTGCAGATTATATTTTATAAAAATTGTATCGACTCAAAGTATGTATTAGATTAAAGGGAAAATGGTTGCATCCTTGTCATATTTAAAAACACATAAATAAATTAAAACATATATGATAGGTGTATACAAAATATCCTTATCAGCCTTTATGCCCTAATGATTCTCAGAGCTCAAGGTGAAATTAAATGGCATATTGTTTTAAAATGTCATCATGTCCAGCATGTTTTCTTCCTATTAATGCTTTAATATTCTTCGTCAGGGTCTGCATTCCTCTTTGGAGGCTTATAATATTCAGATAACCAATAATAATATTATCTCTTTGATAGTTATATGCAAAATATCCTTATCAGCCTTTTATGCCTAATGATTCGCAGACAAGGCTCAAGGTCAAAATGTCATTGTTTTAAAATGTCACTATGTCCACCAATGTTTTGCTTACCATTGTTTTAACGTCTGGTCAGGGTATGCGTAGCTCAATCCCCTTGCCCTTAGCAGTGCTAGTAGTATGAGAAATACTAAATACACAAGATTTGGCACTACGGCAAAGAAAACTGTAATAGGAGTAATCATCAATCTCATCATGCATGGTGAAAAAAAGCACCTTGTAAAACAAGATTCATGCATTTGCGTGAGGAAAGCATACTTGTGTTCATAAACATGTGACTCATGCAGGTGATAACTTAGTGATGAAAGCCCTAGCATCTTATTATCTAGAAATACCAGGTACAACCATGCATAGTTAATACTGTTTGTATTAGAAGTTTGGTGTAGTAGTGTCATGTCATACTCTAAACTAATATAAATATAGGCAAGTGTTTTCCTTGACTAGCTAACCACTTTGAAGAAAGGAAAAGTAAGGGATAACCATGAGTAGAGGTGGGAGCTATGGTGGTGGACGGAGTTCGTTAGGCTACTTGTTCGGTTCTGATCAGCCTGCAGAAAGCAGCCAGCCTCCGGTGACGCCTGTGGCTAGCAAGCTCAAACCTCCCTGGGGTGATAATAACACTGTAGATGAACGACCAAAGATCTTTTCTCCTTCAACAAAACCAAATGTCTCAAACAACTATCGAAGATCTGAGGGACAAAATTTAGATAACTTCATCACTGTCAGTGGTTTAATACATTGTTTGAATCTTTCTAAGTAGTGAACATGTATAATTGTATCCTTCAAGTCATTACAGCTTTTTCGGTCTGTTTTAATCTTGATTTTCTTGTTGCAGGACCGTCCATCCACAAAGGTTCAATCTGTTCCCGGTGGAGATTCTTCCCTTGGTTACTTGTTTGGAGATAAGTGAAGTGGTTAATCATATCTTAAATAAGGGCTTTTGTTCCCATTAATTGGTGGTTTGTCAGAAGGTGTATTTATTGTCTGTGTGGTTGTTGATTTCATGCACTAGCTAGGTTTAAGAGACTGGACTCAGGAAGCAAGTATAATATTGGGGTTTCAATGCGTTGTAGTTTCTAATCTGTTCAGGAAAACAATTCCTATATATCTATTGAATGGTTTCTTTACTTAGTAGGGATTTCTTCTTTTAAGTTCTAATTCTAGCAAGGCACTAGTTCAATAATTTTTGTCATTTCACCTAGCCAACAGTCTATTTCTACCGTTCTTTCCTTTTAGAAACAGATCAATGCACTTTGTCCTTGCTTAAGAGATCTTTCCTTTTAGAAACACTTCTCCATACATAATTTCCAAAAGTTCTTAGGTTAGAAGGTTAGATAAAAGGTTATTCTTAGATTAATAGATGGGGGATTAAAACAAAGAGGTACTGCAAGCTTAGCATTTAAATCTAATTGTTAGATCTAAGGCCTTGCGAAGTCCAAATAGGAGGGGCTGAATGCAGATCCAAGTAGGAATTTTGCTCTCATCTACATGTATGAATCCATACATAGCAACTCATGCATTCTAGGTCAGAAACTCCTTCATGATTTTTTTTTGTTAATTTCTTCCCATTCACTCAGATGAGAAAATTATACTGAAAACACAGCTTGTGCTTGGAAAGTATTATCTGATAAAATATAGCTATATCCATCTTAGAATTTTGTCAAATTAACTTAACATGGTCTTTCCTTCCTTCTATCTCTCTCTCTCTGTCCTACTTCTTTGACAATTTTTTTACAGCACACAAAAGGAAATAGTTGCTAAAGATATGATAAACAACTTTTGATTAATGAAACCCAGAAAATAGCTAGTATTATCATTATGTGACTAAGGCAGCTATGGAATCCTCTACTGTATGTGTTAGTTGGATCGTTGGATGCAAGCGATTACATGCCATTATTTATTAAAGAGTAGTAACAGATCCTCTCTACCTCAACCTTGAAACCCCAAACCTTACTCTAACTGGACTCTTGAAATAGAGTTTTACTAATGCGTGCTAATTCAGATTATTATGTTGCTCATTATCATTGAAGGGATCAATTCTGGAAGAAGAAAAGACACATGCTAATCCATTTTATTCTAGAGTATGTTGCATCAATCCTTTTTTTGGAAAGCAAGCAGGGGTTTGATGGATCCCCAAACCTTTATATAATAAAAATAAAAATAAAAATGTTTCATCGATCTTGTTCTACCTTCAGTTATTGGGCAAAGAACTTACAGAGAAATGTGCAAATTTATGTTAGGAGAAAGACCGAGAGAAAATTAATTACTAGTTTTATATGTCTGTAGACTGCAATAGATTCAACTTGGGGTTATGAGGGGATACTTTAAATCATTGGATTGAGCTGTTTACATAAACTTAATCTCCTTCCCTATTAGGGTTTAACTGTTTCTTTCTCGTCTCATGTGATCTAGGGAAGAACAATTGAATACTGGTTATATTGCTAATTCCTGGCCTTCAAGCAATTGATCTCTCAAAACAGTAGATGTTTTGGACCTCGAAGACATCATGTTGATCTTGTCTAGAGATTCAAGAGTTAGGAAGGAGAAAATAGAATCTCTCAAGCAATTCCAACTTCAGTAAATGACATTTGCAGTATAGTCATTGGCATGAGTATTGACAACTACTAATGCCATTGGACCATTTCTTACCTTCTCAGATATCCGTGTGGGGTGATCAGTAAGGCTTTGGTGGGCAGTTTTCTACTTATCTGGGATTTCATGAACTCGTTAGTCATCATGTATACATCAATGTCCCAATATTGAGGCAACCTAAAGTCATCCTTCATTCCTTTGAATAGCCTAATTACTAAACAAACAACCTACTAGTATATGTGCTTTATCATTAAGGAACCTCTTAAAGGTGTTGTCATGTCCATATTATTAAGTCCCTCAGCTAATAGTGTTCTATTAGAGGACAATTTATACTAGCTCGACTTCATTATGTATCCCTCTAGAATTAGCTAATTATATATATAGCTTGTAGTTACAAATTCATGTGCACTTTGAGGTAAGTTGGAACTTATCATAAAAATACAGAATCTAGCTCAAGGTGATTACAGTTAGTAGAAAATTAAACAACAAATCATTACCTGTAAAGGGATTCATTTGTCCCAAAAACAAGTATAGCCTTGCCTCATGATTCTGTACTGGATCGCCAAAGACAACTTATGAGAAGCGCTAATCAAGTGATTTTCCGTTGGACTATTCAATTTATGAGAGGCAGCAATTATTGACTTGAGTTCTTCTAACAAGAATGGTGAACATTACCATTAGAAAGATTACTTCATCACATTAGTGGACTAACTTCACTCTCGGCTGCCATTGCTAATCCTCCCCAGGCAACATAATAAGCATCACTGACTAGTCAGTCATCCGGTATGCATCAATGTCCCAATATTGAGGCAACCTAAGGTTACCCTTCATTCCTTTGAATAGCGTAGTTACTTAACAAAAACCTACTAGTATATGTGATTTATCATTAAGGAACCTTTTAAAGGTGTTGTCAAGGCAATCATCCTTCGTTCCTTTGAATAGCCTAATTACTTAACAAGAACCTACTAGTGTATGTGATTTATCATTAAGGAACCTTTTAAAGGTGTTGTCAAGTCAATCATATCCATATTATTAAGTCCCTCGGCTAGTAGTGTTCTATTAGAGGACAATTTATATTAGCTCGACTTCATTACGTATCCCTTTCTAGAATTAGCTAATTATATATAGCTAAATATGCAGGATGAAGCTCAAGGTGATTACAATTAGTAGAAAAATAAACAACAAATCAGTACCTGTAAAGAGGTTCATTTGTCTCGAAAACAAGTATAGCCTTGCCTCACACTGTACAGGATCGCCAAAGAACTTATGAGAAACCACTACACCAAATTGGCATTTTTGTAACACCCTTCAAAACAGTATCACTTTTGAAGTGTAACAATTTTACACATTTTCACAAACAAAATGATACAATAATTGTATCACCATGAAGAGTATGATTATAAAAGTGATACTATTCATGGTGATCCAACTTATTGTATCATTTTTTTTGTGTTACTGTTTTTCATTTTTTTTGACTAAATTTAGTTTTGACTTGCAATTGTTTGGTGAATTGTAACATCTCAAAAATGATACTGTTTTTAGAGTTGTTACAAAAGTGCCAATTTGGTGTAGTGAACACTAGTCCCGTGATTTTCCCTTGGACTCATCAATTAATGAGAGGCATTAATTATTGACTTGAGCTCTCCTAACAAGAATGATGAACATTACCATTACGAAGATGACTTCATCACATTAGTGGCTAACTTCACTCTCGGCTGCTATTACTAATCCTCCCCAGGCAACATGGTAAGCATCATTGACTAGTTAGTCATCTGGTATGCATCAATGTCCCAATATTGAGGCAACCTAAAGTTATCCTTCATTCCTTTGAATAGCCTAGTTACTTAACAAAGAACCTACTAGTATATGTGATTTATCATTAAGGAACCTTTTAAAGGCATTGTCAAGTCAATCATATCTATATCATTAAGTCCTTTAGCTAGTAGTGTTTTGTTAGAGAACAATTTATATTAGCTCGACTTCATTAGTATCCCTCTCTAGAATTAACTAACTAACTATATATATATAGCTTGTAGTTACAAATCCATGTGCACTTTGAGGTAAGTTGGAACTTATCGTAAAAATGCAAAATCAAGCTCAAGGTGATTACAATTAGTAGAAAATTAAACAACAAATCATTATCTGTAAAGGGTTTCATTTCTCTCGAAAGCAAGTATAGCCTCAGTCTGTACTGGATTGCCATAGACAACTTATGAGAAGCGCTAATGACATGATTTTCCTTTGGACTAATCAATTAATGAGAGTCATTAATTATTGACTTGAGTTCTTCTAACAATAATGGTGATCATTACCATTAGGAAGACAATTTCATCACACTAGTGGACTAACTTCACTCTCGGTTGCCATTGCTAATCCTCCCCAGGCAACATGATAAGCATCATTGACTGTTTTTTTTTTTTTTTTTTTCAAATTGGGATGTTGACCCATTTTATTCATTTAAAAATCCACGCCCGAAGGCTACATGACTGACCCTATAGGGTTAACTAAAAAGCCGATACAAAACTCTCACAAAAGAAAGGATTCACCAATACAAGCCTAGACAAACTCAGTCTTTGTACCCTTTGTTTTCTTTCCTCTTTCTATTGGATTTTCGGGGACAAAAGCTGGTATTTTTGGTGTGGCACCTCTGATTCATCTTTCCGTCTGACATAGCTCCTAAATCCAAATCACTGTTCACTGCCTGTGGACCAAGCTCAGATTCTGAGTTGACTTCATCACTATCCTCACTAGAATTTTCGAGCATACTGAGATCCAATTTCGGCGGTCGAAGTAGCCTATTTTCTTTGGACAAAGATATAGCCGTATTCAAGCGGTTTTCGACTCTTTTATAATCCGGGGAAGTTTTGCTAGCGTATTTGTCAAAATGTCTCTTTAACCTGAGCAAAGACTGAAAATCATCATCCGAGGGTTCCGGCACTTGCTGACCCTGCATAGCATCCCCTAGCTCTGTGCTAGTAGCACCAAGGTGCCCCCCCCCCCCGGAGGAGTAACTGAAGCCAATTGTGCCGACTGAATTCTTACATCACCGGGTTCCATATGATAGGGTTGTTTTATGTCCGGTGCTTCAAGTACTACCGCGTCCATCTTGTACAATCCCCGCATCTCCTGGAACCCCTACCTTCCGGTCATGCACCTTGTCACCACTATGAATGCGAGGCTAAGCACCAACATGAGCGCCACTGTCAGCACCATTGCCAGTGCCATAGACAAAACCACTGTCGACGTGATCATCTTCAGCTACTGCGTCCTCCTTTGTTGGCCCGGAGTTGTTGCCTGGAATCATTGCATTTATCTGTAGAGAAGCATTCCCACTGTTCTTCATTTTTCCTGGGCTAGAGATCCCGACATCCCCGCCTACAGCCTTGATTGAAACCCCCTGCGCTCTCTGCGGCCTTGAGCTGCTACCTGAAGCATTATCACATTCCTGCAGAAAAGCTTGGCCATTCGCATTTTTCCTAGGGATCAACTTCTTTGGATCATCATCTACAGCATGTGATGTTTTGTTCACCAAATCAAACTGTTCTATTGGTGACGCTACGTGTTCTGCAGAAACAGAGTGTACATGCTTTGCTCCGAGCGCGACTTGCTCTGACGAAGCAAGCTTTGTTGTTGGCAGAACACGCTCTGGCAGGGACGAAACAAGCCCTGAAGTTGTCTCTCCTTGTTTTTCAATCGCTTTTTCAATCTCAACAGCTGTGTACCCTGCCTCAAGAAGCCCTTCCTCCGTTGTTTCTGGCTCTACCATGTCACTGACTGGAGCCGTCTCCTTACTAGGCAATTGATTATTCATTAGATTACTCTCATCTTCAACTATGTTCTCCGTAAGTGACTCGATTTTGTTTGACAACATGACATTCCCCGAATCTTTAACCATCGGCCTCTCAGCACCAACTCGCTCCTGGATTCCCTCACCCTGATTATTCTTTACACCACTAGTGCCAGCTTCTGGCTTTGAAACTTTATTTTGTTTGACCACTGGGACATTGTTGCTTGAGGACTTTGGCTTCCACCTTTTCTTTCTCAGTCTTCTCTTCTTTCACCAAGTTGGGTGTTCTCACATTGCCCTTATGGAAGTACTTACAATATACCCACTATATTCAGGCCAATGCCTCATCTGTCAACAACCAATTTTGTGTAGTCTTATCGTACCGTAATGAAATGAAAGGATGTGCTAGCTGTTGAAATCATAATTTGATATTCTTTAAATATTGTAATGTTCAATGGCTGAGCCTAAACTTCCCTAGTTGGTTTATGATGAGTCAGTCAATGTGTTAATGAGTTCAATATTAATATATTGCTCATGAGTTGACAAAGTTTTCTAATTGTTGGAAAAAATTAGTTTTCCATAGTCTTTTGAATGAGCAAATTGACTATTTCCATAAGTACCTTGTTTGAGCTTAAAATACTTTAATCCCATGTTTATTGTGAGAACTAAGAAGTATGTTTAGCTATTTCATATTGTTGCTTATGGTTGGAGACCATGCATGGTATGGATATAGTTAAAAGGCAACGACTATTTGGCACCACATATTACAGTCACCCACACCACCCATCTATTTTTTCTTTCCCACACCATGCACTTTCTCTCCCACACCATTGTTCTCTTCCACACCACCCATAAAAGGAAAAACCTAAATCTTTTTCCCCTCCCAAATTTAAAATGACCGAAAACTCTTTTTCCCCTCCCAACTTCCTTTTTTCTTCTTCGATCCTTTCTCTTCTCTGATCTTCTTCTTCTTTGCATCTTCTTCTCTCATTTCTCTTCTTTTCTTCCCTCCCCATCTGAGGGCGCCCCTGTCATATCATCTCCATTCTCTCAAATCGAAATTGAAGACGAAGTCGAAGAAGAAGATCTTGAGCCTTTACAGGATCTTGACCTCAATTCCGTCGTTGCCCCTCACCCTTTTTTTCTTCATCTCCTTTCCTTCGTACTCCTTTTTTTCCCTCACGGCGGCCCGTGTGAGGATGGGTTCCCCATTCGCACATGCGGCTGCAAGGGCAAGATAATTTGACCATCGCAAAGGCACCTGCGAATGGAAAACTCGCAGTTCGATTTGACCCTCGCAAAGGCACTAGCAAATGGAAAACTCTCAATAACAGACTAGGAGTTTTCCACTCACACAAGCTGTTGCGAGGGTCAATGTTTTGCCCTCGCTGTGGCATGTGCGAGTGGGGAACCCATCCTCACATCAACCTGCAGTGACTGAGAGTTTTCCACTCGCATGTACCTTTGTAAGGGTCATTTTTTTTGCCCTCGTAGTGACCTGTGCGAGTGGGGAACCCATCCTCGCACGGGTCGTCGTGACGCAAAAAAAAAGAGTAGGAAATGAAAGAAAGAGAGGGGCGACGACCTATGCAAGAATAGAGGGAAACTGAGAGAGGGAGTGGGATTAATGGGATAGGGGGTAGGAGAAGAAGATGGAGATGGGAAGGTGGAGAAGGACCAACAGTGGTTGTGGTTCCATCTCCTCTATCTCTCGCCATCACTGCTTGTCTCTCAATCGATCGTCCCTTCCTCGCTACCCCCTTCCATGTTGTTTTCTTGTTCTTGAGAAGAGAAGGTGAGAGAAGAAGATGAATAGTGATTTAAATGGGTGGTGTGGGAGAGCAGATAAAAAAATTGGATGGGTGGTGTGGGTGAGAGTAAGTTGCGGTGCCAAATAGTAGTTGCCTTGTTAAAAACACAATAAGCGCACTGCCATCCATCCGATTTCGGGCTTTGGTTCATTATCTTTTTGGCCAAACTTTAATTGGGCCTTAACTAAAAATTAGTTTTGCAGTTTATTATTGAATAATTGTGTCCCCAAATTCCATGCTAATGAAAAACCAGTTTCCAGTTATTTCTTGAATCGTCATGTCTCTAGCTTCCAAGGAAGTCTATTGTCTCATATGCTATACATTGATTTCAATTTGGCAATTTGAAATCAATCAATTAGCAATTTGTTTACAATAGCAGAGTTTAGTTTACAGTGGCCTCTTTCTCTTCTCAAAGTTATTAATCAATTTATGTTCGCCAGACTTTGTTATTTAGTGCAAATTAATAAGTGATGTATTGTTGTATCTTGGGAGACTACCAACCACACATGTTTGCACCAAAACAGGGTTGGAATATTGTCAAAAATTGCTTCAGGATGGTATTGAGGGTGTCCAGTGCATGATATTTAACAGGAAAAAAATGTATGTGGAGTGTCAATGGCACGAGTAATATGCTAGTCTATATTAGAGTTGTGTTTTATTATTCATTGCTGATTGGGACAAAGAAATTAAAGATAAAAGATGGTCATGATTGAAAGTTGAGAAATATGTTGAGGGTTGAGATTAATTTCCTATCATGACATGTTTCTAAATACAAAACACGTAGAAAGGCAAATAAAATGAAAAGATTGTGAAAAAAGTTGGTGGAATGTACATCTCATACCCAACATTTTAATATTTATTTATTTTCTTCAATTGTCGATGGTGGTGATTAAGTACATAAGTATGAATGATGAAAACTTAAGGGTAATCATGTTTTGACAAGTTTTAAACTTTAATTATGTCAACGACACGGAGAATACCCTAGAAAACTTTTATTTTATTCCACAAGCAGAGAGCAAAGAGAAAGCAAAATGGCAAGAAGCATATCTTACATCACTGGTTCACAACTTCTCTCAATCAAAGGTCGCCCAAACGTAACCATTATAGATGTCAGGTAAACAACCCAAAACCTCTTTCTCTAAAAATCCTTTCTTTTGTTTTCAATTTCAAGCTTTGGGGTTCTCAAATTGATGAGTTTTCACTTACATTACAGGGATGATGAGAGGAGCTACGATGCATACATAGGTGGTTTTCTACACTACCCAAGTGACTCATTCATTGAGAAAATCCTCAATCTCATACAAGCTGTTAAAGGGAAGGATACCCTTGTGTTCAATTGCGCCCTTAGTCAGGTATATTGTCATCGTTGTTGTTGTTGTTCAATTCAGAGTAGTGTTTTACTATTTATTGCTGACTGGGACAAACTTGAGGATTGGATTAAAAGTTGGATAATGTATTGAGGGTTGAAATTCATTTCCTATGATGACATTTTTGTAAATATAAAACATACAAAAGGGCAAAGAAAATGAAAAAAGTTAGTGAAATGTACATGTGGTGGAGAAAGTACTATGTTTTCATTTTTTTTTCAAAATGAAAGTATCGTAACTATTTAAGTGGTTGTTGGATTTTAGTAAACTTGGCATCATCAAAATTAAAATCCTTCCTTTTGTTTTCAATTTCAAGCTTTGGGGTTCTCAAATTGATGAGTTTTCACTTACATTACAAGGATGATGAGAGGAGCTATGATGCATACATAGGTGGTTTTCTGCACTACCCAAGTGACTCATTCATTAAGAAAATCTTCAATCTCATACAAGCTGTTAAAGGGAAGGATACCCTTGTGTTCCATTGCGCCCTTGGTCAAGTATATTGTCGTCGTCGTAGTTGTTGTTGTTCAATTTTGAGTAGTGTTTTACTATTTATTGCTGGCTGAGACAAACTTGAGGATTGGATTAAAAGTTGGATAATGTATTGAGGGTTGTGATTCATTTCTTATGATGACATTTTTGTAAATATAAAACATGCAAAAGGGCAAAGAAAATGAAAAAGTTAGTGAAATGTACATGTGGCGGAGAGAGAAAGTACTATGTTTTCATTTTTTTTCAAAATGAAATTATCATAACTATTTAAGTGGTTGTTGGATTTTAGTAAATTTGGTATCATCGAAATGCAATTTTAAGGATCTTTCCAACAAAACCAATAATATTAAAACATGTAAGAATTTTCTAATATTTTCATGCCTAAGTATAATATTTTTCGAAGAAACGGACGAATATTTTAATGAACATTCAAACGATTCTAATTTTAATTTTAACCGAGTTTGACTCTAAAAAAATTAGTATTTTTACCATAAAATATGTTTGCACCTCAAAACAATTAATTTAAATATGATTTTTATTTTTTATAGAACTGATTAAGGACAATGGTGGGGATAGTGGTAAGGGTGTCTGGTGCATGATAATTAGCATGAAAAAAAGGTGTACGTGGAGTGCCAATGACACAGGTAATGTGCTAGTTATCCACATGATATAACAATTTATTGTCAATTAAAACCCAATACTAATAAGAGCTCCAAATCCCTTCTGTTGCAACTTCTCCTGCTAGCAACATTCCAACTCTAGCATTAAAGATTGGTGGAATAAATTCCATCTTAACATAACTAGTCGAGTTTTTCGCTTATGAAAAGAGAGTTTCCCAATGACCCAAAGGGATGTTTGCCTTGCTAGTTGCGTTATTGGATCTCTTTTATTGCAATTTTCATTTGTTTGCTTTTCATTTTTTAATCTGCACTCATTGCCACCGCCATCAAATTTGGAACCCTAACAGAGCCACTTCTCTACATTCAAGTTTCAACATCTAATGAAAAGTTCTTCCTCCTCTTCTCACCAGTCCTCTCAACTAGTTTTCTTAGTACACAATGAGTGGTTCTTCATACAACCCATGTTATTTAAGTGGTTCTTAAGTATCTAAATAAAACTCATAATAATAATACATAAAATGTTAGTAACATACTCATTAAGTCGGATGTACACCAATCCACATTTAAATGTATGTAAGTGGAGAAGAACCACTAGTTGATTTGGAACTAATAAAAGTGTGTTGGTTGTGGGAGGATGCATGGACATGACATATTTTCAAAAAACTAGGATACACGACATGGAACTTTTTAATAGTATAATTCACATTTTCTATAATATATCAAAGAAAATTTCCCAAAAATTTAATAGAAGATGCATAAATTACTGAAACATTACCAAGTAGCAAATCCTTCCCCATTTGATACTAAGACCTACAAAAAAGACATGCTACCATTTTCTTTATTTGATACTGAGAGACAAGTGAACTGAGTTCATCTTACATGTCAGCGCACCTATTTCGAGGCGAGCTAAAGTCATCTTCTTCCTTTATCCGCTTCCTGCAAAAAGGACATTTTTTTTACTATTAAATTTTTTTATTTTGTTCTCTCTCTACTATTAAAACTAATTTGATTCTCACTCATGTTTGCATGTTCTCCAGTTCGAGACTCCCTCTCGAAATGAATCATTGTATCTTGCTCTCAGATATTTGAACACTCGCAGCTTCGATTATATGAAGAAGACGATGATTGAAGAAAACTGAAATTGTTGAAGCAACCAACATCGTTTGTAACTATATAAATTATATTGTAGCTAAAAGTTTGGTATCAATCTTTACGAGAACTAGGGGTGTTAATTGGTTACTAAAAACCGACCGAACGGAACTGAAATATAACCAAAAAAGCTCGATCCAAGAAAAACCGAAATCGAACATTAGAAAACCGAACCAAACCGAGTTTAGGATTAAAATTAGAGTCTGGTTTTTATTTGGATTTGGATGAGACAATTTATGTATAGTCATTTAGGCAGAATTTAATATCTATTTCTAGTTTGGATAAAAGCGGTTATACTTTTTATTTGGAAAATGAAGTTTCAGTCTTTTACAAATTTCAAATGTTATTGGTAATTGATAATATCTATATAAATTAGACTTAAATGTTTCCTACTTACAGTCAAATGAAATTTTGCCTGTTATAAATAATGGTACTAAGCGAAGATTAATTAATGATAACTCTTCTATGTTATAGCTTAAGCGTTTAGGTCATATCTCTCGATCGATGATCGAAAGGCTTGTGTCAACCGGAGTTCCTGGTAACTTTGATTTTACAGATTTTACAATTTGTATTGAGTGTATAAAAGGAAACAAACAAACACTAGGAAGTTATTAGGTGCTCATAGGAGCTAAGTCTCTTAGATTTGATACATACTGATATTTGTCATCCATTCCCTGCGGTATTTTGGAATGGTCAATGGTATTTTATCACTTTTACAAACGATTATTCTCAATATGGCTATCTATACTTGACACATGAAATATCACAATCATTGGATGTGTTCAATGCCTATAAGGCCTAGGTTGAAAATCAAAATTAAGGTCGTTAGATCCGACCGTGGTGGTGAATACTACAGTAGATATGATGGTTCTTGCTAATGTTCAAGTTCATTTGTGAGGTACTTATCGGAATGTGACATTGTTCCTCAGTACACCATGTCAGGGACACCAAGTCAAAATGTTGTATCTGAGAGACGAAATAAGAACCTAAAAGACATGGTTAGGAATATGATTTTTCATTCTACATTGCCAAAGTCTCTTGGGAAGAGACCTAAAAGACTGCAGTTTATATTCTTAATAGAATACCAAGTAAAACAATCAACAAAACCCCGTATGGACAGGTAGATGTCCTATAGCATCAGACACTTACATATTTGGAGATGCTTAGCGGAGGCTCGTGCAGGAATATTGGACTCAAGAAATGTTAATTGCTACTTTATCGGATACTCGGAAAGATCAAGGGGATTGAAGTTTTATTGCCCATCTATTTATACCTTAATTGAGACAAATAATGCTAAGTTTATTGATAATAGTAGGAGTATATAATCTAGAAATATTAGTTTTAAAGAACGTGTAGGCATTCCTATGATGGATATTCAACTTGTTAGCATGATCATGTCTATTATTGAACATGATGTGGATGCAAATCACAAAGACATAGTTAAATTGTCTTCTGCTAATCCAGAAGCACCTCCACTTCCTCAATTGCATATGTCAATAAGGAGATCTACTAGGGAGAGAAGATATGCTAATCCGGACAATTATGTAGTTTATCTCGATTAGTTTGATATAAAAATGGAAAATGATCATATCACTTTTCTTCAAGCCAAACAAAGTACTCACTATTCAAATTGGATGAATGCTACATTAGATGAGTTAAAGTCTGAAGGACAACGATGTTTGAGATCTTGTCGACTTATCTAAGGGGGTGAAACCAATTGGATACAAATGAGTTTTCTTAAACCAAACGTGATTCCAAAGGTAACATCAAAAGATATAAGGCACGTACTATCATTAAAGTCTATACTCAAAAGAAAGACATTATAAAGAGACTTTGTTTCCAGTTTTTACGAAAAAATCTTTAGAATTATTATGGCCCTTGTAGCTCATTATGATTTAGAGTTACATTAGATGGATGTTAAGATTGTATTTCTGATAGAAATGTTGCAGGGTTTTGAGATTAACAACTCAGAATATAAAATTTACAAATTAGAGAAATTCATATACGGCTTAAAGCAGTCATTTTTTCAATGATATAAAATGTTTGATCTAGTAACTTCCTCATTCGGTTTTGAGGAAAATCCGATCGATCAATATGTTTATCATAAGATTAGTGGGAGTAAATTTATTACTATCTAGCACTACAAGAAACTGACAACTTAGCGACAGTGGCCCAAACCGTCGCCAAATAAAACAGTGACGGTTACAAAACCGCCTCTAATAAAGGTGTCACTAGGTCATTCAGCGACGCTTTTAAGCAACCGCTGGCATAACCGTCGCTAAATACTATATAGCGATGGTTTAATGTAGCGACGTTTATAACCGTCGCTAAATACAATATAACGACGGTTATAAACCGTCGGCAAAATTCGATGAACAATCCAACTTTTTGCCTTTTAGCGACGATTTGCAACCGCCGCTAAATTCCCTTTGATAATTCAAATATTTTCACCATATAAAAATCACATTTTTCAACCTGTAGTGTTTTCTTTTCATTGGGTACAGATAATCTATCCAACATATGCACTACAGCTTTTAGACTCAAATCAAAAATCAAATATAAACAACGACACTAAACTAAACTCATATGATACCATCATCATACATTAAGAGGAACTTTAATTTCATTTCAAAATCAAAATCAATATTATACATGGTCCAGAAGAAAAATGCAAATTAAAATTGTTACAAATTGTCAATGCTTACATCTAACAACCAAAATCGAAGTTGTACAATGGTTGTCTCAGGGTCGTTGTCTACAGGGCCTCACCGACCTTGAGCTCCTCAGTAAGCTGCTGGCCAAGATTAAGCTATCTAAGTTTAGTCTTAAGATTGCTCATCAGAAAGGTCTAGAATAGAATGCCCTTGAAGTCTGACAATTTACAAACAATTGTATGTCAAGTGGCAGCCAAAAAACTGTTAAAGCAAAAAACAAGAAATAAATAACTGATCTAAACAGAACACCAATTCCAAGAAACTCAAGGCATGAACAGAATCAAATTTTCTTAGTCAATACCATTCCTTGTCATCTCCTTCACTGATCAATGGAAAGAAAAGAAATTGCATAGTTGAAAACATTTCAAATGAAAAGGACAAACTAAAATGACTTACTTTGCCAAATTGGATCAATTAACAATTGAGGAAGGGATAGCAAATCCTAGGACGGGATGGCAAATCTACACCTGCTGATGTCCCTGCCATATCAACAAAAAGTAAAAAAACAGTGACGCTTTGAGTCAGTCTTTAGGCAAAAATCCTGTTGTAAACTAGATGTGTGCTAAGTTTGAACTCTATAGAACGTATGGACTGAATATGCAAAAATCCTGTTGTAAACTAGATCTTGTATTATCATTTTTTTTTTTTTTTGTCTTTCTTATTCCTTGTTTAGTTTGTCCATGGACAAGTATCCAACATCCCATATGCTAGTATAGGAATTACTCTGGTATGTTCCCAGATTATGAAGAAAATTTTCATCATTGCAAGAGCCAACGAAAGTGATACCATTTATCATCATTACAAATAGTAACTGCTAGCACAAAATGACAGAAGGTTCAAACAGTAGAGACCTTTAAAGGTCATTCCATTTCCATATCAAATACAAACCAACACCTTCAAGCAATCTTATGGGTCCAGCACAAGATTAATTAAGCCTCAACATTTATTCTCCTAAATTGCTAGCAAAAGAAGCACCTCTAAGGCTCTGAGCTCTAAATTAAAAATGGAAACTAAATGAACAGCAAAATAAATTAATCTCAAGTAGATCTTGTGGGTTCAGGAAAAGAAAAATTAACACTGCATCACCATTTTTCTTGAATTAGATTAGAGTTCAACATAAATGAGAAGCTTCCATTACCTCGATACATGCTTTTACAATGAGGTTAAACAGATTGTATCTTGATTCTCTTTCCGAATAC
This sequence comes from Berberis vulgaris, assembly GCA_963556465.1. Classification (NCBI taxonomy): domain Eukaryota; kingdom Viridiplantae; phylum Streptophyta; class Magnoliopsida; order Ranunculales; family Berberidaceae; genus Berberis; species Berberis vulgaris. The sequence continues at coordinate 10,859,394 of OY747127.1, read as the reverse complement.
CTCCCCCTATCAATAAAATGCCAATAAACCGAATTATGCATTGATAGTGGCTGAGCTTTGCATAATATATATGAGAAGTAAAAATAATTCATGATCTAAATGATCTAACCTCTAAAAATATTCAATCTGGCATCTGGTGGACCCTTGTCGGGAGAAATATACTTTCCAGAAAGTATGCCCATAGCCAAAGGACTGTATGCCAACAAACAGATCTTAAAAAGAATTTCATAACACAGAAAATTGGTAACTAAGATTAGCAAACTAGAATTTACTAATATGTTTTCACTCATTTGTTTGGCATAACAAAACTTTGTTGGCACATAATCTCTTTTATCCACCAGAGATGTACACATTTTCAATTTAATACTCACAAATCCCAATTGGAGTCAAGGACATAACTTGACAATTGACATTATATGTCATAATGTCTTCTGCACTATTCTCTACTGGGTCAATCAAAGCTGAGGTATCAAACAAAAATGTGTCCTAGGAAAAAATAAAATTTAATAAATAATCACAACCGAAAATAGAAATTAATGAGTGTGTGATTACCCCTCATGATGACAGCACTCTGCCAATCAAAACTTCGGCAAAGTAGGCTATATGCATTCTATCAATAAAATTATCCAAGCAACAAATAAGTATTAAGTAATTATAAAGCAGACATATGACAAGAAAAAAGAAATGATACGAACATAAAGAAAACAAAGAACGAAACCCTGGACGAGAATGACTCCAATACCTGCAATCTATTCTAGGATAGCAAGGAGCACTTTTAGAAACTTGAAGGAACTTCATGACACCGTATGGTGTTTCATTACTGAGTCCAATACATTGATCTATATTATTTTGAGAAACTTCACATTATTTCTGGCAGTTTTTTGCAGTAATGAAATCAAATTCATAGACAGCATAGTGGCATTCATTTTCTGGAAGGCTTGCAGCAAAATCCTCGTAGCTTTCGGAAGGTTCACCAAGCTTTTCAACAACAACCTGCTTCTGCTTCTCCTCAATCTTAAACACTATAAAACGGTAAGTTCTCTTTGCCTTCATTTCCAAAAACTTTAGTTTGCATTCATCATGCACAGCCATTCCTGACACTGCGTTTGCCTATAAATGTGATCAAATTCAATAGAACGTCAATAAATGGTATATAATTAAGCCCAGAAAAACATAAGGCTTTTCTGATCTCAAAACACATTCAAAACGAATTATCTGATAATGATTCACATCACATTGTAAATCCAAATACAGTAGAAACTCAATTTGTCAACACTCAGAAAAAATTACATTCATCAAACTAATATAGATCTACTATCAAGAGAAAAGTGCGTCAAAAAGTTAAATACGGCCTGCTGAAGTTGTGAAAACCTAAAATATAAAATATAGCAAGACTCACAAAACCCACTAAAACCATTGAACACTATAATACTTTTTCCACATCAAATCCAACAAAACTTGGTTCAAAGAGACTTATAAGTAAAATCCAAAAAATCATTGCATCAGAAGATAATTAGTGAGACTAATGAAAATGTAATGCAACTTCATAAACCTTAGAAAATATTCTTAAATTTTTTGTATTCAATTAGATAATCCACGAATCATCCTTTCTTCAACAAAACTCCAAAATCAACAAAAACTCAAATAACAGTCGGAGCGAATCAAAATCACAATAGTGAAACAAAATGAATCTACTAAGAAAACACAATCAATCTCTTTGAACGAATCACATCAACTGTGAATCTTCAAAACTCATACTCACATGCATTCAAAATTAGGACAGAAATACCAAGCTGCTTAGCTAATGAAAAAAAGCTGACTAAACAAACACAACCTTCATCAAACCATTCAACCAAATCAAAACCAAATTACTTAATTGTAGGATAACTCATCGAAGTATTTTCAATTCTGACCTAAACAAATCATAAATCAATCCAATTTCGCTGATACTTAAACCATAATTTGAACAAGAGAGATAAAATTGTATTAATCACATCAAATTTGTCGAAATCTTTTCAGTTCTCACCTAAACCAATCCATTCTGTACAAATTTCATCACAACTCATAAAACATTCGAATTCAAATATGCAAAATAATTATAAATCGACAACCTGTAAAGCAAGAAATTAACCCTAATCAATCAACCGAGGTTGAAACTGCGACAATTGAATTCATACTAAACTAATAACATAAATATATCAGAATCAATTTTGCGAGGAAAAACAACAGTTCATCTCAAACAGGTTTGACTCTGAAAAAAAACTTTTTTAGAAAAAAAACACGTAACCCCTCTTAAATTAAGTGAATCAGAAACCCTAGAGATTGATGATGAACAATAATCCCTCAAACAAAAAAAGGGAGAGAAGACTAGCACATATATAGGTTTTGAGGAGATCGATATCATCTTCATCGAGTGGGCAAGGGTTCTTCTCATTGATGATATCGATATCTTCAGGTTCAGGTGCCATGATTCAGATGGGGATGGGGAAGAAGAAGAGATCGAAGGGTTTGCGAAAAAGAACATACCTCTGATTTGATTTCACATGTAGCAGTAGTACATCAGTCGATCATGCACACGTCTCTCTCTGTGTCGATCGTACCTCTCTCAGTCCCTAGCTCTCTGCGTCAATCGAACAACAACAACAAGCTAACAGCAACAACAAGAAAGATCAACTGATCTTCTTCTCCTCTTCGTTCTTGTTCTTGTTCTCTTCTGCTCTCTTTCTCCTCTTTTGTTCTGTAATTTCTCTTTGTTCATTTCTTCTGTTTAGATCGATAAAAGGAATAAGAAACCCCAACTGGGATGTTATTTGCACCCCAATTGGATGCTTTAAGTGAACATGGATGTTTTATTTATAACAACGGTAAAAACCATCGCAAGTAACTAATAACCATCGTCAAACAATATTATTCTACAGCAGTTGAACAACCGTCCTTAAATAAAGTATTTAGCGACGATTTTCAAACCGTCGTTACATAACCGCCGCTAAAATGTTGATTTCTTGTAGTGTAGTGCTATATGTTGATGAAATCCTATTTGAAAATTGTGTTATAAATTTATTTCTTTCAACAAAATTTCTTATTAAAGTTTTTTGATATAGTATATTTAGTAATAGGCATGCAGGCTAATTGCACTGATTACATAGCATTATTGATCTATTATACCACATATTTGTTGAATTGACGCTTGCTAGGTTCTTTGCACTAGGTAAAATACTCATTATTACGAGTGATAAGTGAGTTTGCTCTGATGTCTAAAGAATGATTTATATATAAAAGGAATACATAAAAATTATGATCCCCCATGTGTATGTAGTAGAGAGTGTAATACATGATAAAGTTTATCCATATTAGGATATTATGTATATCATTGGAATGTTTAGCAGATATTTGAAACTAAAAAATGATCACTAAGCAGCGGCTGTTGCAGTATTTTAAAAGAACACAAAAGTTTATGCTCATATGCTAAAAATCTAATCAATTGGATTAGATATTCTGAGCAAATTTTTTTAGTTTACTGTACAGAAGAATTTTTTGTTTAATGTAAAGCATGTGATAAAAATTATGGTTAAATAACTTTTATTCCAGGGTTTCACACTATAAGTTTCATTGAAAAACATTATGAAAAAAAACCGCTGATTGAATTCAAAGAATGACAATGGTTCATTCTAAATTATGACAATTGAGTTTACTGATACATATCTCACCATGTATTATTTATTAAGGATGTACAACATAAGGTGTTCAACGAGTATATACGTCATTTATGGCGGGGTTAGTTTTTATGATGTTCCTTATTAGTAGGAGTCTATATTACCATGTTTAATGGTCAGATTACCTTTAGTTTCTTGATGATTCTAAAATAAAGATTTCTACTTTTTCAATTATGGTTTTGCACATATACAATTTGATTAAGTAGAATAAGGCGATTCGATTTTGAATCATAAGGTAGGATCAGTTGAAAATGGACATGATTAAGGATCACATTACATGTCATTTTCATGCTACACATCCATACTTAGATCTATGTGTTGATTTATTGGTATTTGTGACCTTGGATAAGTTCAACCACGACAAATGTAGTGAAGGTTGTCATGATTCTATATTGATATCTTCAATTGATCAGATTGTTTTGGAGACGACACTTACAATTCTCGATAGTCTAGTTTTTTTTTTTTTTTTTTTAAATTAACCTCTAGTGGGGAGGGGCAACTATGGAATGCCAGACTGTTATTACTTTTCAAAAAATTGACTTACAAACGCTACGGGGGTACATTACGACGTTACCCTTATTAATAAGCAAAAATAGAAGTAAAAAAGTTGTTCTAAAAACATATGCCCGAAGCAAGACAAAAATTAAAACAGCAAAAAGAATTTTGACCAAAATAAAGAACTGAACCAGCGTGCATGCAATTACGCCACAGCACGCTAATCCCATTTGGGTTCGGTACCCATACACATTCATCCTCTCCATATTCCTCGCCATATAATCTATCATCAAAAATTTTCCTTGCTAGATGTCTGATATCTGGGTTAACCAATTCAAAATTGGTTGAAATCACCTCATTTACCGAAGGCCACACACCTTGATCAACCAAAGCCGTCGATCTTCTGAAGGATGCCACCGTATTCCAATTTTCCTCAAAAAAATTGATATTTCCCTTACCAATGCGCCACAACGAATTGCTCAGAATAAGGGATTTGCCAAGCATGATTTCTTTGAAAACGGAGAAGACCCAATTTTCACCAACTGACTATGCAAAGGCACCCCGTGCACCCAGTATTTGCTTCTCATGAAATTAGCCCAAAGAGAATATGATGTAAGTAGTCGCCAAAGTGCCTTGAGGCGAAAAGCCCTCATCACCACCATCAAATCTCACACACCCAGACCTTCTTCATCCTGTGGAAAACAAATATTAGGCAATGACACCCACTTTTTCTTCATTCTGCCTTCACAATCCCCCCAAAAGAAATCTACCAACAAACTTTTAATCCGGGATATAACTTTCATAGGAACACACATGGTACTGAGAATATAAATTGGAATCGAGCTAAGAACATGTTTAATCAAGATTAAACGGCCTCCCGGGGATAATAATTTCGCCTTCCATCCCTGAATCCGCGACTGAATTTTTGCAATCAAATCTTCAAAATATGAAACTTTAACTCTTCGTTGGAAAACTGGCCCTCCCAAATATTTCAAAAGAGCGTCGCAAAACCGGAATCATGTGTAGGTTTTGAATCTTGCAATTTTCTCTGCAACTGCCTTGTCATCCAAAATAAAAGAGCTTTTACTTGTATTTATTTTCTGTCCCGAAGTCTGACAATACAGTTTCAAAAACTCCATGCATCCCAGAATGGAAGACTTTCTGCCATTCAAGAAAATGAGAGTATCATCTGCATATAGCAGATGTGATATAGAACTGCATGCCCTAGGAGTATAAAAATAACCAATTTTTCCTCTATCAAAAGCCTCTTTTAATCCCCTACTCAACACTTCAGAGGCAATAATAAATAAAAACGGAGACAAAGGGTCGCCCTGCCTTAAACCCCTGGTAGATCGGAAAAATCCTTTGTAGGCTCCTTGAAGCAACACTGAAAACCACAAGATGCGATACAGTTGGAGATAATATGACAAAATCTACCATTAAAGCCAAATTTTGTAAGCACGGCAAACAAAAAATTCCATTCCATTCTATCATAGGTTTTTTCCATGTCAATTTTTAAAACCACATTACCGCCGAAAACCTTTCGGTTAATGCCCCTAATCAATTCCTGCGCAAGGCCAATATTCTCACCAATAAACCTTCCTTTTACGAAAGCCCCCTGCTCCGGAGAGATAAATACGGGCAAAAGATATGCCAGTCTAGTACAAAGGATTTTACTGAAAATCTTATAAATCACGTTGCATAAACTGATTGGGCGAAATTCAGAAAAAGAAATTGGATTCTCAGTTTTAGGAATCAAAGCCATGAAATTAGCCGAGAAAGAAGCCGACATTGCCTCCCCTTCAAAAAACTGAATAGCTGCCTCCCAAATATCCTTACTCAGAATCTCCCAACAGGACTGGAAAAATCCAGCAGTAAATCCATCCGGTCCCGGTGCACTATTTTTGGGGATGTCAAAAACAACATTTTTCACTTCCTCCAGAGAAGGACGTTTGACCAATATGTCACAATGACCAGAATTCATCAGTTTCGGAATACAATTCAACAAATCAGCATCCATCGTACATGAACCTTGGGAAGATAACAAGTTGGCAAAGAAATCAGTGGCATTATTAAGAATCTCACCAGGGTCCGAAATAGTCCTACCGCATGGTAAAATAATTTGATTAATAACCCTCCATTTTTGTTTAGATTTGGTGGAAGCAAAAAAATATTTGGTGCAGGCATCCCCCTCCTTAAACTCTTTTTCACCTGATTTTTGAATCTAATAAAGCTCCTCCTGTTTGAGAGCTAACCTGTACTCCGCCTGACAACGATTTAAATTGCAGCAAGCATTAGTATCCCAGTTGGCATCAACATTCAGACCATTATTGCTTCCATTAGCAAAACCCGCCAGTAAAATAGTTTCCCATTGTTGCATTTCGTCTTCTAGAGCGCGGATCCTGCTAAACACATTCCCAAATACCATACGGTTCAACTGTATAGCTCGACGGGTCGATTTAAGTTTAGCATCCACTCTATCAATAGCTCTGGTGATAGCCATCTCAGTCAACCAGATTCCCTTAACCAAATCAAAGAAACCCGGGTGTGTAGTCCACATGTCTAAGAATCTAAAAGGTGCAAATCCACTCCTAGGTTGAGTGGGCATGGATGCCAGTAGAGGGGAATGATCAGAAAATGTGCGGCTATGATGTTCAACTTTAGGATTAGCCAAAACTGTCAACCAAGCCGAGTTGACAAAAATCCGGTCAAGTCTGGCCCAAATACGTTCACTTCCTCGCCTATTATTACACTAGGTAAGTGAAGGACCCGAATAGCCACAATCAATTAAGCCACAGGTTTCAGTACAATCGGATAATTGAGCCATGCTTGCCAGGGATGGTGCAACTCCCCCTACTTTTTTCCCCGAGTGTAAATAAGTATTGAAATCTCCACCGACCATCCATGGAGAATCGTGATTAGCCGCAAAATTGACCATATTTAGCCATAATTTCTTTCGTTCATCCACAGAGCATTTAGCATAAACAAAAGAAATTAAAAAAAACTTGTGAAGAAGAATCCGTTACCTGGCAGTGAATGATCTGGTCCGATATTTCCACCACCGAACAAACAAGAGAAGTATCCCACATAATCCAAATCTTGCCACCAACCATGTCATTAGAAGCAAAACCGCCAAGTTTTAGTTTGTTTCCAATTTCCATGTATCTACTAGCATCAATCATAGGCTCCGCAATCATAAGAATTCTGACATTATGTTCCACAACCATCTTTTGTAACCTCCTTCTCGTGGCCCTATTACCAACACTACGAGCATTCCAAAACATAAAGTTTTCCATCATCTTAAACGCGGGAGGAAGACAAACCCTTCTTAGTCTTACGACGAGTGCCCGAAGGAACTGTTGATTTGACGTTTTTCTTACGCTCCACATCAGATATCGCCCCCAATTCTAAGTCCTTGATAGCTTGTGTGTCCGGCCCAATGTCCGAATCCGACTCCGCCTCATCACTATCTGTGGCGCTTTCAAGTGTATTGACATTCATTTTTTCTTATTTTTCCTCAAAGAGCATTCCGCCTTCAATAATTTGTTAATGTCATCCGAAACAACCCATATCTCCTGCTTGGTACACGGTTCTAAGCTCCCAGTGACCTCCGTTGATGTTCGCAACGCTTGAGCATCCGACATCCCAACCTGGACTGACTGCTGCTCTGTTTCGACACTGACTTCCTGGATTTCAGCTCTTACTTCCTGCAATTCAGCATGTGCTTCCTGGATTTCAGCAGTCCCTGACTATTTCGTATGAGAAACAGTGCGAGGAGCGAGCTTACTGTGGCCTGTTTCTCGTGCGGGAGAAGGATCGCCAGCTGCGGCGGATGCTAACCTGGTGCAAGCCACCTCTGCTAGAGCAGAACAGGGCCCTAGCAGAGCCTGGAACTCCCCTGTATTGGTGTTGTTTGCTGGCTGAGACAGACCAGTCTGGTCTGGCTGAGACTGAGATTCCGCTGTTTTGGTCAATTGCAACACTGGCTGAGCCAAATCCGAGTGCCCTGGCTGTCCCTCCATTTAAAATTCCACATTTTTCATCCCTGAAACAGTCTGCCCAACCTGAATTTCACATGTGAAATCATTCGTCACAGTTTGCGACGCTGCACCTTGATTAGAAAGGTTATTCTTTGTTTCTGAATTGATCTCATCTTCGTGTGGAGGCGCCTTTTGTTGTTGTCCAAGAACATTATCAATCTCTGAAGTTGTAAACCCCACCTCTAGCAGGCATTCCTCCATAGACTTTTGCTTGACCCCGGTTTTAGCATGCTCTATTCTGTGACCCGTTATTTGTAATTCCGCTGGAGTACCTACGTCTTCCTCAATATTCTCCATTAATGCCTCAAATGTGATGGACAAACCCACATTTACCGGATCAATGGCCACCTGCTTTCTATCTCCGACTCCCTCCGAAATCTCCTCGCCTTTGCTATTTTTTGTTCCACTCACACCCACTTCCGAGTTCGAAGATTTTCCTTTTCTGAGCACTGGAACATATTGTTAACTGGTATTGTTATTTTCGGTCTTTGATTTGGCTACCTTCTCAGCATTACCTAGTTCCGAAATTCGGCCACCGCCCTTAATGCCTAGCTTCTTGCGACAAACACTTTCCTGATGCCCTATCAAGGAACAAAAGTCACAATATTTGAAACCTGGGAACTCTATCTTCTGCCAGAAACCTCTATTATTGTCAACCAAAGTCATCTCAACACACACACGGGCAAAGCCCGGGCTCGATAAACATCTAGTATGGTCATCCTTTCTCAAAAAATCACCAAAAGAATTGACAATTGCTTTTAAAATAGAGGGATGAAAAAGATGTAAAGGTAAGTTAGGCAACTCTACCCACAGTGGCACCGATATCGGATCCTCCTTCAAACTAAAGCATCATGCCAACGAAATGCTTTGAAACGAACGCCACGAATAAAAAAGGAATCCCGCGACAAAATTTTCTTTGCTTCCTCCTCCGATTGAAGATGAACTAACACATACCATTGATTGAGTAAGCTGAGCGAAAAATCTCCCAGAATTCCCCAAGTTTTGTGAATCGAATTTCGGATGTCTTCCAAAGTTGGGCGGTAACTGAAGAATTTTACTAGGATCACATGTTTTTCCATAAACTCCTCCCCCACAGACTTCATCTGTTGCCGTATTGCCAATTGCGGGAGCTCCCTCTTTACAGAATCTAGTGCCTTCAACCGGAGTCTCCACAACGTCGGCCACCAAAAATTTTCCCAAGATTTGTGCGAAAGAGGGCTTTGTCGCTCCTTCTACAGTTCCCCCATTACCAGATCTCCCCATCATGGGAGGAGGAATGGCGGTAGGAGGCACCGACATCACATCCAGTTCGGTGCCAGGGTAAAAAATACAAACAGTATCGGAACAGTAGTATCATATCGGTGCGCGAATCGGTTTCTGAACCGTATCGGCAACTGTGATGAAGAAAGTGTGTCACGGCGGCCGAAATGCAAGCCCCCATTCGTTGTAGCGGCGAAACAGTAGCGGGGAGCAGCACTAAAATGACTGGAAAACCAAGTTGTCGGCCCGTAATGGCGGCTGCTGGGCGGTGTGTCGGCCAGTTTCGGCGTGTCGGAGGCCTTGCTACGCTGGCTAGGATTGGCTGAGCCGCCTAGGGTTTGTACTGATTCTTCCCTAACCGCCACAAGTCGATGGCAGGGATGAACCCATAGAAGAGGAACGGTTGAGATTAGATTTCGACCAAAGACCAAAATACCCTCAGTTTTTCTAAATCGCCTCTAATGTTTCCCCCCAATCCTCGACAGTCAAGTTTTGAGCTCATAAAGTTTTACAATGTATAATCTATGCATGGATGACCTATGTAGTTCAGTGGGAGATTGTTAAAAAAAAATTCTCTTAAGGTGGATCTACATTATTTATATTATTATACGTCACAAACTGTCGAACTATAGGTGAGTGGTGTTTAATTAGACCCGATTAGTTGCGATCATTAAGAAACAAGACTAGGGTCATAAACACGTTTCTAATTACATGTTGTATTCTTGATATGTATTACTAAATTGATCGAGTTGCTATATGTACCCAACCGTTTGGCTTAGTTGCACCAACTTTAGTTTATATAGTTAACTTATAAAAGTTACTTAGGGCACCCAACCACTATTTGTTAACCCTAAAACAACAATACTTATTTACTTGGAGTAAGATAAACGACTTCTAGCCTCCTCTCCATCTTCTACGTTTATCGGCTTGATAGTTATTCTTTTGAGCAACCCTACAATAGATTCACAACTCCAATTGTTCAAATAAAAAATGTCATTGAAAAAAAAAATAGATGTAGTTCTTACTTCTAAGAGCATTGCAATTGTTGTGAATAAAAAAATCTCGAAATCTAGCACTTAGTCAATGTACATGTATGTACCCAATTTCAAATGTCATTGATTCTTTTTTTGCTCAAATAAATAAGGGCACCCAATAAAAACGTTTTCATAAAACGGTAAGTTGGTGTTACGCATTTTAAGTTGGTGTAATAAAGATAAACATCTCAAAAAGCCAGTGCAACAAAGAGTTAGTGCAACCGAGCCAAATAGTCGGGTACACGTATCAACTCCCTAATTCTTTTTTTTTTTTTTAATCGAACTGGGTTTTAAGGACCCCAAAACCTTTATACAAATGAAACAAAAGTAAAAGAAAATACTGAAACAAACTCTCACAAGAGAGAATTCACCAAAACAAACCTAGACTATAAACCAACTCAGCCTTTGTACCTTTTGTTTGCTTTCTTAGTTCTATTGGATTTTCGGGGACAGAGTCGAAAATCTTTGGTGTGGGTGTTAGAGAACGTCTTTGCAGCTGGTTCTGTAAACACATCATCATCACTGGAGAGGCCTGGCTCATGATCTTCTTCATGAACCTAACAAATTTCTTGTCTCAATCTATTGCATGTGTGGTTCTTATCCTCTTCCCATACATCTTTTATGTAGTTTGCCTTCACTGCATCTTTGCCATGACTTGCAATAGCTTCTTGCAATGTAGAAGAAACTACATTCCCCTTTTCGTATTCATTTATCATCGTTAACGCGTATTCAATCTCAGGAAGAGGAGGAAACATTTCGTTTTATTCAGTTCTACTTCGGTGAGTTGTATCACACTGCGGTGCCCGAATTGCACACCATCATCCTGGGAGTTGTTGTCTTTCTTTGCACCTGAACTATTGGCTGCCGGCCCCGGCATGTTGTTGACTTCTCCTACTTTATCATCCTCGTTTGAGTTGGGGACAATTTCATTTGGGTACTTACTTCCATGTTCTTCCACCAATTCATTGTCATTCTTTTCTATTGCCTGGTCTTCTACAATTGCAGCCTGATTTCTTCTGTCATTGCAACCTTGTTGTCATTTGCATTATGAGCAAAGTTGTTGAGCATAACTTTGTCTGCACCCGTCAAATGTGTTAGTTCTTCAGGAGTATATCCACAATTTGAGTCCATCTTCTTGGCTGAGTTCAACTTTTCTAAACTGATTTCAACTTCAACTTTGTTCTTTGCCCCATTAGTACCAGCTTCATCATTGTGTTCATTAACCGAATTCGAAATGACTGGAAGATTTGTAGTCTTTTCTTGATAGTATTGTTTCTTGCGCTTCTTGTTTTCTGCTCTTTTGAATCCTTCCTGATCAGCATTTTCCTTCTCCGATAGTTGTTGGGTTGGCACTGACTTCAACTCAGGGTGTTTCGCCCAGCATGTTTGATCAATATAGCTTTGAAGGCCACATTGGTTGCAATACAATGGTGGAAAAGGATACCTAATATGTTGCCAGAAACCTGGTAGATCTGGAGCTTGTATCCATATTTTGTCTGGAAGCGGTTTTGAAATATTCATCCAAACACAAACCTTAGCTACATATGGTCTTAAGAGGTGCCTTGTAAGGTTGTCCATGGCTAGAAATTTACCAATCAATTCTACAACTACTTTGAGAAGTTTAGGCTGGAAAAGAACCAATGGTAAACGAGGGAGTTCGATCCATACCGATTTGTTGCGGGAGTCTCTCTTGCTATCAAAAGAAGAATCCCGTTTTGAAAGCCTGTAAGGGTACCCTTTGATATTGCATTTCTCTCTTGCCATAGCTTTGATCATTGCTTCTTCAAATTCAAACTTGATTAGAACATGTCGATAATCTAAGGCATCAATTGTAAATTCATCGGGAATGCCCCAATACTTAGTCACAGCATCTCTAATGTCACTTAGGTAAGGTCTTTCTTGAGCAAACTTCATCACCAAAACATATTTCATATACATCTAGCCTCTTTCAAGATCCAGATTCGATAGAGAAACAGAGGGCTTACCATCAAAAGTTGAATACACATGGTCTATGGGTGACTCATCAACTTCATTAGGTCTGAACCGTCCCACAATCTGTGCAAACGAAGGAGTGTCGGTCGTCTTGCCAACTGCGACTCTCTCGCTCCCCGGTGGCCTGTCCGTGGTAGTCATGTCAAAGTCTATCGAGTTGTCATCAAATCGATTTTCCCAGAAACAGAGTTACTCAATTAGCAACAGATCGATCAGAGCTCCCCAATCGGCTGGATCGAGTCGGATCTGTGCAAATCTGAGTCGGAGTCGAAGAAGCTCTCGCCTGCTGTTAAGAATCGATGAAGAGAGATCTGAGTCGGAGTTGAACCAGATCTGCTCTCTCTTATGGTTACTTTCTAATGGTGTTGACCTGTAGGTCGCACCTTGTTTATAGGTTATGGGATCCTATAAAAACCCAACTCGCTTTAAAAAATAAAATAAAATAAAATAAAAACTCCCTAATTCTATTATTGATAATGGGCTAATAATAAAATTATAGTTCTATATATATATACGGTTGAGGTATCAACTCAATCCTAAATCTCTATCTCCTACTTTTCCCAATTTTAGAAACATTAGCTTGCTGGAAAATCAGTCCGTTACCGAAGGCTCGGACAGGTTGGTTTGGAATGGGAAATCAATTGGGTTTTTCTGTTAAAAGAATTTTCTGATTTGCTTGCAGCCCCCATGATCGGACAGCATTGCAAGACTTCATTTCAGCCCACAAAAATCTGGTATGGCTGAAGGTGCACCCTACCACTAATTCCTTCAGTTGGTCAGTCCTTCATGGAAGAATCATGACTAAAGCTTTTTGTAGAGGGGAATCAATATGTGAAGTACGTGCGCTCTTTGTAATGATGTCATATGCCCATAATAATCAATGTACTCAAGTTTCGCAAACATATTCCAATTCTTATCATTAAGATTGAGTACTACTGTAACGCTTTCAGGATCATCAGTCAAACAGTACAGAATACCATCTTAGTAAACCAGACCTTTGAAGTGAACGGCTATAGGAACTTCATCCATCTTACACCGAATTCAGTTGTAGTCCAAGTTCTGTCACCGGGATGCCATGTTCTAAGTTGAATTGTGGGCCACCTGTTGTCCAGATTGTAGAAAGCGCAATTAGATGATGTTGGTGGAGATGTGAAGGTGGCACACTTCACATCTATTCCTTTAAATATAAAGTAAATTTTGAGCAGTGGGAACTTGAGCTGGTATACTTGGATGGAGACCAATACTGGCAACAGTTTGCCAACCTAGCTATTTTTTTCTCTTATTTGAAAATATTGTCGGGATATGGAACATGATGTTGATCATGTACACCAACAGTTGAGCAACGAATTTCCAGATGTTGATGTAGCATGCAAGAACTGGTTGGACGAAAGGCTTCAAGAAAATATTGTAAACTCTTAAAAGAAAACTGCACTATGACGTGTGGCCTCTGCAAGAACTCTGCATATTCAAAATTGAGACATTTAATTACAAGTTCTATATATGTAAGACTGTATTAGGTTTTGAGTAAAGCTGCATTTGGCTCTGGAAAAGAAAATGATAAAACAAAGAGCAGAAGAAAATCTCCCCCAAGGAAAATTGCATCCACAGTTTTGATAATAACCAGGAGGTTGAAGGCAACCTCAAATTCTGCCTTTTCTTGCTCCCTTCGGTTATCGTTCTCTTGTTTAAATGCTTTCATTGAATTTTTTTTCTTCAAAACCAAACACAAACATATCGTGTTTCTACTTTTGCATAACTATTCAAAGCTTTTTTAAAATGTGCATACTCTCAGTTACGGCTGGGAACTTGTCAAATAGATACATAACCAACTTCAATAGAATCTGAAAAAAAAAAAAAAAAAAATTAGTAATCACAAAAAAATTTCCTAACCATTTTAGTGAAGATATTGTTTGTACTTGAATGTCCAAATCTATCAAACAGTGTTATGCAATGAACTTGAAAATAAACTGCTTGTAAGAAATGAATTTCTAATCAACCAAGATTGAAAATAAGTAATGCACATGAACAGTTTTCCTATGAAACATATCCAACTCTGCAAATACACAGTTTTTCCTTGCTGAAATCCAAACAGAGCTTCCAGCTGTGTTCCCTCTAGATCGTTGTGAATTCAATGGTCATCAGTTTTACAATTCAATAAGTTCAGTCTTTAGGTTCCAAAATGAAGCTTTTTTAATATATTTCAACTAAAACCCTGAGTTTAACTCTAAAATAGGACCTGAAGTAAATAGATAAAATATGTTGATCTCCTAAACTGAACTTCAGCCTTTAGATAACCAAAAAAAAAAAAAAATCATAAAAGGTATTAGAGGGTGGAGGGAGGAAAGGAATGGGTGAACTTGAGGTTCCAGATTGTCTTTAACCACATGTTTTCATTCAAAATAATGGAATTAAGGGTGGGAGGGCAAAGAATATTCTACCCTGGAAAACTAAAGAAACATATATAGGCATCTTCAACATCATGTGAAAACTTTTCTCCCCTCTCTCTTCCATCTGATATCATTTATTAGTGAAAAATCTTCTAGTGGTGCAATACAATTGTCAAGAACAGCATAATTGTAGTAAGCCTTTTTTTGTGTGTCTGTGTGATAAGCATATTGTTTTGAGCTAACTAGCATTACATGACCGGTATCTCTAGTAATTTAAAGGAGTTGAGATCTTACAAACACCAATGCTCCAGGTTTGACGGGCCACTCGACCATTGTTTGACCATGTCTGTGTAAATTCATGTCAATCATAAGTAAATTATATATAGAAAAATCGGCAAAACATGGAACACTAAGTAGTAATTTGGCGGTTACTTGATAACTAGTCGTCCATCTTGTCTTGAACATTTATAGAAGGCACAGCCCCTGGTTAATGGGACGAGCTTTCCTTTCCATTCTGCATCACAGAATAACAAAAACAGTGCCAACATTCAAGATGCTTAACTTAGGCCCTGAGGTTGAAATCTACAAAGAACATAACACACAGGATTAATGATTGAAAAGCTTCTCGACT
This sequence comes from Berberis vulgaris, assembly GCA_963556465.1. Taxonomy (NCBI): domain Eukaryota; kingdom Viridiplantae; phylum Streptophyta; class Magnoliopsida; order Ranunculales; family Berberidaceae; genus Berberis; species Berberis vulgaris. The sequence continues at coordinate 10,843,842 of OY747127.1, read as the reverse complement.
GGCCACAATTTGTTTTCGCACATATGGACTTAGAGCATCTCCAATGGAAAACCCAACACTTAAATTTTTTGAGGGGATTTGGTGGTTTCGAGTAGCAACTAAACCCAAAGAGCCCAAACAAAATTGTTTCCCCTTTAAAAGCCTACATCCTGCATATAATTAAATGCGGTCTCTCCCCTTAATTATAGACTTGATGGGTCATTGAGTGAATCAATAACCCTAAGAAAGTTGAAAAAATAGGGGACACGATAGAAGCATTGGAGATCTTCAACCGTATGTCATGTTTGAAAATGACAAATACACACAAAAACATGCAAAATGAAAAGAAAAAATAAAAAATATAGGTCTCAATGATACTTGACAATTTGTATTATTTCCATTGAGACTATAAGTTCACTCCACTAGTTCCATAAATCCCGACCTAATTATATGTTAGATATGTTTTTTTTATGAACTTAAGCTGTTAGAGAAATAATTATCCTTCTTTTTTTCTTTTTTTAAGAGAAAGATATTATACTTGTATATATCCCCAAAGAAAAATCAAAATTCATTAAATAGGTTGTCTAGAATAAAATTCATCAAATAGTTTACAAAAATAGCACACATGGAAACTGAGAGCCAAACTAGACAAGGTTGATTGCTCAATTTATGTAACATAAACTATTCCTGGTCAGAATAATTGAACTTTATAGTGTGACTCCTAGTCAATCTGACCTCCTCTGTAATTTCCCACTTCTTCTTGGTCTTCTCACGTCGAATGTATCTTCCTCTAACTTGTCCCAAAAATTGTGTTGTTTTGGCTCCATAGCCTATTTTTGCACCATCCTTTGCCCAATAAGAATTCTATTGCAGTCTATCTATCATCCAGGCACAGAGCTACACGAGGGCACTCCCACTGACTTTTGAAGTTTTTTGAGTTATTTGTGATTTGTTTACCCTTGCAACCCCAACGAACCATCCCACCCCATGTCTCTTCCTTTCTCTCTCTCCCTCTCTCTGCTTGATTTAGGTATCTTTCCCACCACCGCCACCAACCACCAACAACCCCTTCCTTTCTTGCATGTTTTGAGGAAGAAGAAGGTTTTCTTAAAAAGATGATTTCTCTAGATGAATTCGTATCTCGATGTCTAATTTTGTATTTTATTCATAGGATATTTCTGGAGATATATGAAATTTCTGATCCATTAATTTTTCTTCAAGATACATGTTTGTATATTGAGGTTCATCTATGGATTATTGTTTGAAGGTCATTTTAGTAATCAGTGTGAGCATTTTGACGATCAGTTGATATTCATTGCTAATCCTAGAAGAAACTACAATAGTGATTAGTGATGGGAGTAATCTCTAATTAGCTATTTATGATAGGTGCAAATCCCAAATAACCCAATTTTTTGTCATAACATTGAAACTAATTTTTCCCCTTAACTTTATATACCATTTTGATTTGTCCCTCATATAACTATCTTTTGTGCTTCAGCCAAAGGTGTATCAGCTGAGTTGGTAGAGGTGTGGCAGATGGTATCACACGTCACGTGTTCGAACCCGGCCGACGGCATGGGGTGGGAAGGGTTAAGGGTACAAAAGAAATAAAAATCTTTTGTGTTCCTATAAAGTAACTTGTTGGATTCATTTTCTTCCTCATAGATTAGATGGAGTTTTGTTTAACAATTGGTGTTTTATATAGTTATTTGTGTATTATTCGAATTAAACAAAATTATGTTAAAATAATCAAATATTATTTATCATTAATTAACTATAATTCATTACTCTGTCCCCTTCAACAAAAATCATGGTTTCGTCACAGTTAATTATCATAAAAAGTAAGAAGGATAATCATGTACCTTTTCTTATCGTTTGAGATGGGTGTGATTGAAGCATGCACTAGTTCAAGAATTTGATAAGCTCTCCATGTGCTCTTCTTTGGGTGTGATTGAAGCATGCACTAGTTCAAGAATTTGATAAGCTCTCCATGTGCTCTTCTTTGGAAATATATTTTTATATTGTTTCCTAACTAAGCAGTCCTTACATAGCTTTGAAGGAGCCTTGAGTTGTGGCAGGTCGCTCACCATCTCCTTTTGCTTAAGAGTCCTCAAACCTTTGAAGCTCAAGTGTCCATATCGACAATGCCAGAGTTGAGTTGGGTCTTTTGTGCTTACATTGAAACAGGTAGGCTCTCTTGGCTGAGATGTAGCGGGCAACCTTAACATCCTGTTTGAGGACATTTCAATCTCCATGATCAAGCTTCTTTCGGGATGATAGACCTTGCACTTTCGACGTTGAATTAGAATTGCAAGCCCCTTCTTTTGCAGTTGTCCAATGCTTAGTAAATTGTTCTGCAGCTCCGATACATAAAACACCCTAGTGATAATCTAGACAATTCCATTTGCTTGAAGCCTTATGTTGCCTTTTTTTCATCACAAACATGCTTGAATTGTTTCCTGGTTTTACAAATTCTCTAAAATCCTCATCAAAATCAGAGAAAAAACTCTTCTTACCACACATATGGTTACTACAACCTAAACTACACAACCTCTTTACTAGCTTGATTGTCATCCACATAAGCCATCAGCAACATCTCCTCATTAGCTTCTGCATAGTTAGCCTCCTTTAGATCAGGACATTCATATTCAAATATCCTAGCTTGTGACATTTATAGCACTCCACAGTGGATTTGTCAAAGCTTTGTCTGCCTCTTCCTCGTCATCTTCCTCTAAAGCCACCACAACCTCGACCCCTTCCTCCATATTGATCTTCATGAGTAATCTTAAAGCTTGTTCCTCTTCAACATGGGAACTCATGTATTGTTCATGCACAAGAAGGTTTCTTTGTAACTCATCAATAGATAGCGTACCCAGATCTTTAGACTCCTCGATGGCACATACAACATAATCAAATTTGGAGGTCAAAGATCTTAGGATCTTTTCAATGACAGCAACATCTCTCTTGTCCTCACCATTTGCTTTCATTTTGTTGGCCATGGTAAGAGTCCAAGAAAAATACTCGTTCACAGATTCACTTGCCTTTATGTGAAGAATCTCAAATTCCTTCTGGAAAGCTTGCAATTGTGCATGCTTAATTCGTGTCTTGGCTTGGTATTTTTGCTTCAAAGAATTCCATATATTCTTTGTTGTGTCTTTATTCAAGATAGCCTCCAGAATGGATCAATCAATGGCTTGAAAGAGGTAATTCTTTGCCTTCAAGTCCTTCAACTTCTGATCTTCAATGGTCTTGTTTTGCCCTTCAGTAAGCTAGTCTCCTTTTGTTGCTACAAGGATTCCATCCTTCACCTAACTCCAATACTCCTTTGACCTCAAAAAAATCTCCATGAGAATAGACCAATGATCATAGTGCCCATCAAAGTTTGAATCGATTGCACAAAGTCGCGGCTTTCTGCGCCATGTTATTGCCGATATACTCTTAGAAGATTGTTGTTTTTTTTTACTCTTAGAAGATTGTTGCTTCTTTTTCAATCAGGTGAGGCTCTGATACTAGATGTTAGGAACCAAAAACTCTTATGTAAAGTGTGCAAAGATTGAGAGAAGTATATTATTGAATTAAATATATGAGTTAGCTATATATAGCCTTACAAAGAAATTGAAACAAAAATAAATGCAACTTATGTTTATCCATTCCTAGGGTAGTGGTAACTAACCCTAATTCTAGAGAGCCAGGTCGACAGCGCCAGACTGGCCCATCACCATCCATCATCCGAGAAATGGACCCATTTTCAGCATCTCTAGGATGATGGATGGTGATGGGCGGGTCTGGCGTTGTCGGCCTGGCTCTATAGCAAGGCTCGAAAACTAATTAAGGAATAGGTCAAAATAACAAACACTTCCTTAACAATAGGGACTATTAACAAACAAGTAACATAATGCCATATCAAATCCTAACCTCTAACAAGGATGAATGATCGAGGACAGCTTCTCGATTGGCAACAATTTGTGTTCGCACATATGGACTTAGAGCATCTCCAATGGAAAACCTCACACTCAAATTTTTTTAGCGGACTTGGTGGTTTCAAGGGGAAACTCAACCCATAGACCCAAACAAAATTGTTTCTCGTTTAAAAGCCTACATCTTGCATATAATTAGACGCGACCTCTCCCCTAAATTCTAGACTTGATGGGTCATTTAGTGCATCAATAACCCTTAAAAAATTAAAATATGGGATATAATGGAATAATTGGAGATACTCAAATGTGTGCCATGTTTGAAAATGACCAATGCACACAAAAACATGCAAACTGAAGAAGAAAAAAAGGTCTCAATGCTACTTGACAGCCTGTATTATTTGATTTATTTCCATTGAGACTAGAAGTCTACTCCACCTATTCCATAGACCCAAACCTTGATATATGCCAAATATGTTCTCTCTATGAGCTTAAGTTTTTAGAGAAGTAAATATTTTTTTAAAGAGATTATAATTGTATGCATCCCCAAAGAAAAATCAAAATCATTAAATTGGTTGTCCAAAACAAAATTCATCAAATAGTCTATAAAAATAGCAAACCTGGGAACTGAGAACTAAACAAGACAAGATTGATTTCTCAGTAAATGTAACATAAATTGTTCCTATCAGAATAATTGAACTTTATAGATTTGCTTCTGGTCGATCTGACTTCCTCTATAATTCTCCGCTTCTTCTTGATCTTCTCATATCGAATGTCTCTTTCTCTAACTTGTCCCAAAACTTGTTGTGTTTTGGCTCCATAGCCTATTTCTGCACCATCATTTCCCCAATAGGAATTATATTGTAGTCTATATATCATCTAGGCACGGAGCTACATCTGACTTTTGAATTTTTTTGAGTTATTTGTTATTTGTGATTTGCTCACCCATTTGACCCCGATGACACCATCCCCCCTCCCACGTCTCCTCTTCTTTTTCTCTCCCTCTCTCTATGCTTGATTTAGGTATTTTTCCCACCGCTACCAACCACCAGCAACCCCAACCTTTCTTACATGCTTTGAGGAATAAGATTTTTTTTTAAGAAGTTTTTAAAAAAAAGGAATATGTTTTTTAGATGAATTCGTATCTCGAGGTCTAGTTTTAGATTTTATTCATAAGATATTTCTAGAGATATATGAAAATTTCGATCCATTAATTTTTTCCTCAAGATACATGTTTATATATCGAGGTTCATCTATGAGTTATTGTTTTGAAGGCCAGTTGACAATGAGTGTTAGTTCTGGGGGAGACTGCAATAGTGATTAATGATGGAAGTAACCTCTAGTTAGCTATTTATGATATGTGCAAATCGTAAATAACCCAATTTTTTCCATATATAATTTTACATTTGAAATTAATTGTTCCCTCATATAATTATCTTTTATGTAGCTTGTTGGATGGAGTTTTGTTTAGGAATCAGTGTTTTGTATATTGTTATTCATGGATTGATCGAATTAAAAAAATGTTAAAATAATTAATTATTGTATTATCATTTATTAACTATGACTCATCACTCCGCTCCCTTCAACAAAATTCTTGGTTCAGTCACAGTTAATTATTAAAAAAAGCAGTGTAGTCAAAGTCATCCAAAGTCACCGCTTAAAGCCAAAAGCCAATCCAAGCCATGATATCTCGTTTCGCCTTGGTCAAAGCCAGACCACTACCCTGATACCACAAAAGCCACCGCTTTTAGCGTTTTTTTGTTGAAACGTGAAAGCACCAAAGCCATGGCTTCATTAAACAAAAACTTTTTTTTTTGACTTTTTTTGTCTTTCTTCTTCTTCTCGTACTTTTTTCTCTTTCTTTTTCTCTCTTTAGAGCTTACGGCTAAATTAGAATATTAAAATTATTTTTTAGGGTCGATTTACTTGCGTAAAGCCAGACTATGGCAAATCGCTTCACACTTTGACTACCTTGATAAAAAGTGTCAAAAACAAAAATCCTTAAATCCATAATAATAAAATTAACTATGACTCGTCACTCAACCTCCTTCAATAAAGTAATTAGTTATTTCTTTTTCATATACAAAAAGAAAAGCAATTTTAAGGAAAAAAGGAAAAAAGAAAAGCAAGTCAATTTCTAAGGATGGTGTAGACAGGGGCGGACCTAGGATTTTAGTTGAGGAGGGGCGAAATGGAAAATACTTATTAGTTGATAATAGTAGTTATCAATGGTAAAGCCAATATTTTTTTTTACCGAAGCTAGTAACTAATAAAAAAAATTCAACTATAAAAAATACAATGCATATATCAAATTGGATTCAAGTGTAGCAATTTTAAGCCAAAATAAGGTCACTATTGATAACTTTATCAAAGAGCAAACAAACATAATAACTAGAATATATAACTAATTTTACAAAAGAGTTTGTCTAGGCAGCCAGACTTTAAAGCCATATTTTGGCCAGGCTAGAGCATTTTTACACCTTTACCCATTCTCTTTAAAATACAATCACAAACATTATCTATAGAATGGATAGAAATGTAAAAAACTTAAAATCTGACCAAAAAGTGGTTATAAGCCTGATTATCTAGAATTGAGAATCACAAAATAATTAGGATAAGTTCTAGGTGAAGCTAAAAAAAATTTGAAATTTGATAATCTAATATGATCATAATACAATTTCAAAGAAAAAATAGTTTATATGAGGCTCAAATTTTATACGAGTTGGCTAATGGTATATATTTTCATTGAATTCTATCGTTATTATTTTAGATATTAATTTTAAATATTTTTTTGTTAGGGGTTTAATATCACTTGTGAAAAACAATTCATTTATTTAATGTTAATAAATTTTTATTAAACTAATAAAATAAAAATGCACTCGAAGAATATCGAACTCAGGTCTTTTACTAAAAGTGATAAACCTCCAACCACTACACCAACAAAAACATGTTTGAATATTTTCATAAACAATTAATATATTGTATTCTACATTATATAATCGATTTTTTAAGACTAAAATATATATGAGCCCCCCCCCCCCCCCCAATAGGTCCGCCCATGGGTGTAGAAGAAAACATAGACGTGGCCCCAAAGGAAATTGATTATAAAAACGAGTCGAGAGACGTGAAAACCAAGAATGTGAAGAAAAAGGAAAGCAAGTCTGAGTCAGGAGGATATATATTGAACAAGGGACCCCAGAAAATATTGATTGAAGTAGAGAATCTAGAGATGAAAGTGTCCAACAAAATAAAATGGCTAACATCTGAAGAGACTGACGATGACAAGACTAACTAAAGAGGCAAGGCAGAGGAATACAGAAATGGTAACCTTAAAAAGAGTGGAAAAGGAGGATCTGCCCAGCCAAAAAGCACAAAGAAACAGCTTAATTGTTCAACTGAGTCAAAAAAGAATTGATGCATTAATTTCAAATAAAAAAGACCACTGATGCATTTCAAAGAGTGAAAGTTGATAAGGTGGAGTGGACTTCTTAGTCTCAATAGATTTCAAGTATATTTCTATAAAGGATCTTGATCGTATAGAAATCATGCTTTACAATTCTTAATTTATTGTCCGACCATTTTTTCAAATCTTCTAATTTTTTTCTTTCTTTCACTTCCTACCATTCATGTTTTATAGTTTTTGAGTGGCAATTAACTACAAAAATTCAATAATTTGTTGATTGGAAAGTGCTAAGTAACTTAAGGCCGGTGATAAAAATTTCAGGAAAGCAAGGACTGTGATTTTCATGTTCATTGGAGTTCAACTCTCGATGAAAAATCTAGAGTTGATGATGAGTGGTTCCTCATATTTGATCAACTTTGCCTTACAGAAAGTGCCCCCACTCATGCATTCCATAGAATGGAAGTCCATGCAACCAAACACATCTATCAATTTTTGTCGGAGCAACTTTATTTTCTTTTCATTTAAAATTATGAATGAAAGCGTTAGGAGATACTTAGGTGTAACACCAATAGAGGACAAAACTAGAGAAAGACGTTTAACATGGTTTGGTCAAGTGTGAAGGAGACCAAACATGACGTCAATTAGAAATGTCTAGATTGACAAGTTAGTAGAGGGTGTAGATGAAGGGTACGATCGTTGAAAACTTGAATGAATGCGGTGAAGGAATACATCATTGAACTTGAATTAGGCAAGGATATGTGGAAAGATTGCATTGCTTGGAGAACCAAAATACATGTGATCGACCCTGATAATACCAGGAATGAGCTTTGATGATGATGATTTGAAAGATTCGCAGTATAAGTAGCAATCAAATGATAAGATTCTAATTTATGTACCAATTACTATTTCAATGAAAAATCTGTAACTCAAGGTAAACCAGGTGCTGAATCTATTCAAAACTTAGCCTTACCATGAATCCTCGTAGGTGAGAATTTTCCAAAGGATTGAAACGAGCTTTAAATAATATGAAAGAAAAAAAAATGGCAAGATGAAGCAGCATAAACAAACAAAAACAATGGGTTTCACTCACCTAAGCACCAAGTTATAGCAACTGAAAGCTGATCTTCTTGTTGGCATACACTTTGGATGACGAACTTCACATTCTTTCCCATACCCTTTGTCAATTCACTGAAGAAACCCAAAACTTCCTGCAGTACCTTAGTTTCGAGTGACTATTAGTTCAGTTCTATTAGGGTAAGATAATGCTCACATGAGATCCGAAAGAGAAATTAAGTTTGCAATGAACCATACCTTTTTCCCTACAAATGGTTCAAGAAAAGAGTAGTCCTCAAAGCAACAATCGTCTGAGATAAACTCATCAATCTTGTTCAAATTCTTCTTGTTAATGTAACCATAAAATTGCAGTATTGCATGATCTGATGGTGAAACTCGACTGGGTCTAACCTCATCATTGAAGGCTGACATGATCAGCCATTTCTTACTGAAGGATGACTTGTACAGCAACTTCTTCAAACCAACAGCATAACTCATCGTTCTTGCCTGACTTCTCTTAGGGAAATACCTACTGCTTAGCAGTGCAGTCAATCCAGGTTGAACACGCATTGTAGCCATTTTCTTTTGCAGAAATGAGAGAGCTGTGCACAGTGTACAGAATGTACTAATATTGAATGCATTATTGGAATCACAAATAAAGCTGGAATTAGAGAATAGAGCAAAGGATAAAGAGAAAGACTCTACCTTAATAACAAAGTAAGGAATCATTTCAGGCTCTCTTTGTCTAGTGTTTGCTTTATGATACCTCTTTCAGAAGAGGTATACATATCACGAGTCTCAATTTGCTTATTTATGAATTTATGTATGAAATTAGTTTTTGGTTCATCAAGTAAATACATCTGAAATTTAATTCAGCAATGGATTTAGGAGCTGGTTTGGATATTTTTCCTAGTGGCAGTTATTCTAAGCAAGCTCATTTTTCCAGACGTGGATAGGTTGGAGCTTTTAGAGAGGCTATGGATTCCATGAAATCAAACTTCCAAAATTCAGGATATTTCCACTTATTAAAATAAATGAACAAACACAACACTATAGTTTATACAAATACTGAAATGGACTTGCAAGATAGTGGATGGCTGAACTTTCCAACAATATAAAATTATGATATTTATGTCCAAATTGAATTGAGTGCAACAAGAAACATACCAGAGGCATGTAACTCGGTTGAATATGATTCTTATTGTAGCTAATACACAGCACAACAGGCTCCTTATGTTACAGGCACAAGTGATGACGCTAATGATAAGCATGTCTTGCTTGATGGACCCTGTGTCTTTTTCAGTTTAACTATCATGATATTCAGAACCCATTTGAACCAGGCTACAGATGTTATATATCCTGTTTCTGCTCAACCAATGACAAGAGATGTGATTCCACTTCTTTTCCATTTCTCATAAAACTATCCTCAAGGAACAAAATCTCTGCCCAAATTCACCATTTCGAAAAAAACTAAGCCAAGTTGGTTTAGGCCATGTTTTAGTTACAGAGCAGGTTCGCTTTTAACCCTTCCAGTTCAAACATAATATCATTAGGGCCACTCTGGTTGAGTGCCTGAAATACCTTGATTTATCCTTTCCAACCAAAGGGTGGGGCTTCCTTTTGAGATGACTAACCATGCCAAAGGATTTCACATATTATTTTAGCAAGCTTCAGCGCCGTTACATTAGTTTAAATTCATTGTAATTGTCTATACAAACAATCCAGGCACAATGTAATCCGTACTCGGAGATAATTAGGAATGAAATGAATCACATACCATCTCTTCCGGCTCCAATGTTGTAATCAAAGACTGAAAAAAAAAACCTTACCAGTGATTCAGGCACTTATTCTGAGTGTAGGCTAATCAAATAAAGCATGTCTTGTTAGCCCATAGACTAACTATTATTACTATTATGAAGTACTCCAGCAAGATGCCACAACCTACCTACTCAATTAATAATTAAGCATTAAGAGGAGGCTAGGAGCCCAATAAAAACCACACGCAGAATTGATTGCATAGTTGAATTGGGTTCCTTTGTCCCACAAGCTTTTCTTCAAGAAAAAAAAGATTGAAGTCTACCCCATTGAACTCAAATCATGTCCATATATAATATATTTTGTGAAGAAAACAAATCATGGAGGGGCCTGTTTGTTCAATCAGGCTTCCCATATCTCTAACATTTAAAAGAAAAGTCATACTAACTATATATCCTTTTTACTGTAAATGATCATCAATCATCATCATTCAAATACACTAATTATTACTTTTGTAGCCCTGCAGTGCTGTGCTGACTGAAGAAGCTAAATGAAACCTAACAACTGTGGCATCAATATTTCAGGTTTGTGTGGTACGATAATACTAAAATTTGTGTGATCGATTATAAAGCTCAAATACTTTTGTCAATTCGCACAATCATCACGTCCCAATCGCTACCGCGCAACTTCTTTATCCTGCTGGACCTATGGTCTATTTGTGTGATTACTTGCTAATCTTGGTGACTACACAAACCATCATGCCTGAAGTGAGTGATGGAAGTTGACAAGCAGCCAACAATGATGATACTCTACCACTATTGCAAACCATGGTTAGAGCTTCTTCTGTCCCAATTCTTCATGAGGCATTTTGCTCAAAATGCCTAACCACATCGGCTTTAGGTCCAAGATTTGGTTACATGCTCTCATCAGTACAGATTATATTTTATAAAAATTGTATCGACTCAAAGCATGTATTAGATTAAAGGGAAAATGGTTGCATCCTTGTCATATTTAAAAACACATAAATAAATTAAAATCTATGTGATAGGTGTATACAAAATATCCTTATCAGCCTTTATGCCCTAATGATTCTCAGAGCTCAAGGTGAAATTAAATGGCATATTGTTTTAAAATGTCATCATGTCCAGCGATGTTTTCTTTCTATTAATGCTTTATTATTCTGCGTCAGGGTCTGCATTCCTCTTTGGAGGCTTATAGTATTCAGATAACCAATAATAATATTATCTCTTAGAAAGTTGTATGCAAAATATCCTTATCAGCCTTTTATGCCTAATGATTCGCAGACAAGGCTCAAGGTCAAAATGTCATATTGTTTTAAAATGTCACTATGTCCGCCAATGTTTTACTTGCTATTGTTTTAACATCTGGTCAGGGTATGCGTAGCTCAAACCCCTTGCCCTTAGCAGTGCTAGTAGTATGAGAAATACTAAATACAAAAGATTTGGCACTACAGCAAAGAAAACTGTAATAGGAGTAATCGTCAATCTCATCATGCATGGTGAAAAAAAAGCACCTTGTAAAACAAGCTTCATGCATTTGCGTGAGGAAAGCATACTTATGTTCATAAACATGTGATTCATGTAGATGATAATTTAGTGATGAAAGCCCTAGCATCTTATTATCTAGAAATACCAGGTACAACCATGCATAGTTAATACTGTTTGTATTAGAAGTTTGGTGTAGTAGTGTCATATCATACTCTAAACTAATATAAATATAGGCAAAGTGTTTTCCTTGAGTAGCTAACCACTTTGAAGATAAGAAAGGTAAGGAATAACCATGAGTAGAGGTGGGAGCTATGGTGGTGGACGGAGTTCGTTAGGCTACTTGTTCGGTTCTGATCAGCCTGCAGAAAGCAGCCAGTCTGAAGAAAGCAGCCAGCCTCCGGTGACGCCTGTGGCTAGCAAGCTCAAACCTCCCTGGGGTGATAATAACACTGTAGATGAACGACCAAAGATCTTTTCTCCTTCAACAAAACCAAATGTCTCAAACAACTATCAAAGATCTGAGGGACGAAATTTAGATAACTTCATCACTGTCAGTAGTTTAATACATTGTTTGAATCTTTCTAAGTAGTGAACATGTATAGTTGTATCCTTCAAGTCATTGCAGCTTTTTCGGTCTGTTTTAATCTTGATTTTCTTGTTGCAGGACCGTCCATCCACAAAGGTTCAATCTGTTCCCGGTGGAGATTCTTCCCTTGGCTACTTGTTTGGAGATAAGTGAAGTGGTTACTTAATCATATCTTAAATAAGGGCTTTTGTTCCCATTAATTGGTGGTTTGTCAGAAGGAGTATTTATTGTCTGTGTGGTTGTTGATTTCATGCACTAGCTAGGTTTAAGAGACTGGACTCATGAAGCAAGTATAATATTGGGGTTTCAATACGTTGTAGTTTCTAATCTGTTCAAGAAAACAATTCCTATATATCTACTGAATGGTTTCTTTACTTAGTAAGGATTTCTTCTTTCAAGTTCTAATTCTAGCAAGGCACTAGTTCAATAATTTTTGTCATTTCACCTAGCCAGCAGTCGATTTCTACCGTTCTTTCCTATTAGAAACAGATCGATGCACTTTGTCCTTGCTTTAGAGATCATCTTCTCCATACATAATTTCCAAAAGTTCTTAGGTTAGAAGGTTAGATAAAAGGTTATTCTTAGATTAATAGTTGGGGGATTAAAACAAAGAGGTACTGCAAGCTAATTAGCATTTAAATCTAATTGTTAGATCTAAGGCCTTGCGAAGTCCATACAGCTAGGAGGGGCTGAATGCAGATCCAAGTAGGAATTTTGCTCTCATCTACATGTATGAATCCATACAGAGCAACTCATGCATTCTAGGTCAGAAACTCCTTCATGAGTTTTTTTTTTTTTGTTAATTTCTTCCCATCCACTCAGAGGATTAAACTGAAAACACAGCTTGTGCTTGGAAAGTATTATCTGATAAAATATAGCTATATCCATCTTAGAATTTTGTCAAATTAACTTAACATGGTCTTTCCTTCCTTCTATCTCTCTCTCTGTCCTACTTCTTTGACAATTTTTTTACAGCACACAAAAGCAAATAGTTGCTAAAGATATGATAAACAACTTTTGATTAATGAAACCCAGAAAATAGCTAGTATTATCATTATGTGACTAAGGCAGCTATGGAATCCTCTATTGTATGTGTTAGTTAGATCGTCGGATGCAAGCGATTACATGCCATTATTTATTAGAGAGTAGTAACAGATCCTCTCTACCTCAACCTTGAAACCCCAAACCTTACTCTAACTGGACTCTTGAAATAGAGTTTTACTAATGCATGCTAATTCAGATTATTATGTTTTTTTTTTTTGTTGGAAAGAGAGCTGGGTTTTAAGACCCCTAAATCTTTATATAAATGAAATAAAAACAAAAACAAACTCTCACAAGAAAGAGAGTTCTAGTGAAAGTGAACATGGTTATTGGGCCTATAATAATCTTCAACTAGCATCGGCCAAAGAAGAAATCTCTTTTTTTTTTCCTTTCTCCTTTGTTAAGGAGGAAAGGATTCAACATTTGTACTTTTTATTTGCTTTCTTAGCCCTAAAGGATCTTCGAGGGCAGAGACTAAAATCTTTAATCCAAGAGTTTGGAAACTTTTTTGTAGCCAAATCTCTTGCAACCTCTTCACTAGAAGGATCTTGCTCATGTTCCTCGTTACTACTCTTATCATCTGTTGTAGTGTTTTCTTTGTCCTGAGTTGGTGTGTATTCACTAGCACTACACTCGCGCATTGGGTTGTCAAGAAGCAATGGTTGTGTACTCTGCGTTATGGCATCACTCTGGTCATCATTTATTTTATGTTCTGCCTCAATGGCGGCCTCTTTACTGGTGACATTCCCTATTTTTTCTGTGATAAGACTTGTACTCCCCTCTAAACTGGGGTGAGTCTTCGACTTGAATGTATGCCTACCCTTGGCAATCGTCCAACCATCAGAGTTTTGTCTTTCCAGTGGCTGGGTCCTACATGTAGCTTGCCATACCATATGGCCTGAAGTATTTATTTCTTTGCTCTTTGAAATTGTTGTTTTGTATGGCCAAATACTGCGCAAGAATTGCATTTTACAAGAATCCATGCATACTCAACTTCAACTATTTTTTTATTATCTCCATTGATAATCACGGGGATGTCTTTAGGTAATTGGTTGTTTACATCCACCTCCACACACACCCTGGCATACGCTAATCTTATCTTTTCTTCAGTAGCTTTGTCAAGCATGATAGGCACTCCAATAAAACTAGCAATCCTTTGAATACCCTCTGGATTCCATAGGAATTAAGGAATTTTCTTCAGTGTAACCCAAATAGGTATCGAGGTAAGCACCTCGGCATCCTCGTTCATAGAAGGTGACCAGGTCCTAAGGATGAACAATCTGCTTGCAATATGCAGAGCTCCTGTTTCCAATACCTTACTTCTATCTTCTTTCTTCTTGAATTTGAATACAAAATTCTTATCTCCGTGTATGCTCATCTCAAACTCTCGAATTCCCCACATCCTTATCAGACACTCTTTGACATAACCATATGCCAAACGCTTGCCCACAAATCTGCCAATAAATCACATTCTTCTATCCTAATCACAAAGTCAGCAGTCTGCACTTGTACTATTTTCCTGCCTTCAACAATAGATGGAGGTTCATACTTCAGTTTTGTAGAGCACATATGCTTGCTTTGCTTAAGCTTTGAAGCCCAACTCATCCTCGCTGGTGCAACGGCAGGGTTTGCCATTGCCATTTGTACTTGAATTTTGTTAGGACCAGAGGATGCAACACTAGTTGGCATTGTATATTCATTTGCTTTATGCAGAGCCTCTTCATTTGCTTTATTATGTTGCTCATTATCACTGAAGGGATCAATTCTGGAAGAAGAAAAGACACATGCTAATCCATTTTATTCTAGAATATGTTGCATCAATCCTTTTTTTGGAAAGCAAGCAGGGGTTTGATGGATCCCCAAACATTTATATAATAATTAAATAAATAAATAAATAAATGTTTCATCGATTTTGTTATACCTTCAGTTATTGGGCAAAGAACTTACAAAGAAATGTGCAAATTTATGGTAGGAAAAATACGGAGAGAAAATTAATTACTAGTTTTATATGTTTGGAGACTGCAATAGATTCAACTTGGGGTTATGAAGGGATAGTTTAAATCATTGGATTGAGTTGTTTACATAAACTTAATCTCCTTCCCTATTAGGGTTTAACTGTTTCTTTCTCGTCTCATGTGATCTAGGGAAGAACAATTGAATATTGCTAATTCCTAGCCTTCAAGCAATTGATCTCTCCAAACAGTAGATGTTTTGGACCTCGAAGACATCATGTTGATCTTGTCTAGAGATTCAAGAGTTAGGGAAGGAGAAAATAGAATCTCTCAAGCAATTCCAACTTCAGTAAAAGACATTTGCAGTATAGTCATTGGCATGAGTATTGACAACTACTAATGCCAATAGACCATTTCTTACCTTCTCAGATGTCCGTGTGGGGTGATCAGTAAGGCTTTGGTGGGCAGTTTTCTACTTATCTGGGATTTCATGAACTCGTTAGTCATCTGGTATACATCAATGTCCCAATATTGAGGCAACCTAAAGTCATCCTTCATTCCTTTGAATAGCCTAGTCACTAAACAAACAACCTACTAGTATATGCGACTTATCATTAAGGAACCTCTTAAAGGTGTTGTCATGTCCATATTATTAAGTCCCTCAGCTAGTAGTGTTCTATTAGAAGACAATTTATACTAGCTCGATTTCATTATGTATCCTTCTAGAATTAGCTAATTATATATATAGCTTGTACTTACAAATTCATGTGCACTTTGAGGTAAGTTGGAACTTATCATAAAAATACAGAATCTAGCTCAAGGTGATTACAGTTAGTAGAAAATTAAACAACAAATCATTACCTGTAAAGGGATTCATTTGTCTCGAAAACAAGTATAGCCTTGCCTCATGACTCTGTACTGGATCGCCAAAGACAACTTATGAGAAGCGCTAATCACGTGATTTTCCGTTGGACTAATCAATTAATGAGAGGCAGTCATTATTGACTTGAGTTCTTCTAACAAGAATGGTGAACATTACCATTAGAAAGATTACTTCATCACATTAGTGGACTAACTTCACTCTCGGCTGCCATTACTAATCCTCCCCAGGCAACATGATAAGCATCACTGACTAGTTAGTCATCCGGTATGCATCAATGTCCCAATATTGAGGCAACCTAAGGTTACCAATCATTCCTTTGAATAGCGTAGTTACTTAACAAAAACCTACTGGTATATGTGATTTATCATTAAGGAACCTTTTAAGGTGTTGTCAAGGCAATCATCCTTCGTTCCTTTGAATAGTCTAATTACTTAACAAGAACCTACTAGTGTATGTGATTTATCATTAAGGAACCTTTTTAAGGTGTTGTCAAGTGAATCATATCCATATTATTAAGTCCCTCGACTAGTAGTGTTCTATTAGAGGACAATTTATATTAACTCGACTTCATTACGTATCCCTCTCTAGAATTAGCAAATTATATATAGCTTGTAGTTACAAATCCATGTGCGCTTTGAGGCAAGTTGGAACTTATACTAAAAATGCAGGATGAAGCTCAAGGTGATTACAATTAGTAGAAAATTAAACAACAAATCAATACCTGTAAAGAGGTTCATTTGTCTCGAAAACAAGTATAGCATTACCTCACACTGTACTGGATGGCCAAAGATAACTTATGAGAAACACTAATCCCGTGATTTTCCCTTGGACTAATCAATTAATGATAGACATTAATTATTGTCTTGAGCTCTCCTAACAAGAATGATGAACATTACCATTAGGAAGATGACTTCATCACATTAGTGGACTAACTTCACTCTCGGCTGCTATTACTAATCCTCCCCATGCAACATGGTAAGCATCATTGATTGGTTAATCATCTGGTATGCATCAATGTCCCAATAATTAGGCAACCTAAAGTTATCCTTCATTCCTTTGAATAGCCTAGTTACTTAACAAAGAACCTACTAGTATATGTGATTTATCATTAAGGAACATTTTAAAGGTGTTGTCACACTACACCAAATTGGCATATTTGTAACAACTTAAAAAACAGTAACACTTTTGAGCTATTATAATCCACCAAACAATTTTAAGTCAAAACTAAATTTAGTTAACAAAATGAAAAATAGTTACATAAAAAAAGTGATACAATAAATTAGATCACCATGAATTGCATCACTTATAAGCCCATACTATTTGTGGTGATACAATTATTGAATCACTTTGTTTGTGAAAATGGTTAAAATTACTTTGTGAATTGTTATAGCTTTAAAATGTTACTGTTTTTTCGATTGTTACAAAAATGTCAATTTGGTGTAGTGTCAAAGTCAATCATATCTATATTATGAGTAATGCTACGATGCCCTAATACCACCAGGCATGGTACCAGTGCACCTTAGAATTTTCCCTATATTATTAAGTCATTTACCTAGTAATGTTCTGTTAGAGTAGTTCATATTAGCTCGATTTCATTAGTATTCCTCTCTAGAATAAGCTAATTATATATATATAGCTTGTAGTTACAAATCCATGTGCACTTTGAGGTAAGTTGGAACTTATCGTAAAAATTAATGCAGAATCAAGCTCAAGGTGATTACAATAGGGTGTGTTTGGTTGCATGAAATCATATGCTATGGGAATCCATGAGGGGACCCCTACATTTTAGGCTAAATTGATAAATCACTCCATATCCACCATTTGATTTTGTGATCAATGGTGGGAATGAAAGTCCCATGAACATGGAAATCTCACTCCTTGGTCCCTCAAGGCATGTGATTCTCATGTCATAAGACTTTCATTCTCACCATTGATAACAAAATCAAATAGTGCATGTGGAGTTATACCTCAAATTAGCCTAAAATATAGGGGTCCCTTAATGGATTCCCATGGCATAAGATTTCATGCAACCAAACACACCCTTGGTAAAAAGTTAAACAACAAATCATAATCTGTAAAGGGGTTCATTTGTCTCGAAAGCAAGTATAGCCTTGCCTCACTCTGTACTGGATTGCCAAAGACAACTGATGAGAAGCGCTAATGACATAATTTTCATTTGGACTAATCAATTAATAAGAGTCATTAATTATTGACTTGAGTTCTTCTAACAAGAATGGTGATCATTACCATTAGGAAGACGATTTCATCATATTAGTGGACTAAATTCGCTCTCGGTTGCCATTGCCAACCCTCCCTAAACAACGTGATAAGCATCATTGACTGGTTATGGAAGTACTTTCAATATACCCACTATATTCAGGCCAATGCCTCATCTGTCAACAACCAATTTTGTGTAGTTTTATCGTACCGTAATGACATGAAAGGATGTGCTAGCTGTTGAAATCATAATTTGATATTCTTTAAATACTGTAATGTTCAATGGCTGAATTAGCCTAAACTTCCCTAGTTGGTTTATGATGAGTCAGTCAATGTGTTAATGAGTTCAATATTAATATATTGCTCATGAGTTGACAGAGTTTTCTAATTGTTGGAAAAAATTAGTTTTCCAAAGTCCTTTGAATGAGCAAATGGACTATTTCCATAAGTACCTTGTTTGAGCTTAAAATACTTTAATCCCATGTTTATTGTGAGAATTGAGAAGTATGTTTAGCTATTTCATATTGTTGCTTATGGTTGAGACCATGCATGGTATGGATATTGTTAAAAGGCAACGACTATTTGGCACCACATATTACAGTCATCCACACCATTCATTTATTTTTTCTTTCCCACACCACGCACTTTCTCTCTCACACCATTGTTCTCTTCCACACCACCCATAAAAGGAAAAACCTAAATCTTTTTCCCCTCCCAAATTTAAAATGACCGAAAACTCCATTTCCCCTCCCAACTTTATTTTTTCTTCTTCGATCATTTCTCTTCTCTGATCTTCTTCTTCTCTGCATTTTTTTCTCGCATTTCTCTTCTTTTCTTCCCTCCCCATCCGAGGGCGCTCCTGGCATATCATCTCCATTCTCTCAAATCGAAATTGAAGATGAAGTCGAAGAAGAAGAAGATCTTGAGCCTTTACCAGATCTTGACCTCAATTCTGTCGTCGCCCCTCACCCTTTTTTCTTCTTTTCCTTTCCTTCGTACTCCCTTTTTTTTCCCTCACGGTGGCCCGTGTGAGGATGGGTTCCCCACTGGCACATGCGGCTGTAAGGGCAAAATAATTTGACCCTCGCAAAGGCACCTACAAATGGAAAACTCGCAGTTCGATTTGACCCTCGCAAAAGGCACTAGCAAATGGAAAACTCTCAATCGCAGACTGGGAGTTCTGGGAGTTTTCCACTCACACAGGCTATTGCGATGGGTCAATTTTTTGCCCTCGCAGTGGCATGTGCGAATGGGGAACCCATCCTCGCAGCAACCTACCGTGACTGAGAATTTTCCACTCGCATGTACCTTTGTGAGGGTCATTTTTTTCGCCCTCGCAGCGACCTGTGCGAGTGGGGAACCAACCCTCGCACGGGTCGTCGTGAGGGCAAAAAAAAGAGTACGTAAGGAAGGAGAGGGAGAGGGGCGACAACCTGTGCAAGAATAGAGGGGAACTGGGAGGTGGAGTGGGATAAATGGGATAGGGGTAGGAGAAGAAGATGGAGATGGGAAGGTGAAGAAAATATGGAGAATGAGCAACGGTGGTTGTGGCTCCATCTCCTCTATCTCTCGCCATCACTGGTTGTCTTTCAATCGATCGCCCCTTCCATGCTGTTGTCTTGTTCTTGAGAAGAGAGGGTGGGAGAATAAGATGAATACTGATTTAAATGGGTGGGTGGTGTGGATGAGAGAAAGTTGCAGTGCCAAATAGTCGTTACCTTGTTAAAAACACAACAAGCGCACTGCCATCCGTCCGGTTTTGGGCTTTGGTTCATTATCTTTTTGGCCAAACTTTAATTGGGCCTTAACTAAAAATTAGTTTTGCAGTTTATTATTGAATAATTGTGTCCCCAAATTCCATGCTAATGAAAATCCTGTTTCTAGTTATTTCTTGAATCATCATGTCTCCAGCTTCCAAGGAAGTCTATTGTTTCGTATGCTATACATTGATTTCAATTTGGCAATTTGAAATCAATCAATTAGCAATTCGTTTACAATAGCAGAGTTTAGTTTACAGTGGTCTCTTTCTCTTCTCAAAGTTATTAATCAATTTATCTTCGCCAGACAGCTTTGTTATTCAGTGCAAACTAATAAGTGATGAATTGTTGTATCTTGGGAGACTACCAACCACACCTGTTTGCACCAAAACATGGTTGGAATATTGTCGGAAATTTCTTTGAGATGGTATTGAGGGTGTCCAGTGCATGATATTTAACAGGAAAAAAATGTATGTGGAGTGTCACTGGCACGGGTAATATGCTAGTCTATATTAGAGTGGTGTTTTATTATTCATTGTTGATTGGGACAAAGAAATTAAAAATAAAAGATAGTCAGGATTGAAAGTTGAGAAATATGTTGAGGGTTGAGATTAATTTCCTATCATGACATGTTTCTAAATATAAAACACGTAGAAAGGCAAAAAAAAAAATGAAAAAATTGGTGGAATGTATGTACATCTTATAACCAACATTTTAATATTTATTTATTTTTCTTCAACTGTTGATGGTGGTGATTAAGCACGTAAGTATGAATGATGAAAACTTAAGGGTGATCATGTTTTGACAAGTTTTAAACTTTTATCATGTCAACGACACGGAGAATACCCTAGACAACTTTTATTTTATTCCACAAGCAGAGAGCAGAGAGAAAGCAAATGGCAGGAAGCATATCTTATCACTGGTTCACAACTTCTCTCAATCAAAGGTCGCCCAAACGTAGCCATTATAGATGTCAGGTAAACAACCCAAAACCTCTTTCTCAAAAAATCCTTCCTTTTGTTTTCAATTTCAAGCTTTGGGGTTCTCAAATTGATGAGTTTTCACTTACATTACAGGGATGATGAGAGGAGCTACGATGCATACATAGGTGGTTTTCTACACTACCCAAGTGACTCATTCATTGAGAAAATTCTCAATCTCATACAAGCTGTTAAAGGGAAGGATACCCTTGTGTTCCATTGCGCCCTTAGTCAGGTATATTGTCGTCGTCGTTGTTGTTGTTCAATTTAGAGTAGTGTTTTACTATTTATTGCTGACTGGGACAAACTTGAGGATTGGATTAAAAGTTGGATAATGTATTGAGGGTTGCGATTCATTTCCTATGATGACATTTTTGTAAATATAAAACATGCAAAAGGACAAAGAAAATGAAAAAATTGTGAAAAAGTTAGTGAAATGTACATGTGACGGAGAGAGAAAGTATTATGTTTTCATTTTTTTTTTTCCAAAATGAAATTATCATAACTATTTAAGTGGTTGTTGAATTTTAGTAAACTTGGTATCATTGAAATGCAATTTTAAGGATCTTTCCAACAAAACCAATGATCAATACTTTATATTTCAAAATATGAATCCTATTATTAAAACATGTAAGCATTTTCTAATATTTTCATGCCTAAGTATAATATTTTTCGATGAAACAGACGAATATTTTAATGAACATTCAATCGATTCTAATTTTAATTTCAACCGAGTTTGACTCTAAAAAAATTAGTATTTTTACCGTAAAATAGGTTTGCACCTCAAAAAAAAAAGTTTAAATATGATTTTTATTTTGTATGGAACTAATTAAGGATAATGGTGGGGATAGTAGTAAGGGTGTCTGGTGCATGATAATTAGCATAAAAAAAGTGTACGTGGAGTGCCAACGACATAGGTAATGTGCTAGTTATCCACATGATATAACAATTTATTATCAATCAAAACCCTATACTAATAAGAATTCCAGATCCCTTCTGTTGCAACTTCTCCTACTAGCAACATTCCAACTCTAGCACTGAAGATTGGTGGGATAAATTCCATCTTAACATAACTAGTCGAGTTTTTCGCTTATGAAAAGAGAGTTTCCCAATGACCCAAAGGGATGTTTGCCTTGCTAGTTGCGATGTTAGATCTCTTTTATTGCAATTTGCATTTGTTTGCTTTTCATTTTTTTATTTGCACTCATTGCCACCGCCATCAAATCCGGAACCCTAACAGAGCCACATCTCTACATTTAGGTTTCAACATCTAATGAAAAGTTCTTCCTCCTCTTCTCACCTGTCCTCTCAACTAGTTTTTTTAGTACACAATGAGTGGTTCTTCATACAACACGTTATTTAAGTGGTTCTTAAGTATCTAAATAAAACTCATAATAATAATAATACATAAAAAGTTAGTAACATACTCATTAAGTCGGATGTACACCAATCCACATTTAAATGCATGTAAGTGAAAAAGAAGCACTAGTTGATTTGGAACTAATAAAAGTGTGTTGGTTGTGGGAGGATGCATGGAAACGACATATTTTCAAAAAACTAGGATACGCGACATGGAACTTTTTAATAGTTAATTCATATTTTCTATAATATATCAAAGGAAATTTCCCCAAAATTTAATAAAAGATGCATAAATTACTGAAACATTACCAATTAGCAAATCCTTCCCCATTTGATACTAAGACCTACGAAAAAGACATGCTACCATTTTCTTTATTTGATACCGAGAGACAAGTGAACTGAGTTTTTCTTACATGTCAGCGCACCTATTTCAAGGCAAGCTAAAATCATCTTCTTCCTTTATTCGCTTCCTACAAAAGGGACATTTTTTTTACTATTAAATTTTTTATTTTGTTCTCTCTCTACTATTAAAACTAATTTGATTCTCACTCGTGCTTGCATGTTCTCCGGTTTGAAACTCCCTCTCGAAAGGAATCATTGTCTCTTGTTCTCGGATATTTGAACACTCGTAGCTTCGATTATATGAAGAAGACAATGATTGAAGAAAACTAAAATTGTTGAAGCAACCAACATCGTTTGTAACTATATAAATTATATTGTAGCTAAAAGTTTGGTATCAATCTTTACAAGAATTAGGGGTGTTAATTGGTTACTGAAAATTGACCGAACCGAAATATAACCGAAAAAACCTGAACCGAGAAAAATCGAAACCAAACCGAACCGAGTT
This sequence comes from Berberis vulgaris, assembly GCA_963556465.1. NCBI lineage: Eukaryota > Viridiplantae > Streptophyta > Magnoliopsida > Ranunculales > Berberidaceae > Berberis > Berberis vulgaris. The sequence goes on along the minus strand of OY747127.1, from coordinate 10,820,608 downwards.
GGTTTGGTTCGATTTTGATTTTTGTTTTTCACACATCCGAAACAACCGAATTGAACCAAACCAAACCCTTCCCCTTATCTTGTTTTAAATCCTCTAACCCTCTCTCTTATTTAATCCCCACCAAGCCACTCGTATTTAAATTCTCACCCCACGTCCCCACCCTCCCTCTTAACTCCCACTTTCTCCTTTTCTTAATGCCTCATTCAGAGAAAGACTTGAAAAAGTTTACATTCTCGATCTTATTTAAGCCTCACCCACCTCTCCCCACCTACCCAACTTCGATGATGGCGACAACTTCGACACTTCTGATTTGATAAAAAAAAACCTTCTTGTTGGATGAAATTAAGAGACTTGTGAAATCGTTATAAAAGGTTTCGGTCTTGTTCAGATCATCACATGAGTGTGGTGGAGATAGATTAAGATGCAAACAATGTAGTTATGGTTATAGTTTTTTTGTATGATGTTATATTATTGTGTATATGAGAGACATGACAAAAAAAATTTAATCTTATGGAATTATCAAGAGAAATAGGCAAAAAAAAATTGAAAGAATCATCTATAAATGAATAGTCGGAGCCTTGACACTCTCTGTGTTCATCTGACATTTGTTTTCCCTTTACTGCTTCCCTTTCTCTCTCTCTTTTATTTTATTTGTATTCTCTCTGTCTCTGGGTTTTCCTTATTTGCAAACCCAGCTTCATTTTCTTTTTTCCATTCTTTGTAGTTTTAACTTATTCTTTTTGTGAGAGTCAACTCGGTTGTATGTAGTAGCAGAAAATAAATAAAAGAAAAAGAATAAAAGGGAAAAAATTGAAAATAACCTAACCGAAACCAAACCGATCGGTTTGGTTCCGATTTGGTTATTTATTTGATAAATGTAGAACTCGAACCGAATCGAGAACCAAATTCTTGGTTTGGTTTGGTTTTGGTCCAACTTTGAACCGACCAAACCGATTAAAACCCCTAACGAGAACACATGGTACACGTAGTTAGTCATTATAAAATAGTCATCGTCGATTCGAAATCATTGTGTTACTCATTTACTATTTCATGCAAATCATCTCTTCTAATTCGTAAATTACACTTCATATGTGGTTCAACCAAGTGTTATGGTGCGCAATTTGGTACAAAATTTGTTTAGAGTGATACGTTGTACAAGTCATTTGTAGTTACAAACAATATTTGTTGCTTCACCTAATGTGAGATGGCTCAATAGTTGAGTAGTGATGGATGATACCACAAGGTCTCTGGTTCAGACCCAGAAGCATGTTTATGGTACTTAGTTCCAATGTCGTCTTTGTGGGTTATGGGATCCTATGAAAACCCGGGTTGCCCATAGGTTTGACATATATGTATACGATACTCTTCGTTCTATTTTTTCAATTATAAAACTAAGGTCAATTAAATAAATATGAGCTTATGAATGTCGCATGTACTTAAAAAAATAATATACACACACTAATTAATTTCAAACATATATTCGTTTGGTGGTGGAAATTGTGAAATGCAAGAGAGATTTGAGCCCTTAAAAACACTATAAAATGGATGGTCTAATGTGAACATTGGCATTCACACCATGGACTCGATTGAGTTATTTTGGTATCCAAAATTTGCTTGTTTCTTGTAAAATGACAATTCTCATGTTAACCTTAACGGTGAAGTGTCCTTGTGATATTTGATATTTATTTTTTCAATTCACATTCAACGAATCAATGCACAAATTTGCCTAGAAATATCTATTAAGATTTTTTTTAACCCTGGGAACTTGTCATTCATGTGAGTAGAGGATGAAATATTCGGGGACCTAGTAAGGTGCATATATATTTCCCATTGACTAGAATACCCCAACCAAGTATTCATATCATAATCAAAACTCAAATGTTAAATCCACCCAAACTATAATGTTTCATATAAATACATAATATTCTAGTTATTTATTTTTATCCACACCAAACCTTTGAAAATTGGATCTCCTTGACGTCTTCAGTCTCAACCATCAAAATGCAGTATTTTACCAACAAAAGATGTTCTACTTATATTTTTATGTCAATTAATCTTCAAAATTTCATAACATCTTCTCCTTTCAAGCCTTGCTTATGTGGTAGTGCTTATGAAATTTAAATCCGATTGCGAAATACCAAGTGGACCTAAAAGTCACCCCTGCAACGAAACTGGATGCTCTTAACAACAGAAAGTGTGTATTTAACAATCCAATATCCAACATATTATTACTTAGGGGTGGGCATCCCATCCCGCGATCCCGTTCCCGTCCCGTCCAGTCCAGTCCCGATTTTTCCGGGTCTTAATGGGATTGAATAATTTCATCCCGATCCCGTCTCGTCCCGATCTAGAATGGGATGGGATGGGATGAAGATTTTCAATCCCGCCAATCCCGTCCCGTCCCGAACTAATTTTTTAATATTAATTATTAATATTTTTATTTATTTATTTATTTTAGGATTGTGGATGCCCATACAAATTCAGTGATGTATATAACATTTTTAGCATCTCAATTTTTCTCTCACACATATCTCTAGATTAATCTTTTGACCAAACAAGGTCACAAAGCTACCTCTTGTATGGTATACAATGGTTTCAACTGCTGATGAGTCAAACTGCAATTGCAACATAAATACAACTCCAAATCCACCCATTTTCCCATTTAGTGAGTCATCATAATCTCTCTCATCCATTTTAAGGTCTTTTCCATTGTGTAAATCGGAGTTCAATCAATTCAACATAGTTGATAGGAGAGTCATCAACCTCATGCTCTGTAAAGTCCATTTTGATTCTAATATTAAATTTGCAATATGCATGTTCAAACAAAACTTTTTAAGATCTTGAAGGGTTCCACGTCCAATGAAGTTTGCCACATTGATCGCTCTCATGTACTGAAATGTCTTTAGAAGAATAGACCATAAAAGAGAGAAAAGAAAGACAACCAAGAAACAAATAAAACTGAGGCCAATTTCATTATCAAACTTAATGAGTCTTGAATCATAAGTGAAATGCTGCTGAAAATAAGGATAAACTATGATAATTGGTGCCAAGGATCTCACTGAACAAATGTATCTTCTTCTATTCTAATTGTATAGAATAACATTGATTCAACTCTTTTCCTATCCTAAAGTATCATCCTATAGATCCATGAAAAGTAGTAAGGAATAGCTCATTTAACAAAAATATTTATCTCTAATGAGATTCTGCTATATCAAATGAACCCAAAGTGTATCTCAGTTACAAAACAAATTAGAAGCACTCCTTAGCCACAAATTAGCTGCATGATTATTCATCCATTAACTTTAAATTCCCAAACAATCTTCATGGTAAGGAAAACAGATGTCCTCCAAACTGATAAGGGAATGAGATTGCACCATGTCCAGACTAGACCATAAGAAAGTCTTACATAAGTTATTCATAACATCAAATAACTCTAGAATGATTATAAAAACACACGACGTGCCATTGGGTCACCTTGCCTTAAATCTAGCATGTTGATCCCGTCCCGAACCCGTTTGGTATGGGACGAGGTCGGGATGAGATTTTTTCCATCCCGTCCTGTCCCGATTCCGTATGAACGGGATGGGATATGAATGTGTATATCTCGTCCCATCCCATCCCGTGCCCACACCTACTACTACTAACCACAAATGAAAATCCTAAAATCAAGGCAAAAAGAATCCAACCCAAAAGGCTTTTAGGTAATTGCTTAACTATATATGATACAATTTAAAAAAAAAGAGGATAAACATTTTATATATTATGATATGATATGATGTCATAAAGGTTTTCGGTCTCGTAGTTCGTACCATTGGCACTTAGGTTTTCGGACGATCCTCTTTTTTGTGCCCTCTGTTCTTCCTCAGATCAGGAACAAGGTAAGAACCCTAAGAACCCCAAGAACCCCAAGATCCCCAATCAATTTCTTTTCAATTTTCATCAAATTTTCTCTTCGAAATGTATTTTTTTCTTATTTTTATTTTTTGATTTTTTCTTGACCTTATTTTGATTTATCCATATTATAGCCTTTTATATAAGAACCCCAAACCCTGGAAGTCTTTCTACTCTGTTTCCTCTTGTTTGTGGGGTTGCTTTGTCTGGGTTTTGGATTGGTTTCATCTCTTTTGAGGGTTTTATGGTCTGGGTATCCTTTATTTTGTTGTGATTTTTCACCCCTTTATCTCTTATTAGAAACTAATAATAATTATTAGTAGTAGTAGTAGTGGTAGTAGTACTAGTTAGTGAAGAGTAGTCAATCAAATGGCTCGATTGGTTCTTCCATATAGAAGTTCGACTTTCGCAAAGACGAGCCTTCGGGGCTTAATTTCATCAGCTCATGTGATTTCCTAATCTCTTAGTTTTGTCTACATTATTTATTTATAAATTTTGGATGTTTTGGTTTTGGTGGATTCATTTTGGCGTATTGGTTTGATTTTTAGAAAGTTAAGTTACCCTATGTTTGTTTAATCAATGTACTTATCTTTCATTTTGAGCATTGGGATCCACGGTTTGGTTCTCACTTTTGTTGTTTTCTATCTATGTAACTAATTGCAGTTTGAGGCAAGATATAGTGTGAAGTCTTTGCAATACCCAGCAAAGAGTTTTATCAGAAACCAAAGTCTCTTTACTTCAGAGGTTAGTATCTCTATTCCAACAGTTCCTTATGGAGCTTTGAATGACTTGTACGAGTACAATACATTTTACAAGATACTGGTGCTTATTATCTATTGATTTACAGGTTAAGCATCGAAGAAGTCATCTTTTATTCCCTGAGTTAGCATCTGTAAGTTAATTGTTTATTGGTTTTGCCAGGTTTATATCATTTTCTATGGCGTCTATTATTCTTTGTGAACCTTGTATTTATGATATTGATTGTATGGATTTCTCATGTTCTCTAGAGCTTTAAGCAATTCAGACCAACTTGTTCAGTTGCAACCCAATCCCTGCAAGGCGAAGTTGAAGAGGGAAAAATGGAGATGCCAAAGGAGATCTTCCTGAAGGATTATAAGATGCCTGATTATTATTTTGACACAGTATGGAATCTATTTTAAGAACTGTTGATACTCTGTTATTGTTTCTTCCTTTACCCATGCACACAGACACAGTTCATTAAGCTAAGTTGCCCATTTGCAAGTTGTTAGTTATGCTTGATATCTGCTGCTTGTTCTGTTTAGGTGGACTTGAAATTTTCTTTGGGAGAGGTGAGTACGTTTGTCGACTCAAAAGTAGTTGTCTACCCCAGAGTTGAAGGTAAATCTTTTGATTGAAAATGACTTGCTGTTGATACAAGCCTGAATTCACTATGCTTGTCAATCTTTTTCGTTTCTTTTTTTAATTTAAGTATCTCTTCTTTATTTGTGACAATGTCTTAGAATTTATTTTCTTCGGTATCAGGTGTCTCTTCTCCTCTAGTTTTGGATGGAATTGATTTAAAGCTAGTATCTATAAATGTTGATGGGAAGGAACTAAAGGTACATAACTATATTATGCTTTTGGTTGTGATCTTCAAAAGTTTCTATTGTGCATATAAGAAAATAAAAGAAAGTAAAAGAGGAAGAAGAATAGATTGTCAAAAGGATTTTTATAAAAACACATGGGATGACAGGCAATCACGATTCAACGTGTTTACGTCATGAGATAATTACTTTTGGGTCAACTGAGGAAGGTCTATGTTTTTAACAGGAAAATATTCATTGAAACCATAATGGTTACAATGAGGGATTCTTGGCCTATGAAAGCCGTAAGCACTTGAGGATCATGAAACACCCAAAACACCCCAGAACAATAGATGGCGGACATAGATTCGATTCTGATACATACTACCAAGCACATAAAACATACAGTAGAGCTGACCAACACCTATAAGGCAACAATGACTTGGATTTTGATGATTAAAACTTAAAACATGTAATTTAGGTGCAATTATTAGGTGGCAAGAAAATTGCTCTCTGCAAGTATTGGTTCTTGGAGTGCTGAAATGTTGTTTTGGAAATGAAGTGCTGCTATAGCTATTTGAATTTCTTTGCTTGGCTTGCTAGCAGCATGGTGTATGACACATAATTCTACAATCTGCCAAGCTAGGAAGATGGGATTTGATACTAGAACCCAGAATAACTGGGTACCTTTTCTTTACTGCTACTCTCCAAGAAAAATAAGACAATGATAATAAATAAAACAAAATACATACGAAGTTAGAAGCCTGCAATGTTCAAGTCTTATCTTGCTTCAAAAAGGCAATGGACATTCTGTTGAAATTTTTTACTAATTTCCCCTTCTAAATATTGTTGCAGAAAGAAGATTTTCATGTGGACTCGCGACATCTGACAATCCCATCTCCGCCAAGTGCCAGATTCACTTTGGAAATTGTGACGGAGATATATCCTGAAAAGAACACATCTTTGGAGGTTAATCTAGTGTTTAGATTTAGGAAAGTTGAGGTTTATGTGATTCTTACATGTAATAAGTCTGCATTATACTTCTTTTCCTCTTTGCAGGGGCTTTACAAGTCCTCTGGAAACTTTTGTACGCAATGTGAAGCAGAGGGTTTTAGGAAAATCACATATTATCAGGTTTTTGTCCATTTGAGTCACCATGTTACAAATTTGTTATCTCTATGGCACAATTCTGATTCATTTTGCATTTTTAGGATCGTCCTGATATCATGGCAAAGTACAGTGTTCGAGTGGAAGCTGATAAAACTCTGTATCCAGTTTTATTGTCCAATGGGAATCTCATTGAACAAGGGGAACTTGAGGTGATTTTATTTCTCAGAGATGGGCATGGGAAGGACTTCCGTCCGAGTATTTTGACTTTTACATCTTTTCCTCGTCTTGTTGCAGGGTGGTAAACATTATGCCCTGTGGGAGGACCCATTTAAAAAACCTTGCTATTTATTTGCGTTAGTTGCTGGAAAGTTGGAGAGTAGAGACGACACTTTTGTTACTCGTTCAGGCCGTAAGGTGTCTCTGAGAATCTGGACCCCAGCACAGGATCTACCAAAAACAGTTCATGCCATGTATTCTCTCAAGGCAGCTATGAAGTGGGATGAAGATGTCAGTTTTTTAACTTTTATTCATCAAAGCTAACCTTTTTTATATGATTCTAAACCATGTTCTGCTTTGGTTTTTGCCATTGGATTAGGTGTTTGGTCTTGAGTATGATCTGGATCTCTTCAACATTGTGGCAGTCCCCGATTTTAATATGTAAGTGAACTAGGGGAAGGGGAGCACACAATGCATGCAACTTAAAGATGCACATTTAAACAATTTTGAATAGCTGATCGATCTCTCAAGCTTTACTTTGAAAAGAATAGAACTAACCTCTATCATGTGTGTTGACTATGGTGCAGTCTATTAGACATTCAACTTCAATTTCAAAGTTCAGTTTATTTGCTCATAGGGATAATTCACATCCTTCCAATACTTGTTATGACTATTCTTTACATATAAATCAAGTTTTTTTTTTTTAAATCTCTCACAAACAAGCAGAGACTTAAGCGACCCCTCTTTTTATTTTTATTTAAAGAGATGTTAATGAACTACAAACCAAGTCCTATGTTTTTCTTGTTTTCTTCTTTCTGCCTTTTGAGGACTGTTTTGGATTGCTCTAGGTAGCACTGTTCTTATGAGTTGTCTTCCTTGGAATTCAGATTTCCGTAGAGTAATTCTTCAAGTGACCAAAGGTTTTGCATGTACAGAAAGCCTTTGGTTTTCACATATACTACTGAAAACTCCATTCATCTGAAATAAAGTTCTGAGAAAACGGGAGGGACCTTGTTACTTCAATCTCTATAAGGAGATTGGCATACGAACCTAGTGCATTATTCTTAGCCAAGCCCATTCATATAGGCGACAAAAGCAAGGAACCTCAGATCTAATGATGTCTAATATTGCTCATTACAGAAATTGACTCAAACTGGGACCTTCTTGATGTTATCCTGCATTCTTTAACTTCAAGAATATAGAGCAGACCTTCTATCCTTCCCCTTTTGAGAATTTAAAGTAGAATAAATCACCAAAGCATTGCTCGTTTATGGAGAAAACCCAGTAGAATCCATTGAGTTCTGGCTCCCCTAGAGAGAGAACAGAAAAAATTGAATTATGGCTTTAAAAATCAAATAACTTAGATTGTGTTTTTTTTTTTTTAAAAGTTCTAGTGGCATTATAAAAAATAGAGAACTGAGAGTAGTGACTACAAAAAAATAAACATTTGAGGTTGAAGTTGATTCCTTGTTCTACCCCTAAGATTTGAGAAATGAACATGTGGATGAAGGTGATTGGCCTAAGAATTTCCCTGCATTTTTTTTTGGGGGGGGGGGGGGGGGGGGGGTTGCTAAATCCTGCTCTAGTTATTTAACGTATTTCTTTGGAAATTTTTTTCCAAGTGCTTCTTCTAATAATTTTTGGAAAGATAGAATTGCAGCACAACTTATGGGTTATTGTCACGAATTGAGTATATTGTGATTTTCCCACCAATTGAATTTGGTATGCTCATCTATCCACCAGTTAATATTTTTTCGTTTATTTGTTGCCAGGGGGGCTATGGAAAACAAGAGTTTGAACGTATGTCAGATATTCTATTTGTGTAGTTTATAATTGTTAGCTTCTTATGCATTCTACTGATATATTATTCTGGAAATGTTTTGACAGATATTCAATTCGAAGCTTGTCTTGGCATCCCCTGAAACTGCCTCAGATGCAGATTATGCTGCAATTCTTGGAGTTATTGGTCATGAGGTAGGTAGTTCTACGTACAAGTGTATTTGAGTTTAATTGCCTTGTTTACTGAGATTGAAGCAGATATTGATTAATCATTTCTTTCTTATTAATTTTACTTTTGTAAACTTTTTTGCAGTATTTCCACAATTGGACTGGAAACAGGTTGACATGTCTCCCAATCTTGATTGAAAATTATATACAAATTATTTGCATATATATATATATAAGCCCTTTTTGTTTGATACACTTGTTATTTTTGCTCTTGGTCATATATATAAGCCCTTTCTGTCATGCTACACCTGTTTTCACTAATGGTTTTTAACTTGAACCGAGTGTGTTGGTGCGGTCATTCATACTAGAGGTTATAGGATTAATTTGGGTTCAGATTGAACATTTCAAAAAGATTGAACACTTCATAAGATTTCTGGAAGTCTCACCAATGCTTTGGGACAATGTGCTGCAGAGTGACATGTCGTGACTGGTTTCAGCTCAGCCTAAAGGAGGGTCTCACTGTCTTCCGTGATCAGGTATACCACTTTTGTATATCCAGAATACCTGTTGAAATGGATATCATAATTTTTTTGAGATACTCGATATATCTTCTAATTTCATCTAGTTTATGTTTCTTTGAAAACTTTTAAAATTGTTTGAAATGGCAGGAATTTTCATCTGACATGGGCAGCCGTACAGTTAAGCGGATAGCAGATGTTTCGAAGCTTCGCAATTATCAATTTGCACAGGTTACTGATCCCCATACTTCAAACATTAATGTTTGTTGTTTAGTTTCCCTGTTCAGTTTCTCCGTAGCTCTTTGATACATGATGAGTTGATGAGTAGTATCAACAAGCAATGTATTCTTGCATTTTGAATATGGATAAATCTGTGGAGCTTGGTTTTCCTCTGAATCAGGGTTATGCTTTTCTCATATTTTATTTCCCCCTCAAGCTGATGCGAAGATACTTAGCATTTCAAGCTTGCCGATTGAACTTTGAAAACAGTATTGGGTAGACCTTTTGTGAGAACATATGCTAGTTGACCACTTGAAGGAACATATGGAACACAAATATGTCATGAGTCCAGCTTTTCTTTGATGAAGTGTCTGTCAATTTCAACATGCTTGGCTCGGTCGTGTTGAACCGGATTGTGTGCAATGCTTATTGCTGCCTTGTTGTCACAATATAGCATCATAGGACCTTCTATTCTGATTTTTAAGTCAGATAAAATTATCCTTATCCACAGTAGCTCGCATATGCCAAGAGCCATGGCTCTAAACTCGGCTTCTGCACTAGAGGGTGCCACAACTGGATGCTTTTTACTCCTCCAAGTAACCGGGTTTCCTCCTAGAAAGGTGCAGTAATCTGTAGTTGACCTTCTGTCTGTCTTGGATCCAGCCTTATCTGCATCTGTATAAGCTTCCTTCCAGTCTAAGTCCTCCTTTTTGAAAAAGAAGTCATTTACCTCGGAATCCTTTCAAGTATCTCAAAATTCTATAAACAACTTCAAGATGAGATTTTAGGGGAGCATGCATAAACTGGCTAACAACACTTACAGCATAGGCAATGTCTGGCCTTATGTGAGACAAGTAGATAAGTTTACCTACCATTTTTTGATACTACTCTTTGTCCACCAGTTTCTCTCATTCGTATAATTCCCCCAATCAATGATTAGTTTCAATTGGCTTGCAACCAGCCATTCCTACTTCTTCTAATAGGTCTTGGGTATATTTTTGTTGGGAGATGAAGATTCCATATTGTGACTTTGCTACCTCAAGCTTCTCAAATCTTTAATCTCGAATTCGTTTGCTAGATAAGCTTATGAACAAAGTGTGGTCACCTTGACTCTGAAAGTAGCCTCGGTTTCTCATTGCTGTGCTAAGTCTCCCAAACCATGCTCGTGTTGATTGTTTTAAACCGTAGAGAGACTTTTTTAATTTGAACACCTTATTCCCTCTCAAGTTCTCATGAAATTCTGGTGGTATATCCATGTATACTACCTCGTCCAAGTCTCCATGGAGGAATGCCTTCTTCACATCTAGTTGGTGAAGTGGCCATTCCTTTATTGTTGCTAAAGACAAGAGGATTCAGATTGTGTTCATCTTTGCCATAGGTGCAAATGTTTCGTAATAGTCTATCCCTTAGGTCTGAGTGTATACTTTTGCAACAAGTCTTGCCTTATATCGCTCCAATGTTCCATCAGGCTTGTGTTTTGTGGTGAAGATTCACTTGCAACCAACAATCTTCTTATCCTTTTTTAGAAGATCCACAATCTGCCAAGTCTGATTTTTCTCTAGGACTCTTAATTCATCATCCATGGCTTCTTTCCATGGTTTGGAGGTTAGAGTTTCCTGAATAGATGTAGGAATTTTTTGGGGCAAAACAGATGTAATGAAAACTTTATACTGAGGTGAAAGATTATGCAAAGATACAGAATGAGACATGGGGTGTTGGGTACAACTTCGAACCCCCTTTCTTAAACCAATAGGCATATCAATATCAGTTTTCGGAAGAATTGTAGAGTTGGGATTCAAGTTTCGTGTATTTTCATCAAGGATGCAGGGACTCGGATACGCGTATCGTATCGGACACGAATACGATACGACGACTCGGCAATTTTAAAAAAACTAGGACTCAGGGACTCGGCGACACGTCAAACCTTATTTTTATTTTTATATTTTATTAAAAAACTATTAACATAATGTCATAATTCATAAACAATAATTAATAATCTAAACATATAAAACATCTAAATGCAGTGAGCTTAATTAATGAAATTATTTGAATGAATGAAAAGTTTGGGTACATAAGTGGAAACTAGGGTAATGGATTCTAAAATGGGCTGGGCCTAACTTGGACCCTACGCAACACATCAATGTAATCCAAATCCACAATGGAAGAGAAGAAAACCTAAGCATCACACAGACACAAACACAAACGTTTGTTCATTTTCATTTCTGGTTGCGCAAGAGGAAAAAAATCGTCCCTATTACCTTTACCTTCAATAAGTGAGGAAGAAGATGGGAGGCGGAGGCAAGGTTGAAGAAACAGCGATAAATATTATTGTTTCCTTTGAAAAGGCCACCTTAAGAATACCAAGGTCTCCCTTCAACGAATACCAATTAACATACAAAAAATCAAAATATTTTAAAGGTCAATGTATCTCCTCTCTTCCATAGGGAAATGAGTTGTGACAAGTAATAAATAAATATACATGAAATAGTCAACTCAGTCTTAAATTTTCAAGTATCTCATAATAAGAAGTATGGGATAGCTTCACACAACAGGGTAAGTGTTGCCTAACCGTAACGAACTAGGCCAATACTAATAATAGTTTTTATTGATTTCTCTTGCTTTTCTGTGTGAAAACTCTCTGCGATCATATCAGATCTCTCCCTGTGCTCGATCGGATCAGATCAGATCTCTCTATGTGAAAACTCTCTGTGCTCGATCAGATCAGATCTCTTTGTGTGCCGTGTGAAAAATCTCTGTGCTCGATCAGATCGGATCTCTGTGTGTGTGAAAACTCTCTGTGCTTGATCAGATCAGATCTCTCCCTGTGCTCAGATCAGATCTCTCTGTGTGAAAACTCTCTGTGCTCGATCAGATCTCTCCCTGCTCGATCATATCTCTCCCTGCTCGATCAGATTTCTCTGATCGATCTCTGGCTCAATCGATCGATCGATCCCTGCTCGGTCTCTCTGGCTCGGTTTCTCTCCTTGCTTGATCTCTCTCTGGCTCGGTTCCTCGTCCTTCTTTCTTTTCTTCCTCGGTTCCTCCTCTCTGCAAATGGTTGGGTTTGTGGGTTGAGAAAGATGAAATCAAGGAGGAATTAGATCTCAGCCGTCCGATTTTATCAAGATCTTAAAAAAAAAATTATTAGCAACCGAATCCAGACCGTGTTCAGACCGTACCCGGACCGGGTCAGGCCGTATCCTGAACAAGTCACGTTGACCGATACATTGACCGCGTGTCGGATACGTATCGGACGCTAATCGCACGCGTATCCGTATCCGACACGTGTATTACTAGGATTCGGTGAGTTTTTTCGAGAGTTCGTGCTTCCTAGATTTTTATTACCTAATTTAAGGTTGACAATTGGAGCTTGAGAGATGATGACATGATTTTTCTTCATAGAATATACCTTTAGAGTGGGTGTCCGAACCTCAATGTCCTCCTCGGGTTGGCCTTCAGGTTGAAGGATGTTAGCAAGGTGGTGGTTTGGTTGAATGGTCTCAGATGGAGAGGTTTCATGTTGAATGGGATGAGGTGTAGGAATCTCAGGTTGAGTGGTATCTTCCACAAGGGTGGCTTCTTCTATATCCCAATCCCACCTAACTTCCTCTCTTGGATCACTCTCCCGCTGAAGATAGGTTTTACCAAAGTAAGATTGGTTTTCCACAAATGTGACATCCATAGTAATAATGGTTTTCTTAGTGGGAGGATAATAACACTTGTACCCCCTTTGTGTTGAGAGTATCCAAGGAAAATACACTTCATGGCTCTAGGATCGAGTTTACTTCGCAAATGAGGATGAATATGGACATAAGAGACACATCCAAAGACCTTTGGTTGAAGGGATTCTGCCCCTTGAAAATTTGGAAACAAGGACTTGAGTTTCTTCATGGGACTTTGATTCTCCAAGATTCTGGTAGGCATTTTGTTAATCAAATACACTGTAGTAAGGATGGCATCTCCCCAATATTGTTTTGGTACTACTGTTTGAAATAGGAGAGATCGAGCAATTTCGAGAAGATGTCTATTCTTTCTTTCTGTAATACTGTTTGTTGAGGTGTGTCCACACAAGTTGATTGATGTAGAATGCCTTCATCAGATAGATATTACCGAAGTGGTTGATTAACATATTATTTGCCATTGTCAGATCGCGTGGTCCTGATATTGACTCCAAATTGGTTTTTGATAAAACGATGGAACTTGGAAAATATGAATGGAACTTCTGACTTGTGTTTCAACAGATGCACCTAATTCTGGTACAATCATCAAAGAAAGTAACAAACCATCGAGTGCTAAAGAGATTGGTAATTCGGGATGGTCCCCACACATTAGAATGTATCAAGTTAAATGGAGTTGAACGTTGAATTTCTTTGATTGGAAAACTGCTAGGATGATGTTTAGCAAAGATGCAAGACTCACAATGCAAACTGCTAACATCTATTTTCTGAAATAATTTGGGAAATAAATTTTTTAGGAGGATAAATGGGGGGTGGCCTAATCGATTATGCCAAAGGTAAATCTGGTCTGAGCTAGTAGTCTGGGAAACAAGACATTGAGGTTCTGCTTCACCACTCCATTTAGTATACAGGAAGTAGAGCCCATCTCTTAGCTTACCAACTCCAATCATCTTCCCTGATCGGTCCTCAAAATAACAACCAGATGGTATAAAATTAACTGAACAATTCAAGTCTTTTGTGAGTTTTCCTATTGACAACAAGTTATAATTCAGGTTTGGAACATGAAGGACTTGATGTAAGGTTATGTTGTTTGAGATTTTGACAGTGCCTTGACCAACAACCGAGGAAAAAGTCCCATCGGCTACTCTAATTTTTTCTCTACCTGAACATGGTGAATAGCTGGAAAAGATTTTAGACATACAGGTCATGTGATTGGAAGTACCTGAGTCAATGATCCAGGTGCAAAAATTAGGAACTAACTGCATAGTTGAGGCTTTTATACCTGACAAGGCCATGGAACATGAACATGTAACATTTGGGTTGGAGTTGTCCAGCTGGTTCAGCTGGTTTTTGAGTCTTTCAATGTCCTGTCTGTTAAGCATATCTGACCATTATCCCTTGTTCACATCCATGGTTGCAACCTGATTTGCTTGACTTGGATGGTTGGGTAGGGAACCTCCTCGATTGGCAAACTGTTTCAAGTTTTGTGATTTCCCATGTATCTTCCAACATGTAGCCCGTGTGTGCCCCGGTTTATTGCAATAATTGCACCAAAGTTTATCCTTGTCTTCAGATTTTTTGTTGTCTGCAGGCTTTGATACTAATAGAGCCGAATTTTCCATGATCGCTTCTCCACTTTCCACGATGTTGGTACTCATGAGTTCCTTATTTCTCTCTTCACCTCTAATGAAAGCAAATGCTTCATCAAGATCTGGGAGAGGATCTTTCCCAAGGACTCAATCTCTAGCTAGATCATATTCTGAGTTGAGTCCTAACAGAAACTGTATGACTCGTTCCCTTTCCATGAGATCCCTGATTGTCTTTGCATCTTCAGAAGACTTCAGCTCCATATGTTGGTACATATCGAACTCAGTTAACAGTCCTTTAAGAGTGTTGTAGTAATCTGTTACACTCATGGACCGTTGTTTGGTGTTGTAAATCTGCCTCTTTATTTGGAATATCTGTGTAACAAAACCAACTTTGGAATATGTTTTGGTCACATCATTCCAAACCTCTTGGGCAGTAGGAAGAAGCATAAAAGTTTTCCTTAGCGTAGACTCCATGGAATGGAGAAGTCATGACATTACCATATAGTTCTCGGCATCCCAACTTTCAAATTTGGGATCATTCTCATTGGGTTTTTGTTCCTCTCCACTTATATATTTAAAATTTCCCTTTTCAGCGAAATCTTTACAGATTGGCTCCACTCCATGAAGTTCCTCCCATCAAGTTTGGAAGTGGTAAGCTGGAGGGTAGGATTTTCATGATAGGTAAAGGTGATGGGCTTAGGGGCTTCTGACATCTTTTTGAAAGATGGCAATGAATGCTAGAAAAAAAAAATCGATAATGAAGGTCGAGATATGCCCTTTCATGAAGAATTCTAAGAAAATGATTCTTTTATCTTGTTCTATTTCATTGAGTATCATATGGTTTAAATACAAGAAGTAAGCCTACAAATGTTGACTTTCTAACCACTAACCATAGCAATTACTCTCTGACCACTAACTCTAGCAATAACTCTCTAACCACTGCCTTCCAAAAAAAAAAAAAAAACTCTCTAACCACTAACCACCAACACTTAATACATTAATCACATGGAGGCCATACAATTTCAACATCTCTTATTTTTAAGATAAAGATTTAGGGGTCCTTAATATCCCGCTTGTTTTCTAAAAGTTTTGGGGGGGGGGAGTGGGGAGGGGTTGTTTAGATGTTGCACCTATGATTTCTCTGTTGGTACAATAATTATTTGGATGATTTGGAGATGTAATGCTAAAACTTGTTGTTGATACTCCAGGATTCTGGTCCCATGGCTCATCCTGTTCGACCACATTCATATATTAAGGTTATTATTCTATTCTCTCGTTCTCTATCCCTTTTCCCCCGAATTTTATTATGTTATCCAAATTTTTAGAACTTCCCTTAAACTCGTAGTAGCCCTACTACTTCATTAGCCATTGGATTTGTTGGTAATAACTTCATTTGATTTGTTTTCTTGAAACAGATGGATAACTTTTATACTGGTGAGTATTTCACTTCAAGGTCTAGATTAATTTTTTGGATCTGCTATCTGCCGTTCCTATTATGGATTTGAATTTTCTATGGGTATGCACTAATGATTGGTTGTGATTTTGGTATGGACCTGATGAACTTCCTACTTAAAGTAACTGTAAGTGTCAGCCATCACATATTTATCCTTTTTTCTCTGTATCTATCTGTGATCCTTTTATGTTTTATATCCTTGTTCCAATATCTGACAAGTTTCGTATTCTGTTCAATTAACAGGTATATGAGAAGGTAAATATCTTTTTTTTTCCTCAGCTCTCCTGTATTTGTTGTTATTTTTTTGTTGGCAATTTATGGATATTAGTTTTCTTGTTTAACAGGGAGCCGAAGTTGTCAGGTTGTACAAAACCTTGCTAGGGAGTGAAGGATTTAGAAAGGTATGACATTGAATTTTCCGTGAGCCTCAAAATGGACTTAACAGCATGTCATACTCTTCATAAATTTGTATTTGTAGAAGTAGATTAGAATCTTAATATAAGTTGTTGTTGTTGTGACTGATTTTTTTTTTACTTGTTTGTAAGACTCACCCTTTATATCTTTGTGGTGTTGTAGGGAATGGATCTGTACTTTAAGAGGCACGATGGGCAAGCAGTAACCTGTGAAGATTTTTTTGCTGCCATGCGAGATGCTAATAATGCCAACTTCCACAATTTCTTACAATGGTATGCCAGTGTCACGTCTCTTTGCATTATGTTTTCATGTGTTAATTTTATGTGTGCTTTAAGGGTTGTCATGAACTATTCATTTCAGGTATTCTCAGGCTGGAACACCTTCTGTGAAGGTTACTTCGTCGTACAATGCTGAAGCCAAGACCTATTCCTTAAAGTTCAGGTATCTATGCCAGGGATATTGTTTCAGTTGATTAGATTGGCCTGTGTCTCATAGGGATCATGATGGACATTTTGCTGATGATGGCATTTTCTTCCAGTCAAGAGATTCCTCCAACTCCAGGCCAGCCAGTGAAGGAACCCATGTTCATACCAGTGGCAGTTGGTCTTCTTGACTCAAATGGGAAGGACATTCCTCTATCCTCCATATTTCATGATGGGACACTTGAGTCTGTTGCTAGTGGTGGTCAAGCCATAAGCACTGTGGTTCTTCAAGTGAAGAAGGTCAGATCTGTATTCAATTTTTTATTTTTTTTAATATTTAACTTTATTTATTATTTCTTTTTTTTTTGGAGAAGGAAAAACATTATATTAATTATATCTAAGGAATTACAAGGTTGATACAATAGGGCTGTTCACGGTTTGGTTTGGGTCTGTTTTGACAAAAACCACCAACCAGATGGAACACAGTTGGCTTTCATTACAGGTGTGTGGTTCATGTACTCGGTCTTGAGATGAAATCGATAATCAAATCAAAACCCTCAGTTTTGATTTCTTACCAACCGAAACTGAACCATCAACCATTTAAACTGATGCTCTCGGTTCTATTTCAATTTGATTGGTGGTCGGTTATTCTCTGTTACCTTTGATTGTGCACCGGAACCACAAGAAATCAAGAAACTAACAAAGAAAAATAAGATGAAATTGTTGAATTTCTTAATATTAGACAAATTAAGAACAGTAATTGACAGGGAAATGTTTCTATTCTCATATTATCTGAAAACTGGGGATTCAAGGGAAGAATATTTGGGGTCATAGCAAATACCAGGAAAAAGAGATAAAAAAGAAAAATCTATTATTGCAGCTCACTGGTTGGATAATTTTGAAAATTTAATTGGCTTACAATAGGGGATGAAAATGATCACATAATCTGTGTCTAAGTACACAAGGTGCTAGTCTAGGCACAAGCTAGCACCTATGTTATTAAATTGATGATTAATCGGTAATTAATCCCCGATTAATATCTTCTCGCTAGTAAGGATTTTTTAATTAATCGTTTGGATAACCCTTTGTCAAGTAATCCGCGATTTTGATTGATTTACCGATTAATCGGTCTATGGTAATGTCATAAACAAATGAGAAGAAAAAGGGCAAGGTTTTTTTTATCTTATTATTTATTTATTGCCTTAACCTCATCAATACATATAAAGAGAAGAGCAAAGAATAACAAGCAAGACTTAAGAATATAGAGTATTTGATTTTGAATTCTTAATTTTGTTATAATTTGCCTTAAATTATGACAAGTGGTATCTAGCACTTTAATACACATTAAATGTTTTTTCTTGAAGTAAACACATTACTTAGAAGGATAAAGAAAATATGTATATAAAATATAGGTCGATTAATTTTGGTTAATCCCAATTAATCTAATATCGCTCCTTAACTTATTAGGGCCTGATGATTTAACTACATAGGCCAGCACATGCACAAGTCTTCATTTTTATGCCATGGAAAACTCTATATTAGAAATGTGGGGATGGTAACACAGGTCCGAATTTGAACAAGTATCACTATAAATACAATGCCAAAATTTCACAAGACTCTTAGTTTTTTATTGACTCAGAAATTATAGTATTTACTCCATTGAAGCATTTTTAAGTATTTAGTCCATGTTAGAGCACAGACGATAATGATACCTTGATACTACATGTTTGTTCTGGTGATATTAACTAAGTTAAAAACAATTTATCATCACTCTTGGTTTGCTACAAAACAGAAGGAGGAAGAGTTTGTATTCTCCGACATATCTGAGAGGCCAGTTCCATCAATCTTGCGAGGATATAGTGCTCCTATCCGCCTTGATTCTGATCTCACTGACAGTGATCTATCTTTCTTACTTGCCCATGATTCAGATGAATTTAACCGGTATGTCTTTTCCAAACAGCATGTTCCTGCTTTTATCGAAAGAGCTTTCATTTGTTTCTGTATGGAGAGTTAAGCAAGCATATTATACTGGATTGTATTGGGTGTTTCAGTTGGGAGGCAGGACAAATATTTGGAAGGAGGCTGATGCTTAGCTTAGTGGCTGATTTCCAGAAAAATAAACCACTGGTTTTGGACCCAAAGTTCGTCGAGGGCATTAGGAGTCTGCTTTCTGACTCCAGCTTGGATAAAGTGAGAGCTTTACCCAAATTGAGGCTGGAAAATATTTTTTTTCTGAAACTAAATTTGGTTCTTATTTATTTGTTCGGTCCTAATCTGTTTATTTTATTTTATTTAAAACTCATCAGGAATTCATTGCCAAGGCAATTACTCTTCCTGGGCTAGGGGAGATCATGGACATGATGGAGGTTGCAGATCCTGATGCCGTTCATGCCGTTCGAACTTTTATCAGAAAACAGCTTGCTACTGAACTAAGATCCGAGTTCCTCAGCACGGTATGACATCAGTGGGATGAGAACTTTGATCAGAAAGCAGCTTTCTGTTGTCTCTTTTTTTACCCCTTGTATTCTTCATTTTGATGTTTCAATTAGAATTTCCTGTCTTTGTCAACCAGGTTGAGAACAACAAAAGCTCTGAGCCTTATGTCTTTGACCATCCTAATATGGCTAGGCGTGCTTTGAAGAACATATCTCTGGGTGAGTCTTACTTGTTCCTATTCTTAGATGTATGTTGAAAATAGTACTTAATGAAGCACACTTATAATTGTGTTTTTGTTGTTCCATGTAGCTTATCTTGCTTCTATCGAGGATCCAGAGATCACAAAACTTGCAGTAGATGAATATAAATCTGCTACAAATATGACTGAACAGTTTGCAGCAATGGCAGCCATCGCCCAGAACCCTGGTAAAGCACGTGATGACGTCCTTGCTGACTTCTATAGCAAATGGGAGAAGGAATATCTGGTTAGTACCCAACTCAGATGTTTTCAAAACCTGATAAACTGTCACTTTAGTGGTGAGATTCTATCTTTAAGGACAGATTGACATACTTTTTGTGGCTCCAATTTAAAACTCTTCCTTTGATCTGATAATACATTTTAACCTGAAAATTTTGTAAACCAAAAACCTTTCCCTAGATAAGTATCATTTTGTGTACACTACGCAATGGGCCCCTTTCGGATGGCCATCTATGATCAAATGGCTACTGTCTCCAATTTGCATCTATTTGGTCATCACCAGCTGTTAGTGTTATTGGGTTAGTACTCTAAAGAAACAGTGTTTAGACCGTCGTTAATCCTAAATTATTGGTAACCTTACCAGGTTCAAAATTACCACTATATTAGGATCTATTTCTTCTCGCCTCTGCTACTTGTAAAACGGTGGTTCGCTATGATTTGCATACTCGTTATTGACTGATTCATTACATCATAATGGACATCTCCATGCTTGTTGATTTTTCTGTGGCATAGACAATTGGAATCCTCAATCTAATATTTTTTATTTCAATCTCAGGTGGTGAACAAATGGTTTGCTCTTCAAGCCTCATCGGACATCCCTGGCAATGTAGAGAATGTGCGAAACTTGTTGAAACATCCTGCTTTTGACATTCGCAATCCAAACAAGGTGCCTGTATATAATATTTGATTGTATTAACAAAAAGTCAATTAGTTCAAGCGAGTCATAAAATTCAAAACTATTTTTTTTCACTGCAATTGGTGTCTGTGCACATCAGGTATATTCTCTCATTGGAGGATTTTGTGGTGGCTCACCTGTGAATTTCCATGCAAAGGATGGATCTGGGTACAAGTTCTTGGGCGAGATGGTGGTGCAACTAGACAAAATAAACCCTCAGGTTTATGACCACACTGTTCTCGACTTGAAAAGATTGTCAGTGTTGGTCAGTAGTAATTACATATTCTTTGATTTATAATCGTGTGGCCTGGATTGCAGGTTGCCTCGCGCATGGTTTCATCCTTCTCAAGATGGAGGCGGTATGATGCTACCAGACAAGAACTAGCGAAGGTGATGGACTATTCTTCTTATGATCCGCCATTACTAAAAAACTGATTTCCCTCTGCGGAAGAGCACTTTGTGTTCTGATATTATACATGCTTTTAAATTATAGTCATACATCTCTTTGTATATTCAATGGCATCAGAGCATAAGAGGTGGTCTCTTGAACAGAACAAAAGATTTCACCCTTTGCTTCCCTTTAGTTGTAGATTGAGTTTCAGCTATCGTTTGGAGCAAATATTTAAAAGAGTAGAATGACTACAGCTCTGAAAGTAGAATGACTACAGCTCCGAAAGGAAAGCATGTTAGTTTTATTCATATTGTGAAGAAGCTAATATGCTGATTTTTCGCAGGCACAACTAGAGATGATTATGTCTGCCAACGGACTTTCAGAGAATGTGTTCGAGATAGCATCAAAAAGTTTAGCTGCCTGATCGCTTGCATCATCACTCCATGCTTCTAGTGTTTATTAGACATTGGTTTTTTGTCTGCTAAGGGTATTTGGATTATGTTTTATGAAGCTTACTTATGTCGTTATGCACATGTTAATAGAACAAATATTATATTTCAATAATATCAGTTTAAGGATGACTGCATAAAAGAGAGATTTAAAAAGTGTTATCATGGAAGTTTTTGATGGAGTGAATTATAAGATGGGATGGGATCTAATATTGGACCTGGTCAGTGTGTGCACATCCAATATTTTGTTTCTGTAGCGCATAAAATATGACATTGGATATTTTCCAACTAGAATGTATCTTCCAGGGGTTCAGTTTTATTAGATATTCACGTATCTTCTATATTGGAACATCGATACTTGTGTAAGTCTTCGTAGATCATGCCACCCAGCAAGGTTCTTGAAGAGTAGTGGGGAGAGATGGTTATTTTGAATGTTTGCTCGCCTGTTTTTCCATATGAACCAACACACGCGAGCTGCTTCAGTGGTTGGATGAATATGTTGTGGGGTGTTGTGACATTGTAATTGACAAAAAAAAAAATATTAAAACATTACATACTCGTGGATATAGAATTCTGTTTGATAGAATTTACAACCCGCACGTTTCTCCTAGTGATGGAATTTCTTAGTTTACAGTAGGTTTGATGAAAGAATAAGAAAGGCTGCAGAACCTCTTGCGTATTGAATTGATGCAGATGGGACCTGTTGTGCTGCTTGTTTGTGTTTTAAGCATATAAACAGTTCGGAACATAAAAGAATAAATTTGTGATGTTAGGTTTCATTCTGTTCCATAAGGGCCTTTCTCAATTCCGCAAAAGGTTGGATGAATAGGTTCGGGGCAATAATGCTAACATTTAAAGGAGCAATGATGTTGTGATTTCTTACCTCTTCCAAAATCAGTCAGGAGTATAGTATGTGAGCAGTTGCTGCACAGCCATAAGACCATGCCGAATATTTTCATAAGCATTGAGCCAGGAACTACAGTTTGGATCAGAAAGCTTGTTATGAAGACGACCAATTTTTTCAATTTTGGCATAGTTATATATGCTTTGTTCTAATGCAATAATATAAAAAGGAGCTCGATGTTGGACCCAATGAGAAGAAAACGAAGGAGTCATAAAGAGACGTTATATTCATATTCTGTATCTTGTTTAGACTCGGTTAAGGTTTTCAAGAGCAGGGGTAAAAGGCCGTTTGATTTAGTTTGCTGTAGGAGATTTTGTAAGGCCAAAAGATTTCATTGAAGGTTTAAAGCATCAAAGAGGTATGAAATGGGCATATGCAAGTGGTCAGAAGGAATGGAGGCAGTACTGAGATGGGTTGAAGTTTTCAGTGGATTTCCAGTTAGAATGCCAGAAACTAATGGTTCCTTAGTTGATTTGAGGCTTTAAGAGCTTAAAGGTTTTTGTGTTTTATATCAATTTGCATTTATTAAAAAGGCAAACCGCAAAATGAGTAAATAATAGGACTTTTCATTTACATAATAATTGAAAAGATTCACTGTAAAATGAGTAATAGGACTTTTCATTACGTGATCCTCTTTCACTTCCAGCCAAATTAAATGGCTCACAATGGAAAAGAAGACAATACACCAATTAATTGGTATCTTGATATAGTAGCAAACAATCTTGACTTGGAGAAAACTTGTTTATGGAGTTTGATGAGTTTGTGACTAGTTCGGTGACATTTGGGAATGGCTCAGAGGTTCCCGTTTAAGGCAATGGTAAAATTTTAGATCAACAATTCACATCTAATGTTTACTATGTGCCCGATATGAAAAGTAACACTTTAAGCTTGGGACAACTTTTAGAAAAGGGGTATTCATATGAAAGATGACAATCTCTCTTTGAGAAATCAAAAATGAAAGTTAACTTGCAAAGTTCTTATTGCACGAAATAAAGTGTTTTAATTGAATATTCAACATAAAGGTGTAAAATGCATGAAGGCATGTGTAAAAGACACCTCATGGTTGTGGAACATGAGGTATGGGCATCTGAATTTTGGTGGCTTGAAGTTGTTGTCAAGTAAAAAATGGTGAAAGGACTTCCTTTCATTGATCATCCAGTACATCTATGCAAAAAGGCGGTTGCTTGGTAAACATCTAAAATGAGTTTTTTCGCAAGAAGCTACATACAAAGCAAATATACCATTGGAGTTAGTGTATGCTAATGTTTGCGGGCCAATCAAACCCACTTCGCTCGGTAATAACAAGTATTTTCTTATACTTGTTGATGATTTTACCCGGAAGACATGACATATTTTTTGAAAAAAAAATCAAAAGTATTTCTCAAAAATTCAAGTTATTTACTGAAAAGAATGTGGAGATGAAGTTATTTCTTTGAGATCATATCAAGGTGGTGAATTTACGTTGAAGAATTTGAATAGTTTTGTGATGAAAATGGGATTTGACAACATCATACACACCACAACAAAATAGTGTTGTTGAAAGAAGGAACTGAACCTTAATGAATATGGCAAAGAGTATGTTGAAGAGTAAACTAATGCCTAGAGAATTTTGGGCAGAAGCAGTAGATAGTGCTACTTACCCATTGAATTGTTGTCCAATTAACAAAACGTTTGTGAAATAAAATTCCACAAGAAACATGGAATGGAAGGAAGCCAAGCAGTCATCATTTACGAGTCTTTGGATGCATTGCTTATGCACATGTACCGGATAAAAAACGGATCAAACTTGATGACAAGAGTACTAATTATGTATTTATTAGGTATGATTCTCGTACCAAATGCTATAAAAAAAATGCTATAAGCTTTATGATCCCATAACGAAAAAGTTGGTGATTAATAGAGATGTGGAATTTGATGAAGAAGCTTAATAGGACTGGAATACTCCAAAAGAAGAGAAGTATGATATCTTCCTTTTTGAAGATGAAACATAACAACCTCAAGTGATCCAAGAAGTTCACCAGCCATACTCCCATTACTCCTCAATCTCAGTTGCAAAATCTTATTTATCAAGGGGAATCTAGTTCAAGAATGGGACCAAGAGGAAGAAAATGTCTACAAGATCTTTATAAGCACACAGAAGAAATTGAAGGAGATGATTACACACTATCTTGTTTCTATGGAGATAGTAAATCCATTAGTTTTTTATGGCACACGTTTTTGTTTTGTTGTTGAGTTAAAAATAGTGCGTCAAAACACAGATGAAGTCCAAAATTTTATGACTTTTCACAGTTTCAATATTGTGGGAGTTGGACCCATATAATTGGGTATTATATAAAGTGGGAAAAAGAACATGGTAATTTTAGGACACTATTATTAAAAGACTCCATTAGAATTATGGCAGACTTGAATGTGTGCTTTTTAAACTAGGCTCCGCTTGGTCCATTGTAAGATAATGCATTTTGCAAAGCATTGCATTGGTTTGCAATGCATTACTTTACAAGCGCTTGGTAGTAACGCAATTCGAAAAAGTGATTGTGGTGATGGTGATTGCAAATGTGGGCAATTGTGGTAGTGGCAATGTCGGTGGTTGTTGAAATGGTGGTGGTTCGGTGGATATAATGGTGGGGGTGGTAGTAGCAGCAATCATGGTTGTGGTGGTTATGGTGGTCGTAGCGGCAATAGTAGTGATGATGGTGGTTGTGGTGATTATGCTGGTGGTGGTGGTTGAGCTATGGTAGTTGTGTCAACAATGGTTATGGTGGTAGTAGTGAAGTTGGTGGTAGTTGTGGTTAATAGCTTATGGTAGTGTGATCGTGGAAGTGGCGGTGGCAAGTCATTTGTGCTTCATACGTGGAAGTGGAAGTGGCGGTGGCAAGTCAACCAGCGTAAATTTAACTTCATACGTGGTTCAACCAAGTGTTATGGTGTGCAATTTGGTACAAAATTTATTTAGAGTGATACGTTGTACAAGTCATTTGTAGTTACAGACAGTGTTTGTTACTTCACCAAATGTGTGATCGCTCAATGGTTGAGTAGTGACGGATGGTATCACCAGGTCTCTGTTAATTCCATCAACTCATGTGATTTCTTAATCTCTTAATTTTGTTTACATTATTTATTTATTTATTAATTTTGGATGTTTTGGTTTTGGTGGATTCATTTTGGCGTATTGGTTTGATTTTAGAAAGTTAAGTTATTCTATGTTTGTTTAATCAATGTACTTATCTTTCATTTTGAGCATTGGGATCCACGGTTTGTTCACTTTTGTTGTTTTCTATCTAAGTAACTAATTAGGGGTAACTAATTGCAGTTTGAGGCAAGATATAGTGTGGAGTCTTTGCAATACCCCGCAAGATACATTTTACAAGATACTGGTGCTTATTATCTATTCATTTACAGGTTAAGCATCGAAGAAGTCATCTTTTATTCCCCAAGTCAGCATGTGTAAGTTAATTGTGTGTTGGTTTTGCTCGTTTTCTATGGTGTCTATTATTCTTTGTGTATTTATGATATTGATTGTATGAATTTCTCATCTGTTCTCTAGAGAACCAACTTGTTCAGTTGCAACCTAACCCCTGCGAGGCGAAGTGGAAGAGGGAAAAATGGAGATGCCAAAGGAGATCTTCCTGAAGGATTATAAGATGCCTGATTATTATTTTGACACAGTATGGAATCTATTGATTTCTTTCTTTACCCATACACATACACACAGTTCATTATGCTAAGTTGCCTATATGCAAGTTGTTAGTTATCTGCTGCTTGTTCTGTTTAGGTGGACTTGAAATTTTCTTTGGGAGAGGAGAGTACGTTTGTCGACTCAAAAGTAATTGTCTACCCCAGAGTTGAAGGTAAACCTTTTGATTGAAAACGACTTGCTGTTGATACAAGCCTGAACACACTATGCTTGTCAATTTTTTCTTTTCTTTTTTTAATTTAAGTATCTCTTCTTTATTCGTGACAATGTCTTAGAATTTATTTTCTTTGGTATCAGGTGTCTCTTCTCCTCTAGTTTTGGATGGAATTGATTTAAAGCTAGTATCTATAAATGTTGATGGGAAGGAACTAAAGGTACACAACTATATTATGCTTTTGGTTGTGATCTTCAAAAGTTTCTATTGTGCATGTAAGAAAAGAAAATAAAAGAAAGTAAAAGAGGAAGAAGAATAGATTGTCAAAAGGATTTTTATAAAAACACATGGGATGACAGGCAATCACGATTCAACGTGTTTACGTCATGAGATAATTACTTTTGGGTCAACTGAGGAAGGTCTATGTTTTTAACAGGAAAATATTCATTGAAACCATAATGGTTACAATGAGGGATTCTTGGCCTATGAAAGCCGTAAGCACTTGAGGATCATGGAACACCCAAAACACCCCAGAACAACAAATGGCGGCCATAGACTCGATTCTGATACATACTTCCAAGCACATAAAACATACAGTAGAGCTCACCAACACTTATAATGCGACAATGACTTGGATTTTGTTGATTACAACTTAAACATGTAATTTAGGTGCAATTATTAGGTGGCAAGAATTTTGTTGATTAAAACCAATGTTCTTGGAGTGCTGAAATTTTGTTTTGGAAATGAAGTGCTGCTATAGCTATTTGAATTTCTTTGCTTGGCTTGCTAGCAGCATGGTGTATGATGCATAATTCTACAATCTGCCAAGCTGGGAAGATGGGATTTGATACTAGACCCCAGAATAACTGGGTACCTTTTCTTTACTGCTACTCTCCAAGAAAAATAAGACAATGATGATAAATAAAACAAAATACATACAAAGTTAGAAGCCTGCAATGTTCAAGTCTCATCTTGCTTCAAAAAGGCAATGGACATTATGTTAAAACTTTTTACTAATTTCTTAATTTCCCCTTCTCAATATTGTTGCAGAAAGAAGATTTTCATGTGGACTTGCGACATCTGACAATCCCATCTCCGCCAAGTGGCAGATTCACTTTGGAAATTGTGACGGAGATATATCCTGAAAAGAACACATCTTTGGAGGTTAATCAAGTGTTTAGATTTAGGAAAGTTGAGGTTTATGTGATTCTTCCATGGTAATAAGTCTGCATTATACTTCTTTTCCTCTTTGCAGGGGCTTTACAAGTCCTCTGGAAGCTTTTGTACGGAATGTGAAGCAGAGGGTTTTAGGAAAATCACATATTATCAGGTTTTTGTCCATTTGAGTCACCATGTTACAAATTTGTTATCTCTATGGCACAATTCTGATTCATTTTGCATTTTTAGGATCGTCCTGATATCATGGCAAAGTACAGTGTTCGAGTGGAAGCTGATAAAACTCTGTATCCAGTTTTATTGTCCAATGGGAATCTCATTGAACAAGGGGAACTTGAGGTGATTTTATTGCTCAGAGATGGGCATGGGAAGGACTTCCGTCCTAGTATTTTGACTTTTACATCTTTTCCTCGTCTTGTTGCAGGGTGGTAAACATTATGCCCTGTGGGAGGACCCATTTAAAAAACCTTGCTATTTATTTGCGTTAGTTGCTGGAAAGTTGGAGAGTAGAGATGACACTTTTGTTACTCGTTCAGGCAGTAAGGTGTCTCTGAGAATCTGGACCCCAGCACAGGATCTACCAAAAACAGTTCATGCCATGTATTCTCTCAAGGCAGCTATGAAGTGGGATGAAGATGTCAGTTTTTTAACTTTTATTCATCAAAGCTAACCTTTTTTATATGATTCTAAACCATGTTTTGCTTTGGTTTTTGCCATTAATTAGGTGTTTGGTCTTGAGTATGATCTGGATCTCTTCAACATTGTGGCAGTCGATTTTATTATGTAAGTGAACTAGGGGAAGGGGAGCACACAATGCATGCAGCTTAAAGATGCACATTTAAACAATTTTGAATGATTTTAGCTGATAGATCTCTCAAGCTACTCTTTTACTTTGAAAAGAATAGAACTAACCACTGTCATGTGTGTTGACTATGGTGCAGTCTATTAGACATTCAACTTCAATTTCAAAGTTCAGTTTATTTGCTCATAGGGATAATTCACATCCTTCCAATACTTGTTATGACTATTCTTTACATATAAATCAAGTTTTTTTTATAAATCTCTCACAAACAAGCAGAGACTTAAGCGACCCCTCTTTTTATTTTTATTTAAAGAGGAATCAGTTAATGCACTACAAACCAAGTCCTATGATTTTCTTGTTTTCTTCTTTCTGCCTTTTGAGGACTGTTTTGGATTGCTCTAGGTAGCCCTGTTCTTATGAGTTGTCTTCCTTGGAATTCGGATTTCCGTAGAGTAATTCTTCAAGTGACCAAAGGTTTTGCATGTACAGAAAGCCTTTGGTTTCCACATTTACTACTGAAACTCCATTCATCTGAAATAAAGCTCTGAGAAAATGGGAGGGGCCTTGTTACTTCAATCTCTATAAGGAGATTGGCATACGAACCTTGTGCATTATTCTTAGCCAAGCCCATTTATATAGGCGACAAAAGCAAGGAACCTCAGATCTAATGATGTCTAACATTGCTCATTACAGAATCAGACTCAAACTGGGACCTTCTTGATGTTATCCTGCATTCTTTAACTTCGAGAATATAGAGCAGATCTTCTATCCTTCCCCTTTTGAGAATTTAAAGTAGAATAAATCACCAAAGCATTGCTCATTTAGGGAGGAGACCCAGCAGAATCCATTGGGTTCTGGCTCCCCTAGAGAGAGAACAGAAAAAATTGAATTATGGCTTTAAAAATCAAATAACTTAGTTCTTGAGTTGAAGTTGATTCCTTGTTCTACCCCTAAGAATTGAGAAAAGAACATGTGGATGAAGGTGATTGGCCTAAGAATTTCCCTGCTTTTTTTTTTGGGGTGGGTGTTGCTAAATCCTGACCTAGTTATTTAATGTATTTCTTTGGAAATTTTCTTTCAAGTGCTTCTTCTAATCATTTTTGGAAAGATAGAATTGTAGCACAACTTATGGGTTATTGTCACGAATTGAGTATATTGTGATTTTCCCACCAATTGAATTTGGTATGCTCATCTATCCACTAGTTAATATTTGTGCGTTTATTTGTTGCCAGGGGGGCTATGGAAAACAAGAGTTTGAACGTATGTCAGATCTTCGATTCGTGCAGTTTATAACTGTTAGCTTCTTATGCATTCTACTGATATATTATTCTGGAAATGTTTTGACAGATATTCAATTCGAAGCTTCTCTTGGCATCTCCCGAAACTGCCTCAGATGCAGAGTATGCTGCAATTCTTGGAGTTATTGGTCATGAGGTAGGTAGTTCTATGTACAAGTTTATTTGACTTTAATTGCCTTGTTTACTGAGATTGAAGCAGATATTGGTTGATCATTTCTTTCTTATTAATTTTACTTTTGTAAACTTTTTTGCAGTATTTCCACAATTGGACTGGAAACAGGTTGACATGTCTCCCAATCTTGATTGAAAATTATATACAAATTATTTGCATATATATAAGCCCTTTTTGTTGATACACTTGTCCCTTTTGCTCTTGGTCATATATATAAGACCTTTTTGTTTGATACACTTGTTCTTTTTGTTCTTTTTGCTCTTGGTCATATCTATAAGCCCTTTCTGTCGTGTTACACCTGTTTTTACTAATGGCTTTTAACTTGAACCGAGTGTGTTGGTGCGGTCATTCATACTAGAGGTTATAGGATTAATTTGGGTTCAGATTGAACATTTCAAAAAGATTGAACACTTCAAAAGATTTCTGGAAGTCTCATCAATGCTTTGGGACAATATGCTGCAGAGTGACATGTCGTGACTGGTTTCAGCTCAGCCTAAAGGAGGGTCTCACTGTCTTCCGTGATCAGGTATACCACTTTTGTATATCCAGAATACCTGATGAAATGGTATCATAATTTTTTTGAGATACTCGATATATCTTCTAATTTCGTTTAGTTTGTTTCCTTGAAAACTTTTAAAATTGTTTGAAATGGCAGGAATTTTCATCTGACATGGGCAGCCGTACAGTTAAGCGGATAGCAGATGTTTCGAGGCTTCGCAATTATCAATTTGCACAGGTTACTGATCCCCATACTTCAAACATTAATGTTTGTTGTTTAGTTTCCTGGTCAGTTTCTCCGTAACTCTTTGATACATGATGAGTTGATGAGTAGCATCAACAATGAGTAGCATCAACAAGCAATGTATTCTTGCATTTTGAATATGGATAAATCTGTGGAGCTTGGTTTTCCTCTGAATCAGGGTTATGCTTTTCTCATATTTTATTGGAAAGATGTGTTCCGACTCACCTCTTGAAGAATTCTGAGAAAATGATTCCTCAATCTTGTTCTATTTCATTGAGTATCATTTGGTTTAAATACAAGAAGTCTACAAATGTTGACTTTCTAACCACTAACCATAGCAATTACTCTCTAACCAATAACTCCCTAACCACTAACTACCAACACTTAAAAACATTAATCACATGGAGGCCATACAATTCCAACACTCCCCCTCAAGCTAATGCGAAGAAACTTTGCATTCCAAGCTTGCTCATTGAACTTTGAAAGGCAGTATTGGGTAGACCTTTTGTGAGAACATCTGCTAGTTGACCACTAGAAGGAGCATATGAAACAAAGATATGCCCTGAGTCCAACTTTTCTTTGATGAAGTGTTGTCAATTTCAACATGCTTGGTTCGGTCGTATTGAACCGGGTTGTGTACAATGCTTATTGTTGCCTTGTTGTCACAATATAGCATCATAGGACCTTCTATTCTGATTTTTAAGTAAGATAAAATTATCCTTATCCACAGTAGCTCACATATGCCAATAGCCATGGCTCTAAACTTGGCTTCTGCACTAGAGCGTGCCACAACTGGTTGCTATTTACTCCTCCAAGTAACCAGGTTCCCTCCTAGAAAGGTGCAGTAACCTGTAGTTGACCTCCTGTCTGTCTTGGATCAAGCCCAATCTGCATCTGTATAAGCTTCCAGTCTAAGTCCTTCTCCTTTTTGAAAAAGAAGTCCTTTACCTGGGGATCCTTTCAAGTATCTCAAAATTTTATAAACAGCTTCAAGATGAGATTTTAGGGGAGCATGCATAAACTGGCTAACAAGTAACAACACTTACATCATAGGCAATGTCTCGCCTTGTGTGAGACAAGTAGATAAGTTTAGCTACCATTCTTTGATACTCTTCTTTGTCCACCAGTTTTTCTCCCTCATGTAATTCCCCCAATCAATGATTAGTTTCAATTGGAGTATCAATTGGCTTGCAACCAGCCATTCCTACTTCTAATAGGTTTTGGGTATATTTTTGTTGGGAGATGAAGATTCCATGTTGTGACCTTGCTACCTCAATTCCCAAGTAATACCTCAAGCTTCCCGGATCTTTAATCTCGAATTTGTTTGCTAGATAAGCTTTCAAACCGGCTATCTCTTCATTTCCTGTCAGAATGATATCGTCAACATACACAATCAAAGTTGCTATTCCCCTTTTTGTGGAATGTTTTATGAACAAAGTGTGGTCACCTTGACTCTAAAAGTAGCCTCGGTTTCTCATTGCGTGCTAAGTCTCCCAAACCATGCTCGTGGTGATTGTTTTAAACCGTAGAGAGACTTTTTTAATTTGAACACCTTATTCCCTCTCAAGTTCTCATGAAATCCTAGTGGTATATCCATGTATACTTCCTCGTCCAAGTTTCCATGGAAGAATGCATTCTTCACATCTAGTTGGTGAAGTTGCCATTCCTCTATTGCTGCTAAAGACGAGGATTCGGATTGTGTTCGTTTTTGCCACAGGTGCAAATGTTTCATAATAGTCTATCCCGTAGGTCTGAGTGTATCCTTTTGCAACAAGTCTTGCCTTATATCGCTCCAATGTTCTATCAGGCTTGTGTTTTGTGGTGAAGATCCACTTGCAACCAACAATCTTCTTATCCTTTTTTGGAAGATCCACAATCTGCCAAGTCTGATTGTTCTCCAGGGCTCTTTATTCATCATCCATGGCCTCTTTCCATGGTTTGGAGGTTAGAGCTTCCTGAATAGATGTAGGAATTTTTTGGGACAAAACAGATGTAGCGAAAGCTTTATACTGAGGTGAAAGATTATGCAAATATACAAAATGAGACATGGGGTGTTGGGTACAACACTGAACCCCCTTTCTTAAAGCAATAGGCATATCAATATCAATTTTAGGAAGAATTGTAGAGTTGGGATTCAAGTTTCGTGTATTTTCATTACCTGATTCAAGGTTGACAATTGGAGCTTGAGAGATGATGACATGATTTTTCTTCCTGCAATATACCTTTAGAGTGGGTGTCCGAACCTCAATATCCTCCTCGGGTTGGCCTTCAGGTTGAAGGATGTTAGCAGGGTGGTGGTTTGGTTGAATGGGCTCAGGTGGAAAGGTTTCATGTTGAATGGGATGAGGTGTAGGAATCTCAGGTTGAGTGGTATCTGCCACAAGAGTGGCTTCTTCTATATCCCAATCCCACCTAACTTTCTCTCTTGGATCACTCTCCCTCTGAAGATAGGTTTTACCAAAGTAAGATTGGTTTTCCCCAATGTGACATCCATAGTAATAAAGGTTTTCTTAGTGGGAAGATAATAACACTTGTACTCCTTTTGTGTTGGAGAGTATCCATGGAAAATACACTTCATGGCTCTAGGATCGAGTTTACTTCGCAGATGAGGATGGATATGGACATAAGAGACAAATCCAAAGACCTTTGGTGGAAGGGATCCTGCCCCTTGAAAATTTGGAAACAAGGACTTGAGTTTCTTCACGGGACTTTGATTCTCCAAGATTCTTGTAGGCATTCTGTTAATCAAATACACTGCAGTAAGGATGGCATCTCCCCAATATTGTTTTGGCACTCCTGTTTGAAATAGGATTGACCGAGCAATTTCGAGAAGATGTCTATTCTTTCTTTCTGCAATACCGTTTTGTTGAGGTGTGTCCACGCAAGTTGATTGATGTTGAGGTGTGTCCACGCAAGTTGATTGATGTAGAATGCCTTCATCAGATAGATATGACCGAAGTGTTTGATTAACATATTATTTGCCATTGTCAGATCGCAAGGTCCTGATATTGATTCCAAATTGGTTTTTGATAAAACGATGGAACTTGGAAAATATGAATGGAACTTCTGACTTGTGTTTCAACAGAAAAGTAACAAACCATCGAGCGCCAAAGAGATTGGTAATTCGGGATGGTCCCCACACATCAGAATGTATCAAGTGAAATGGAGTCGAAAGTTGACTTTCTTTTATTCGAAAACTGGTACGATGATGTTTAGCAAAGATACAAGACTCACAATGCAAACTGCCAACATCTATTTTCTAAAATAATTTGGGAAATTTTTTTTAGGAGGATAAACGGGGGGTGGCCTAATCAATTATGCCAAAGGTAAATCTGGTCTGAGCTAGTAGTCTGGGAAACAAGACATTGAGGTTCTGCTTCATCACTCCAATTAGTATCCAGGAAGTAGAGCCTATCTCTCAGCTTACCAACTCCAATCATCTTCCCTGATCGGTCCAGAAAATAACAACCAGATGGTATAAAATTAACTGAACAATTTAAGTCTTTTGTGAGTTTTCCTATTGACAACAAGTTATAATTCAGATTTGGAACATGAAGGACTGAATGTAAGGTTATGTTGTTTGAGATTTTGACAGTGCCTTGACCAACAACCAAAGAAAAAGTCCCATCGGCTACTTTGATTTTTTCTTTACCTGAACATGGTGAATAGCTGGAAAAGATTTTAGACATATTGGTCATGAAATCGGAAGCACCTGAGTCAATGATCCAAGGGCAAGAATTAGGAATTAACTGCATAGTTGAGGCTTGTATACCTGAGAAGGTCATGGAACATGAACCTGTAACATTTGGGTTGGAGCTGTTGGAGTTGTCCAGCTGGTTCAGCAGGTTTTTGAGTCTTTCATTGTCCTGTCTATTAAGCATATCTGACCATTGTCCCTTGTTCACATCCATGGTTGCAACCTGATTTGCTTGACTGTTTCAAGTTTTGTGGTTTCCCATGTATTTTCCAGCATGTAGCCCGTGTGTGCCTCGGTTTATTGCAATAGTTGCACCAAAGCTTATCCTTGTTTTCAGATTTTTTGTTGTCTGCAGGCTTTGATACTAATAGAGCCGAATTTTCCATGATTGCTCCTCCACTTTCCACGGAGTTGGTACTCACGAGTTTCTTATTGCTCTCTTCCCCTCTAATGAAAGCAAATGCTTCATCAAGAGGGAGAGGATCTTTCCCAAGGATTTGATCTCTAGCTAGATCATATTCTGAGTCGAGTCCTAACAGAAACTGTATGACTCGTTCCCTTTCCATGAGATCCCTGATTGTCTTTGCATCATCAGAAGACTTCAGCTCCATATGTTGGTACATATCCAACTCAGTTAACAGTCCTTGAAGAGTGTTGTAGTAGTCTGTGACGCTCATGCACCCTTGTTTGGTGTTGTAAATCTGCCTCTTTATTTGGAATAGTTGTGTAACAAAACCAACTTTGGAATATGTTTTGGACACAGCATTCCAAACCTCTTTGAGCAGTAGGAAGAAGCATATAAGTTTTCCTTAGCTTAGACTCCATGGAATGGAGAAGCCATGACATTACCATATAGTTTTCGGCATCCCAACTCTCAAATTTGGGATCATTCTCAGCTGGTTTTTGTTCCTCTCCACTTATATATTTAAATTTTCACTTACAGATTGGCTCCACTCCATGAAGTTCCTCCCATCAAGTTTGGAAGTGGTAAGCTGGAGGGTAGGATTTTCAGAATAGGTAAAGGTGATAGGCTTAGGGGCTTCTGACATCTTTTTGAAGGATGGCAATGAAGGCTAGAAAAAAAAATTCAACAATAAAGGTCGAGAAATGCCCTAGAAAAGGGGCTCTGATACCATGAAGAATTCTGAGAAAATGATTCTTCTATCTTGTTCTATTTCATTGAGTATCATCTGGTTTAAATACAAGAAGTAAGTCTACCAATGTTGACTTTCTAACCACTAACCATAGCAATTACTCTCTAACCACTAACTCTAGCAATAAAACTCTAATCACTAACTACCAACACTTAAATACATTAATCACATGGAGGCCATACAATTCCAACATCTCTTATTTTTAAGATAAAGATTTAGGGGTCCTTAATATCCCACTTGTTTTCTAAAAGTTTTAGGGGGGCAGTGGGGAGGGGTTGTTTAGATGTTGCACCTATGATTTCTCTGTTGGTACAATAATTATTTGGATGATTTGGAGATGTAATGCTAAAACTTGTTGTTGATACTCCAGGATTCTGGTCCCATGGCTCATCCTGTTCGACCACATTCATATATTAAGGTTATTATTCTATTCTCTCGTTCTCTATCCCTTTTCTCCCTAATTTTATTATATTATCCAAATTTTTAGAACTTCCCTTAAGCTCGTAGTAGCCGTACTACTTCATTAGCCATTGGATTTGTTGGTAATAACTTCATTTGATTTGTTTTCTTGAAACAGATGGACAACTTTTATACTGGTGAGTATTTCACTTCAAGGTCTAGATTAATTTTTTGGATCTGCTATCTGCCGTTCCTATTATGGATTTCAATTTTCTATGGGTATGCACTAATGATTGGTTGTGATTTTGGTATGGACCTGATGAACTTCCTACTTAAAGCAACTGTAAGTGTCAGCCATCACATATTTATCCTTTTTTTCTCTGTATCTATCTGTGATCCTTTTATGTTTTATATCCTTGTTCCAATATCTAACAAGTTTCGTATTCTGTTCAATTAACAGGTATATGAGAAGGTAAATATCTTTTTTTTCCGCAGCTCTCCTGTATTTGTTGTTATTTTTTGTTGGCAATTTATGGATATTAGTTTTCTTGTTTAACAGGGAGCCGAAGTTGTCAGGTTGTACAAAACCTTGCTAGGGAGTGAAGGATTTAGAAAGGTATGACATTGAATTTTCTGTGAGCCTCAAAATGGACTTAACAGCATGTCATACTCTTCATAAATATGTATTTGTAGAAGTAGATTAGA
The DNA here is from genome assembly GCA_963556465.1 of Berberis vulgaris. NCBI lineage: Eukaryota > Viridiplantae > Streptophyta > Magnoliopsida > Ranunculales > Berberidaceae > Berberis > Berberis vulgaris. The sequence continues at coordinate 10,784,281 of OY747127.1, read as the reverse complement.
ATCTTAATATAAGTTGTTGTGACTGATTTTTTTTTACTTGTTTGTAAGAGTCACCCTTTATATCTTTGTGGTGTTGTAGGGAATGGATCTGTACTTTAAGAGGCACGATGGGCAAGCAGTAACCTGTGAAGATTTTTTTGCTGCCATGCGAGATGCTAATAATGTCAACTTCCACAATTTCTTACAATGGTATGCCAGTGTCACGTCTCTTTGCATTATGTTTTCATGTGTTAATTTTATGTGTGCTTTAAGGGTTGTCATGAACTATTCATTTCAGGTATTCTCAGGCTGGAACACCTTCTGTGAAGGTTACTTCGTCGTACAATGCTGAAGCCAAGACCTATTCCTTAAAGTTCAGGTATCTATGCCAGGGATATTGTTTCAGTTGATTAGATTGACCTGTGGCTCATAGGGATCACGATGAACATTTTGCTGATGATGGCATTTTCTTCCAGTCAAGAGATTCCTCCAACTCCAGGCCAGCCAGTGAAGGAACCCATGTTCATACCAGTGGCAGTTGGTCTTCTCGACTCAAATGGGAAGGACATTCCTCTATCCTCCATATTTCACGATGGGACACTTGAGTCTGTTGCTAGTGGTGGTCAAGCCATAAGCACTGTGGTTCTTCAAGTGAAGAAGGTCAGATCTGTATTCAATTTTTATTTTTTTTTAATATTTAACTTTATTTTTTTTGGAGAAGGAAAAACATTATATTAATTATATCTAAGGAGTTACAAGGTTGATACAATAGGGCTGTTCACGGTTTGGTTTGGGTCTGTTTTGACAAAAAATCACCAACCAGATGGAACACTGTTGGCTTTCATTACGGGTGTGTGGTTCATGTACTCGGTCTTGAGATGAAATCGATAATCAAATCAAAACCCTCAGTTTTGATTTCTTACCAACCGAAACTGGACCATCAACCATTGACACTGATGCTCTCGGTTCTATTTCAATTTGATTGGTGGTCGGTATTTTCTGTTACCTTTGATTGTGCAGCGGAACCACAAGAAATCATGAAACTAACAACGAAAAATAAGATGAAATTGTTGAATTTCTTAATATTAGACAAATTAAGAACAGTAATTAACAGGGAAATGTTTCTATTCTCATATTATCTGGAAACTGGGGGTTCGGGGGAAGAATATTTGGGGTCGTAGCAAATACCAGGAAAAAGAGATAAAAAAGAAAAAGCTATGATTGCAGCTCACTGGTTGGATAATTTTGAAAATTTAATTGGTTTACAATTGGGGCTGAAAATGATCACATAATCTGTGTCTAAGTACACAAGGTGCTAGTCTAGGCACATGCTAGCATCTATGTTATTAAATCGATGATTAATCGGCAATTAATCCCCGAGTAATATCTTCTCGCTAGTAAAGCGTTACGATTTTTTAATTAATCGTTTGGATAACCCTTTGTCAAGTAATCCGCGATTTTGATTGATTTACCGATTAATCGGTCCATGGTTATGTCATAAACAAATGAGAAAAAAAAAAAAAAAAAGTCAAGGTTTTTTTATCTTATTATTTATTTATTGCCTTAACCTCATCAATACATATAAAGAGAAGAGAAAAGAATAACAAGCAAGACTTAAGAATATAGAGTATTTGATATTGAATTTTTAATTTTGTTATAATTTGCCTTAAATTATGACAAGCGGTGTCTAGCACTTTAATACACATTAAATATTTTTTTCTTGAAGTAAACACATTACTTAGAAGGATAAAGAAAATATGTATATAAAATATACGCCGATTAATTCCAATTAATTTTGGTTAATCCCAATTAATCTAATATCACTCCTTAACTAATTAGGGTCTGATTAACGATTTAACTACATAGGCCAGCACATTCACAAGTCTTCATTTTTATGCCATGGAAAATTCTATATTAGAAATGTGGGGATGGTAACACAGGTCCGAATTTGCATAAGTACCACTATAAATGCAATGCCAAAATTTCACAAGACTCTTAGTTTTGATTGACTCAGAAATAATACTATTTACTCCATTGAAGCATTTTTAAGTATTTAGTCCATGTTAGATAATGATACCTTGATACTACATGTTTGTTCTGCTGATATTAACTAAGTTAAAAACAATTTATCATAACTCTTGGTTGGCTACAAAACAGAAGGAGGAAGAGTTTGTATTCTCCGACATATCTGAGAGGCCAGTTCCATCAATCTTGCGAGGATATAGTGCTCCTATCCGCCTTGATTCTGATCTCACTGACAGTGATCTATCTTTCTTACTTGCCCATGATTCAGATGAATTTAACCGGTATGTCTTTTCCAAACAGCCTGTTCCTGCTTTTATCGAAAGAGCTTTCATTTGTTTCTGTATGGAGAGTTAAGCAAGCATATTATACTGGATTGTATTGGGTGTTTCAGTTGGGAGGCTGGACAAATATTGGGAAGGAAGCTGGTGCTTAGCTTAGTGGCTGATTTCCAGAAAAATAAACCACTGGTTTTGGACCCAAAGTTCGTTGAGGGCATTAGGAGTCTGCTTTCTGACTCCTGCTTGGATAAAGTGAGAGCTTTGCCCAAATTGAGAATGGAAATTTTTTTTTCTGCAACTAAATATAGTTCTTATTTATTTATTCGGTCCTAATCTATTTATTTTATTTAAAACTCGTCAGGAATTCATTGCCAAGGCAATTACTCTTCCTGGGCTAGGGGAGATCATGGACATGATGGAGGTTGCAGATCCTGATGCCGTTCATGCCGTTCGAAGTTTTATCAGAAAGCAGCTTGCTACTGAACTAAGATCCGAGTTCCTCAGCACGGTATTACATCAGTGGGATGAGAACTTTTATCAGAAAGCAGCTTGCTGTTGTCTCTTTTTTTCCCCCTTGTATTCTTCATTTCAACGTCTCAATTAGAATTTCCTGTCTTTGTCAACCAGGTTGAGAACAACAAAAGCTCCGAGCCTTATGTCTTTGACCATCCTAATATGGCTAGGCGTGCTTTGAAGAACATATCTCTGGGTGAGTCTTACTTGTTCCTATTCTTAGATGTATGTTGAAAATAGTACTTAATGAAGCACATTTATATTATGTTTTTGTTGTTCCATGTAGCTTATCTTGCTTCTATTGAGGATCCAGAGATCACAAAACTTGCAGTAGATGAGTATAAATCTGCTACAAATATGACTGAACAGTTTGAAGCAATGGCAGCCATCGCCCAGAACCCTGGTAAAGCACGTGATGACGTCCTTGCTGACTTCTATAGCAAATGGGAGAAGGAATATCTGGTTAGTACCCAACTCAAATCCTGCCTTAGGAGATGTTTTCAAAACCTGATAAACTGTCACTTTAGTGGTGAGATTCTATCTTTACGGACAGATTGACATACTTTTTGTGGCTCCAATTTAGAACTCTTCCTTTGATCTGATAATACATTTTAACCTGAAAATTTTGTAAACCAAAAACCTTTCCCTAGATAAGTATCATTTTGTGTACACTACGCAATGGGCCCCTTTCGGATGGCCATCTATGACCAAATGGCTACTGTCTCCAATTTGCATCTATTGGTCATCACCAGCTGTTATTGTTATTGGGTTAGTACTCTAAAGAAACTGTGTTTAGACCGTCGTTAGTCCTAAATTATTGGTAACCTTACCAGGTTCAAAATTACCACTATATTAGGATGTATTTCTTCTCGCTTCTGCTACTTGTAAAACGGTGGTTCACTATGATTTGCATACTCGTTTTTGACTGATTCATTACACCATAATGGACATCTCCATGCTTGTTGATTTTTCTGTGGCATAGACAATTGGAATCCTCAATCTAATATTTTTTATTTCAATTTCAGGTGGTGAACAAATGGTTTGCTCTTCAAGCCTCATCAGACATCCCTGGCAATGTAGAGAATGTGCGAAACTTGTTGAAACATCCTGCTTTTGACATTCGCAATCCAAACAAGGTGCCTGGATATAATATTTGATTGTATTAACAAAAAGTCAATTAGTTCAAGTGAGTCATAAAATTCAATTTTTTTCACTGCAATCGGTGTCTCTGCACATCAGGTACATTCTCTCATTGGAGGATTTCGTGGTGGCTCACCTGTGAATTTCCATGCAAAGGATGGATCTGGGTACAAGTTCTTGGGCGAGATGGTGGTGCAACTAGACAAAATAAACCCTCAGGTTTATGACCACACTGTTCTTGGGCGAAATTGTCAGTGTTGGTCGGTAGTATTTACATATTCTTTGATTTATAATCGTGTGGCATGGATTGCAGGTTGCCTCGCACATGGTTTCATCCTTCTCAAGATGGAGGCGGTATGATGCTACCAGACAAGAACTAGCGAAGGTGATGAACTATTCTTCTTATGATCCGCCCTTACTAAAAAACTGATTTCCCTCTGCGGGAGAGCACTTTGTGTTCTGATATTATACATGCTTTTAGATTATAGTCATACATCTCTTTATATATTCAATGGCATCAGAGCATAAGAGGTGGTCTCTTGAACAGAACAAAAGATTTCACCCTTTTGCTTCCCTTTAGTTGTAGATTGAGTTTCAGCTATCGTTTGGAGAAAATCTTTAAAAGAGTAGAATGACCACAGCTCTGAAAGTAGAATGACTACAGCTCCGAAGGGAAAGCATGTTAGTTTTATTCATATTGTGAAGAAGCTAATATACTGATTTTTCGCAGGCACAACTAGAGATGATTATGTCTACCAACGGACTTTCAGAGAATGTGTTCGAGATGGCATCAAAAAGTTTAGCTGCATGATCGCTCGCATCATCACTCCATGCTTCTAATGTTTATTAGACATTGGTTTTTTGTCTACTTAGGGTATTTGGATTATGTCTTATGAAGCTTACTTATGTCGTTATGCACATGTTAATAGAACAAATATTATATTTCAATAATATCAGTTTAAGGATGGCTGCATAAAAGAGAAATTTAAAAAGTGTTATTATGGAAGTTTTTGGAGTGTGAATTATAAGATGGGATGGGATCTAATATTGGACCTGGTCAGTGTGTGAACATCAACATCCAATATTTTGTTTCTGTAGCGCATAAAATATGACATTGGATATTTTCCAACTAGAATGTATCTTCCAGGGGTTCAGTTTTATTAGATATTCACGTATCTTCTATACTGGAACATCGATACTTGTGTAAATCTTTGTAGATCATGCCACCCAGCAAAGTTCTTAAAGAGCAGTGGGGAGAGAGGGTTATTTTGAATGTTTGCTCGCGTGTTTTTCCATATGAACAAACATACGTGAGCTACTTCAATGGTTAGATGAATATGTTGTGGGGTGTTGTGACATTGTAATTGACAAAAAAAAATTATTAAAACATTACATTGTTATGGATTCATACTTCTGTTTGATAGAAACAGCAAAATAGATTGAATTGAACCCTTTTACAACCCGCACGTTTCTCCTATTGATGGAATTTCTTAGTTTTCAGTAGGTTTGATGAAAGAATAAGAAAGGCTGCAGAACCTCTTACTTATTGAATTGATGCAGATGAAGGCCTTCCTGTCAGAAGTCTTAAGCTTCAAGGGAGAACTACTAACTGGGACCTGTTGTGCTGTTAGTTTGTCTTTAAGCATATAAACAGTTCGGAACATAAAAGAATAACTTTGTGATGTTAGGTTTCATTCTGTTCCATCAGGGCCTTTCTCAATTCCGCAAAAGGTTGGATGAATAGGTTCGGGGCTGTTGTGACTTTGTAATTGATTATAATTTGGCTGCTGCATTGAATGGTGATTTAAGGTAATAATGCTATCATTTAAAGGAGCAATGATGTTGTGATTTCTTACCTCTTCCAAAATCAGTCAGAGTACCATGCCGAATATTTTCATAAGCATTGAGACAGGAACTACAGTTTGGATCAGAATGTTTGTTATGAAGACAACCAATTTTTTCAATTTTGGCATAGTTATTTATGCTTTGTTCTCGTTGTCGGACCCAATGAGAAGAAAACAAAGGAGTCATAAAGAGACATTATATTCATATTCTGTATCTTGTTTAGACTCGGTTAAGGTTTTCACGAGCAGGGGTAAAAGGCCATTTGATTTAGTTGCTGTAGGAGATTTTGTAAGGATAAAAGATTCCATTGAAGGTTTAAAGCATCAAAGAGGTATGAAATGGGCATATGTAGGTGGTAAGAAGGAATGGAGGCAGTACTGAGATGGGTTGAAGTTTTCAGTGGATTTCCAGTTAGAATGCCAGAAACTAATGGTTCCTTAGTTGATTTGAGGCTTTAAGAGCTTAAAGGTTTTTGGATTTTATATCAATTTGCATTTATTAAAAAGGCAAACCGCAAAATGAGTAAATAATAGGACTTTTCATTTACATAATAATTGAAAAAGATTCACTATAAAATGAGTAATAGGACTTTTCATTACATGATACTCTTTCACTTCCAGCCATTCATTAGTTTTAAGACCACGGCACTCTTACTTCTGAATGACAAACTAAAACAAGGGCAACAGAATTGTTTTACAATGTGGATTTGTATGTAGACTTGAACATTTCAACAAAAAGGCGGAACTGTAAGAAGCCAAAAAGTGTGACAGGAACACAAGTGAGAACAGCCATAAGAATGGAAATCCACGCACGGTTATGTCCAAGCATGAGAAAATAGGTTGAGATGAATGCCATTACCATGGTAGCTATTGCAAAAAAGAGCATAGCAAGGCCAATTATCAACCTCTGTGGAAGGGACCTAAGAAAGTCATCCTCAGCATAGCGAGCAGTGAGAATAGATAAGAACGTCAACACTGAGGTCAAGGAGGAGAAGAATGCTAATGCATTCGACACTGCAAATACCATATAAGCCCTTTTACTCAAGAATACGGGCATTCCAGGTATAGATGGTCCTTGGTTGTTACCACCAGGGACGGTAAATGCTGCTGCAAACACTACTGTTGCAATGAGTGTACCTACTAACATGGAATGTGATGCCATATGTTTCATCCATTCCTCTCCTTTCACTACCAAAGGCTTGTGTTCCTCAGTGAACATTTCTCGCGGGCTCATTTTATCCTTATTTTGCTTGTCCCTATAGAAAGGTTGTACAATCTTTTCTACTTCCTACACCGTAAATGTTATATGAACAAAATCAGTTGGTTGGTATACTATAGGGAAATCACAAGAAATTAACAGAGGGTACGAGTAGCTTATTACCTTATACCATTGGATTTCATGCTGCATTTGTAATGCAGCCCCAGATATCTCTTCTAGCTTACGAGGTGGTGACATTTTTGCTGCCAAGTGCAATATGGTTTCTTCCATACTATCTTTCTTTAAGGCCAATTCATCTTTAAATCCCGATTCTTTTAGGTAGTAAAATACCTGTTTTTGACGATGCTTGACTGCATTGTGAAGTGCAGATTGACAAGTATCATCACATGATAGAATCAGCTGATTATGATCAATCTTTATGACTGATCTTATGAAATCCACATTTCCATGTTCTGAAGCTTTTAAAATTGTCCCCTCTAGCATTTCTTTCGAATCATTTAATTTCTCCACCTCCTCACAAATGCTCTGAACAAGTGCCAGATAGTCTTTGTACATAATTCTGTTGGTCTCCTTGTCTTTCATGCCTGGCACTATTGAAAGTAGATTTCAAGAAAAGAAAATTGAGTTCACAATACCATAAAAATATATATATATATATATAAAAGCTTCTCCATCTCCCTCCTAGCTTTTCATCACTTCTGCCTGTTTTTACGGAGGATTTTTTTTTTTCTAATAATCTTTTTCAAAACCAAAACACAGCCAAAAATGTTTAATAGCTCATACCTAAATTTTTCAAAACATCTGGAAATACTCTGTCCCACGTTTCAAGCACTGCCATATACAAACATATTTGTTTTAGTTAGTATCAAGAAATAATTAATATACTTGATTTAGATTATGTGTTGTGCTCAATTGCCCATATGTGTAGAGAGAGATGGCTATGGTGATGAAGATACTAACTTGGATTTTTGCACCCACGCCTAATCGGTTGGCGGTGTTCTTGGGTCATGGTGGCCGTCGGCCAAGACTTTGTAGCTAATGCATGGATTGCATACCTTCCTGCATGATCTTTGATTGTCGCAATCCCCTCGTATTTCTTGACCAATTCCAGTGCCACATCTATCAAGAAAATAATTAAAACATGCAAGTACTCTAATACATTGTCATGTAATGAAGTCGCACCAAATTAACAGTTTTGTAACAACCCAAAAACAACAAAACAATAGCACTTTTGTGATGTAATAGTCCACCAAACAATTTCAAGTCAAAACTAAATTCAGCCACAATTTTGAACAATAATTTCACAAATAAAGTGATCACTTGCAGCACCATACCGGCGATTTAATTATTATATCACTTCATTTGTAAAATTGTTCAGTGATTACAACACTACAAATATGTCAATTTGGTGTAGATGGAGCTTACATACCATAGAGATTGGCATCAATTAGAGTGACAAGAAGGGTGGCGCCGTCTTTGCCTTTGAAGGGGCTGGGGTCTGTAGGATGATCTGCATCAGTTTTTTGAGTTTCCTTCAATAAATACCGGAACAAATCTTCGTGACCAAACAGAGCTGCACGTAAAAGAGGAGTCTCTTGGTAGCAATTTGGGATCAGGGTCAATTTTGAGTTCTTGGAGACCAAGATCTCGGCGACCTCCTTGTTTCCGTTAGTAGCAACGTTGTGAAGAGCTGTAAAGAGGGAATGGTCTTGTTTTTCCAGGTCTGCAGGTTTCATTTTCTTGACAAGTTCCTTAATGAAGTTAGTCTGACCTGACATTGCAGCAATAGAGAGAGCAGTACTACCCGAACCATATCCATCATCATCGATTGTCGATGTCCAAGCATTTTCAATAGATTCAGATAAATTTTTAGCCTTCTCCCAGTCCCCGCTCGCACATGCGTTGTATAGTCGCCTGTAGTCTCCAATGTTTGATCTTCCAGCTGTTTGTGCGAAAGGTGAATCACCTCCATTGGAGGAGGCTAGAGACGGATTTCTATAATACGACATTGTTGGTTCTTGGAATGAATTACTTGCAGTTAGGTCGTCTCTCTGCTTTGCAAGCTGGGTGTGAGTGAGTAAGCTTAAGTAGACTTCCAAGTCTTGGAAGGTGACAGACAAGGAACTCGACAGGTAATATCCCCTCGAGTTTCCAGTAGACTTCCAAGTCTTCTTCGAGTCTTTTATATTAGGTGTGCGAGTGCGCTTGTGATTCACGCAAGTGTTAAGCGTCTTAAAAGATATATGCTTTATTTTATTTTATTTTATTTATTTATTATTATTTTTTTGAAAGGCAAACATGATTTTTATAAAATTCCAGAACCCATAAAGATGTCGCAAGCTGGGTTTGAACTCATGACCTAGTGGTACTATCTGCCAAGCTCTAATAGTTGAACTGTCATGCCATTGGTAATTTGCTACGAGGTAATTTGTTACATGCACAAAGGTAATTTGCTACAGAGTACTGACCAATAATGATTTTACTTAAAAATAAGGGTTAATTGCCTCCCCCATAATAAATAGTTGATTGAAAAGTGTCCTTGTAATCATTTCGTATTGTACTATTCCCCTAAGACTAACGGTCAATGTGTCATGACCGTCTATTTTCAAAATATATTACCAAAATATCCTTAACAAATCAAAGGTTAATATTGAATGTTTTCTATCTCAAAGATCTTATCTTGAAAAAATCGAAAATCCAATTGAAATGATAAATGTATCTCAAGGAAAATCCAATAGTTATTTAAGAAAATAAAAAAAATTAAAAAAAAAACTCCTTGATTCAGAGCCCCACCCCTACAAGTCTCCAACTCTTTACCCGAGTCATCATAAATGTTATAGAATGCTCAAATATACATTCCAACCATCCATACTAAACCTTATTTTGATGTCACTGCATATGCACCGTAAATATATGCAAACTGGATATATAAAATCCAATATCAAATTGAGCACTTGTTGGCTATTTTGACTTTGAGAGTGGCAAAGGGAGCTAGCGAGTTGTTCTTTTTGCTCAGAATTGTGGCAAGTAAACTAGTTGCTTCGCTTTATTTAGCCTTCTCTTTAACTCGGAGTTTTTTCTAGAGATTTAAAAATCCCTCTAAGTTTCAAGGTGTTCTCATCAGTAATGGTTTGTCACTCTTCAAGTACACGATTGGCATCGAGAAATCGATGCCCTAAAGGTTCCCTTCGTGAGTCGGTCCAAGTAGATGGCACGACTCAGTGAAAGGGAAAGTCGGGCCTTTGAAAAGGAGGAGCACGCATTAATAAAGTCCCAACTTTTCCACGCCATCTGAGAGTTAGCGAAGATAGCAACATACGTTGCCCTAGCTTAGCTGTTAAACTTGTGGTGAATAACATCACCAGGGTTTGATTTATGACGAAATCAAATAATAGTTTGGGACCCAATAAAAACTTATTCATCATTAAAAAAAAAAAAACCGAGCTTGACTTACTATAACAAATAAAAATAAATAAAGGACACTCTCATATTCTTGTTAATTATTTTTAAATGGTGAATACCACCTTGACTTCCTATGGATGCTTTAATTATATACACACCATATCTCACTCTGAGTACCCAATATATTATTTAATAAAAAAGACCACTGAATGTTTCACCTGAACAAGTTAATCTTGTTATCGCATTATTAATAAAATTTTATCACTAGTTCCACACAATTACTGCGCCTCTTAATCTTCCTCTTCAACATTAGAAAATGTTTGATAAATCGAAGCAATACAGTTATTATTCTCACAAAGGAGATCACAACACCAATAAATAAAGTTACATGGTGTCACGGACTAACAATCCGTGCGGCACTAGCTATCCAAGTCACTAGTAAGCCTATGAGTAGTTACTTCAATGGGCACAAATATTAGTTTGAGAATGCACTATCAATCTGTAGACAATATAACGATGCACAATAGTCAGCAAAAGCTTTCATTGACATTCAATAGATTACAATGGGGAGGAACGTTCGAAAGGATGTTGCTCAAGACTAGTTCGATGCTAACGATCGATGGAAATACAAGTTTGAAGTTGAAAAGCAAGGCAAAGAAAACAATAAAAAATGATAGCGGTACAGTCTGACCCAATTATGCAATGGAGGCAACACGTCCTCACAGTCAAGAGCTCAAACTTTCCCCCTATAATATAGATGTTAAGCATTTGGGCACTTTTCAAAAGGGAACATTGAGTTTTGAGACCATTAGGAAAGTCTTGAAAGGCCACGTTGATTTCCCTGACCAACAGTACTAGTCTTGACACTCTCCCACACTCAATTCGCTGACGCCCTCGCAACGAACTTTGCCAAGTACTCTTCCAGCTTTGAGAGGTAAGGCAGCAGATGCTCGACTAGCTCTCAACTGATTTCTGAAGGAGGCTCATCCTGTTACTTGACCAAATACTCGCTACCCGGGCCTGTGTTGTTGATGAGGCGGTCAGCTAAGATTTCTTCCACTTCTCGATCTGGCTTAGTAGGATGCTTAGGCAATGCTCGGGCATATACATTTCTTGTGGGATCAGTGGCATCTGCATGGTAGGACTTCAAGTTACTTGCATGGAAAACAGGATGGGTGAAACGGAGCCAATGTGGTAACTTGACGCGATAGGAGACTTTGCCCACTTTCTCAATAATCTGTACCGGTCCCTCATACTTGCGAAACAGATTGTTGTGTGCTCTAACTGTCCGTTTATACTTGTTGAACATATCTAGCTTCACCAATACCAAGTCCCCGACTTCAAAAGGATCAATCCGTAGTTTCTTGTCGGCCCATTTCTTCATGTGACGGGAGGCTTTCTCAAGATAGGCTCGAGCAAATTCAATGTTTTTCTGCCAGGCTTTGACAAATTCAAGAGCTCTTGGGCTGGGTCCTTGGTACCCGGTAAGCACTGTATGTGGTGTCAATGGTTGCTGACCAGTGACTAACTGAAAGGGGCTGGAGTGAGTAGCTGAGCTCTTTTGTAAGTTGAAACAGAATTGTGCAACATCAAGTAGTCCCACCCAATTTTTCTGATGTGCACATACAAAATGACGAAGGTATTCTTCGAGCATAGAGTTAAAGCGCTCAGTCTATCCGTCAGATTGGGGATGTTGGCTTGTCGACATATTAAGTTTGGATCCCAAGAGCTTGAACAACTCCTTCCAGAACGTTCCTGTGAAGCGAGCATCACGGTCGCTAACAATGTTTTCGGGCAGTCCCCAATACTTCACTACATGCTTGAGGAACAATTGCGCCGTATCTTCAGCTGTGCAAGTCAGTTCGATCGGCACAAAGGTCACATACTTTGAGAATCGGTCAACAACTACAAGGATACACCTGAAATCCTCCACCTTCGGTAATCTAGTAATGAAGTCCATGGAAACACTTTCCCAAGGACTAGTTGGAACAGGCAAGGGCTCTAGTAAACCTACTGGTCGATCTCTTTCAACCTTATCTTGCTGGCAAATAAGACATGTTCGAACATAGGCCATTACACCCTCCTGTATCTGCGGCCAATAGTACCCCCTCTCTAGCAATGCAAGTGTTCGTATCCAACCTGGATGTCCCGCCCAATGGGTGTCATGGCATTATCTCAAAAGTTCTTTCCTCAAACCAGAAGTTCGTGGAACATAAAGGGAATTACCAGTTGTGAGTAGTGCTCCATCTTTTATCCAGAACCGTAAAGTTTTACCCTGCTTGATCAACTCTGTAATCGCCTTCGCTTGTGGGTCTATCTGTAGGCCTGCTTTGATCTTCTCCAAGATGGTGTGACTCGGACCGGTATGGGTTAGCACTGCAAGGTCTGCCCTTCTACTGAGTGCATCAGCTACATTGTTAGTGTGCCCTGACTTGTATTCCAATACTAAGTCAAATTCTGCTAATTTTTCTTGCCATCGAGATTGCTTGGAGGTTAACATCTTTTGAGTAAGGAAATGGCTTGCTGCAGCATTATCTGTTTTAACAAGGACTTAGAGATCCCAAGAGGTAGTGTCTCCACACCCGTAAGCAATGTACAATGGCTAGCAATTCCTTTTCCTGAGCTGAGTAACAAGACTATGTATCATTCAACTTTCGACTCTCATATGCTACCGGGTGACCATCTTGAAGCAAAACTCCCCCTAAGGCATAATCAGATGCATCTGTTTGTACTTCAAAGGGCTTGGTGATGTCTGGCAAGGCCAATACTGGATCTTTCATCACGACCAATTTCAAGTCTTGGAATGAAGCTTCGCACTGCCTATCCCATTCCCATGTTCTATCTTGTTTCAACAAATTTGTCAGTGCAACAGCTCTCTTAGAGTAGTCCCTTATTAAGCGACGATAATAGTTTGCGAGTCCAAGGAAAGAACGTAGTTGAGACACGTTCTTAGGAGTGTTCCAATCATGGATTGCCTTGACTTTCTCCATGTCCATCCGAATCTTGCCACTGCCAATAACATGACCCAAGAAATTGATCTGGGTCTGGCCGAATGAGCACTTCTCCTTCTTGACAAAGAGATGATTATCCCTAAGGATTTGGAACACTTCTCGCAAATGATGTAGGTGTTCCTCTATAGTCCCACTATAAACCACAATATCGTCAAGATAGACAACCACAGACTTGTCCAGAAGGTGACAGATCAGGCCATTCATAAGGGTGCAAAACGTAGCTGGAGCATTGGTCAAGCCGAAGGGCATTACTAGGAACTCATATGACCCATATCTAGTAGAACAAGCAGTTTTGGGTTCGTCACCAGCAGCAATGCAGACCTGATGGTAACCTAATCTCAAGTCGAGTTTTGTGAAGTATCTGGCGGATCCAAACTGGTCGAATAAGTCTGCAATGAGCGGTAGCGGGTATTTGTTCTTTATGGTGACTTTGTTCAAGGCTCTATAATCAACACAAAGGCAAAGACTACCATATTGTTTCCGCTGAAAAAGAACAGGTGCCCCATAAGGTGCTTTAGATGCTTGAATGAATCCCGACTCCAACAAGCCATCTAGTTATTTTCTCAATTCGGCCAACTCTGGAGGGCTCATACGGTATGGACTACGTGCGGGTGGCTTGGCACCAGGCACTAACTCAATTTCGTGATCAATGAGCCTTCTGGGAGGTAGATTCTTTGGCAATTCATTCGGCATCATTTCGCTGAAGTCAGCAATAACTTGGGCAACTTCCTCAGGGATTTTGCTAGTATCATCTTCCATCTCTAGCTTTGCCACAACTAAGTATGTATCTTCTCCTTTGGCCAAGCCTCTCTTGACTTGGAGTGCTGACAATATTCTATAATGAGTTGTGGGTCGAATTGAGGTTGATATAATGCGTAGTCTGGGTCCGAAAAACCCCAAGGAGTCCATGAAAGGTAGTGGTCCTGCTGCAGCTCCTCGGAAGAATTCTTGGCCAAGAATCACCTTAAAATCATCAAGTGGGACGACCAAGAAGTTTGATCTTCCTTCCCATGGACCAACTTGTAGTGGCACAGCTCTAGCCATACCATTAATAGAGATTACCTCAGAGTTGACAACTTTCAACTTACCCACATCTCCTTCTAAGTTCAGACCCACACGTTTAGCTTCATCTGGGGCAATAAAATTGTCTATCGCTCCTGAATCCAACAATGCTTGGGAAGAGAACCCATTAATAGTGATGTCGATGTATTGCAAAGTCTTCTTGTGTGGGTGCTCATACATTTCTCATTTGACAACATTGAGCTTACGTAGAGCTCCCATCTAGGAGGTCTCACTGTTGACGGGGTTCGAGTTCGATGCGGTCGAGTTAGAAGGTTCTGCTTGAAGTAAGGACATCAATGAGTGTAGGGCTGGTTTGGATCGACATTTGCCTGTTGGGTGATCAATGCTATTGCAAAGAATGCATGAGGTAGGTGCAGATGGTCTCCACTGCCCAGAGTAGTTTTGCCCTCCTTTGTTGTTGTAATTTGAGTTGCTAGAGCTGGCATTCCAATTTCTGTTGGAACTCCAATTCTGGTTGGACGGCCGAGAATTGTAGTTTCCTCGGTTCTGACTTGAGTTTCCCCAGTTTTGGTGAGGTGATCGAGCATTCGACCCTGAGCTTGAATTGGTACTACCAGTTCTAGCCGTGGAGTGATTGAGCGAAGTGGATCCAGCCATGGGCATATAATTGCTAAACCTTTCTGCCGCTGTAATAACATTTGTAATATCTGTCACCTTCTGCCTTTGCAATTCTGCTTGCAGAAGCGACTGAGCTTGTTCCATGAAACAAAAAACTTTGTCCTTCTCAGACATGTCTCGAATATGTAGCAAGCAAGTTGAGAACTGCCTGACATAGTCTCGAATATTGTCTGTCTGTTTGATGGCGTGGAGCTTCCTCCTTACTAAGAAATCAGTGTTCTCAGACAAGAATTGATTTTTGAGTTCCTTCTTGAGGTCCAACCAAGTTCTAATAAGGATGCGACCTTCTTCCATATATGCATATTTGGTTCTCCACCATAGTTTCGCATCACCTGCTAAGTACATGGTCGCCATGGTGACCTTGGCTTCTTCTGATTCGGGGTTCACCGAGCGAAAATACTGCTCCAGATCAAACAAGAAGTTTTCTAGCTCCTTCCCATCTCGTACCCCAGCATATGACTTTGGCTCAGGCACTTTCATCTTAGGGTGATCAGTCGTCCCTGTGGCCTTGGTCAGCAAGCCAACTCTTGCAAATAAATCTTCCAGTTGTAATTGGAAGTCACTCATCACCTGAGCTGTGGGGTGAGGCGACTCTTCCATAGCGATTGTCCGTCCCTCTAAATTATCGACGTGCTCAGCCAACGAATCCACTCTGTCTGCCAAGTGAAATAGTCCATCAAGCCGACTGATATGTTCTCTCAAACTGCTCAACTGATCCATTCTGTTTTCTAGTCTTTGCACTCGACTAGCCTGTCGTTCCTCCATAGCGTTAAGGCTTCCTGCATCCTGGTTTGCATTCAACAAGCTCTGGCTCTGATACCAACTGTCACGGACTAGCAATATGTGCGGCACTAGCTATCCAATTCACTAGTAAACCTATGAGTAGTTACTTCAACGAGCACAAATATTAGCTTGAGAATGCACAATATCAATCTGTAGACAATATAACGATGCACAATAGTCAGCAAAAGCTTTCATTAACATTCAATAGATTACAATGGGGAGGAACGTTCGAAAGGACGTTGCTCAAGACTAGTTTGATGCTAACGATCGATGGAAATACAAGTTTGAAGTTAAAAGCAAGGCAAAGAAAATAATAAAAATGCTAGCGGTAGAGTCTGGCCCGACTATGCAATGGAGGCAACACGTCCTCACAGTCAAGAGCTCAAACATTCCCCCTATAATATAGATGCTAAGAATTTGGGCACTTTTCAAAAGGGAACATTGAGTTTTGAGACCATTAGGAAAGTCTTGAAAGGCCTCTGACGTTGATTTCCCTGACCAACAGTACTAGTCCTGACACATGGTATGATTGATGCTATAAATGGAACATCATTATTAGTAAATTTACATATAAGGAAATTTCACATTCTATACGTGGTTTCATCGTATCAACCCATGATAGGAACAAATCTCAACACTACCCTACGTGGTTTCATCACATCAACCCACAATAGGAGCAAATCTCAACAATCTTCCTCATGTTGGTGCGAAAATGTCAATAAACCCCAAATTGGACAGTATCTCTTGAAACTTAGTGACAGAAAGTCCCTTTGTGAAAATATTTGCCAACTGCTTATCACTGTGAACAAACAGTGTGGAGATAATGTTGGTTGTAAGGTTGTAATGGTTAGAGTGAATGGTTGGGAGGTTGGAGTGAATGGATGTAATGGTTGAGGCCAATACAAGGGCTCAACTTGGATCATTTGTAGTATGCAATTTAAGAAAGTAAGCAAGCAAGAAACAAGAGTTTCAATAACATCAGTCAATTATTATTTTTCTTATTTCCAACAAAGTGGTATCAGAGCCACAACGAAAAAAGATGTTAAATGAAGTATTGCCTTTCAAATCTCTCGTCTCACAAAAGAAAACTATGAAAATTGGAGTATCCAAATCAAAGCGTTATTGGGATCTCAAGATGTGTGGGAGTTAGTAGAGAAAGGCTATGGTGAACCTGAAACTGAAACATGTTTAATCCAAATCAAATCACCACTCTAAAAGAGTCACGGAAGAAATACAACAAAGTTTTTTCTATCTCTTTAAATCGGTGGAAGAGTCAACTTTCAAAGAGATTTCTAGCCCTCATAGTTCAAAGAAAGTGTGGGGTATCTTACAAAAATCACTCAAAGGAATCGATAAGGCGAAAAGTGTATGTTAACAAACTCTCATTACATATGAAGGAAGCAGAACCATGTTGGATTATTTTTCTAGAGTTCAAGCGGAGATAAATCAATTGCAACAAATGGTGAAGTAGTAGAAGATGTTCGAGTGGTTGAAAAGATAATTTGATCACTTGATTTGAAGTTTGAGTATATTATGGTAGCTATAGAAGAATCCAAAGATTTGGATAATATGAGTATTGATGATTTGATGGGATCATTGAGAGTTCACGAAGAAATGCTCCTTAAGAAGAATGCATGTGAATCATCTATTAGGCAAGTATTGCAACCAAAACTTTCCTTAACAAAGGACATAATGAATTTAGCAACCAAAACCAAAGAGGAAGAGGAAGTGGTCAAGAAAGAGGAAGAGATTTCAACACCTCTAGTTATGAAGAAAATAATCAAGATGTGCATTATGCAAGATGACGTGGTAGAGGCAATTTTTAAAAGCCTCGGTATAAATTACAAAAACAATGTACCACCTGTTAAAAAATGGACATGAAGCCTATGATTGTAAATCTCGTATCCAATGCTATAGTTGTGGCGAGTATGGTCATTATGCTGCAAATGTAGAAGCAATGACAATGTTGAAGAGAATGCAAATTTCTTGAGAATCAAAGAAATGTCAACGTCAAATTTAATGATGTACTGTTGGCTCACAATGGAAAAGAAGACAAGAAACCAATTAATTGATATCTTGATATAACAGCAAACAATCATATGACTTGGAGAAAACTTGTTTACAGAGTTTGATGAGTTTGTGACTGGTTCGATGACATTTGGGAATGGCTCAAAGTTTCCATTAAAGGCAGAGGTAAAATTATAGATCAACAATTCATTTCTAATGTTTACTATGTTCTTGATATGAAAAGTAAAATTCTAAGCTTGGGAAATTTTTTAGAAAAAGGGGTAAGTATTCATATGAAAGATGACAATCTCTCTGTGAGAAATCAAAAATAAAAGTTAACTTGCAAAGTTCCTATAGCACGAAATAGAATGTTTTGATTGAATATTCAACATGAAGGTGTAAAATGCATGAAGGCATGTGTAAAAGACACCTCGTTGTTGTGGCACATGAGGTATGGGCATCTGAATTTTGGTGGCTTGAAGTTGTTGTCAAGTAAAAACATGGTATTGATCATCCAGAACAATTATGTAAGAAGGTGTTGGCTTGGTAAACATCTAAAATGAGTTTTTTGCAAAAAGCTACATACAAAGAAAATATACCATTGGAGTTAGTGTATACTGATGTTTGCAGGCCAATCAAAGGTAATAACAAGTATTTTCTTATACTTGTTGATGATTTTACCCGGAAGGCATGGACATATTTTTTGAAAGAAAAATCAAAAGCATTTCTTAAAAATTCAAGTTATTTACTGAAAAGAATGTGGAGATGAAGTTATTTCTTTGAGATCATATCAAGGCAGTGAGTTTACGTCGAAAGAATTTGAAGAGTTTTGTGAAGAAAATGGGACTTGACAACATCACACACACCACAACACAATAGTGTTGTTGAAAGAAGGAACTAAACCTTAATGAATATGGCAAAGAGTATGTTGACAAGTAAAACAATGCCTAGAGAATTTTAGGCAGAAGCAATAGATTGTGCTTACCTATTGAATCGTTGTCCAATTAATAAAATGTTTGCGAAATAAAATTCCACAAGAAACATGGAATGGAAGGAAGCCAAGCAGTCATCATTTACGAGTCTTTGGATGCATTGCTTATGCACATGTACCGGATCATAAACGGACCAAACTTGATGACAATAGTAATAATTATGTATTTATTGGGTATGATTCTCGTACCAAAATGTTATAAGCTTTATGATCTCATAACGAAAAAGTTGGTGATTAGTAGAAATGTGGAATTTGTTGAAGAAGCTTAATAGGACTGGAATACTCCAGAAGAAGAGAAGTATGATATCTTCCTTTTTTGAAGATGAAACAAAACAACCTCAAGTGGTCCAAGAAGTTCAGAAGCCAAACTCTCATTACTTTTCAATCTCAATCGCAAAATCTTGTTTATCAAGGGGAATCTAGTTCAAGAATGGGACCAAGAGGAAGAAAATGTCTAGAAGATCTTTATAAGCGCACCGAAGAAATTGAAGGAGATGAGTACACACTATCTTGTTTCTATGCAGATAGTGAATCCATTAGTTTTTTATGGCACTCATTTTTGTTTTGCCGTTAATTTAAAAATAGTGTTTCAAAACACACATGAAGTCCAATTTTTTATGACTTGTCACAATTTTCGATTTTGTGGGAGTTGGACCCATATAATTGGGTATTATATAAAGTGGGAAAAAGAACATGGTAATTTTAGGGCCCTCTTATTAAGAGACCCCATTAGAATTATGGCTGACTCCAATGTGTGCTTTTTAAACTAAAACTCATCTGAAAAAATAAAACTCATTCGACTCTTATTTGGAATATGACACACCCTTGACCCAACTTGAATGTTTGACTTACCTAATTACCCTCAGTTAACTCTTCTTCCCCAACTTTCATATCCTCTCTCCCATTATTTTTTCTCCATGAAAGCTCCACCTATTTAACTATTTTTCTTCTTCCTCCTCAACTCTCATCTTCTCTCCACCATCTTCATTTCCCCCTATTAAACTCTCTATAATTCTCAAATGTATTTCTCTTATTTTTTCTCCATTATCTTCATTTCCTTCATTAAAATCTTCACATTCTCTCTTACTCCAAAATCTATATCTCATGTTCTCCCCATTTCATTCATTTTCTCTATTAAACGCCACTCATTCTCTTCCCTTTCTCAACTATTTTCTCCACTATCTCTAAATCGATTCCTTACAAGGGCAGTATCGTTTGAGTTCCATTTTTCCCAAGTAACTCACCATAACAAAAACGAGTTCTTGGAAAAGTTCTTGTCAATTCACATGGTTTGCTCAAACTGTGAGAATTTATGTTTCACGATTAAACAGACCAAGTTATCTTGAAATCATGGTTTGGGCCAACCATGTGGCTAAAAAAAAAATTCTCAAATGCAAGTTTTCGGGGGAAGTGGTTGCTAGTTCACATGGTTGGCTTAAACCTTGAGAATTCAGGTTTCACGATTAAGCCAACTGGATTACCTTGAAAATCACGATTTGAGCAAACTGTGTGGTTACAAGAATTTTGCTCGAGAGTGAGTTTCTTTGAAATTGTTGTTAGTTCACATGATTGGCTCAAACCGTGAGAATTCAATTTTTACCATCAAACCAATCGTGTTACATTGAAAACTACCGTTCAAACCAACATGTGACTGTAATAAGTTTTTTCGAGAGAATTTTTTTTTTTTGAAAAGTTGTTGTTAGTTTACATGGTTAGCTCAAACTGCATGAACTCAAGTTTCACGATTAGACCAATCGTGCAACACTAAAAATCACAATTTGATCTAACTCCGATTTGAATTTGAACGAAGAAAATAAAGATAATGCGGGGAACATGAGAGTTGAGGAAGAAGACAGAGGGTTTGTGTAAGTGGGAGAAGGAGTTGTTTAATGGAGAAAATGGAGGTTGTTTAATGGAGAAAATGGAAGGAGTGAAAAAGAAGATGTGAGGGGTAGCAACGGTTTGAGGAAGGCCTCCAAAGCCTTCAAAATTGTGGTGGATGCTCTTATATTCGTGTGCTAAACCTGATTCTGAAGCAATATCATCTAACGGTCACGACATGTCGTAAACCCTCTCCTTGGAGTCTCTCCATATCTCTCTCTCTCAGTGTTGCTTCCTCAGTCACTCTTAGCCGGATTCTCCATTAGACAAACATCTCTACCTCCATCCAACTATCTCTCTCTTCCCTCTCCCTCAGTTAAGGCAGGCAAGGTAAAAACGCTCTCTCTCTGCGCTCTAGGGTTTCGTTTGCTTTCCCTTCCTCTTTTGTCGTCGTGGATGGATTTAGGGCATCTCTTGAACGATCCAACTCTTAGTTAATCTCTTGATCAACTTCTTTCAATCTAATTTAATGAAATTAGATTGACACGCGCAATCTCTAATTCATTTTTAGGGGTTTTCTGTGTTATCCGACTTATTTAGGTTTTCCAAAATCTAATCTATGATATTCTCGCTCCCTGATTTTTATGTTTTTGTTTTGTGATTTTTGTGTTTTTTAATGATAATCCAATCTCACTATTTGCAGATAATTTGTTAGTGGAGACTAATCTCATCTCATTCATTCCCAGAGGTACGCTACGCCAGGCCGTTTTCTCATGCTTATTTACTCTTTCCTTAGCTAATTCTTTTAGGGTCTGTTTGGTAAGTGCGGATTTTCGCTGTTTGGTTGTCTATTTAGTATTTACTTGACAGGAAATCGATTCTTCAGTTTTCCCACTACTCGTGGGAATCCAAGTCCAAGGGGAGGCCTGGGAATCAGATTCACTGAAATGGTTTCAATTTCTATGTTTATTTCCGTGCAACCAAACAGACCCTTGGTATTTTTTTTTCAATCATTTTGTGTTTGATCATGATGGGTGTGTTCAATCCCTCGCTTATCTTAAGAATTTTCTTACAAGACTTTATCATGTTTATTGTGTTGTACATGTAGTTCATCGGAATTGTGTTGGTTTAAATTGCACGCTAAACTATGTTTTTACTTGACAAGGAGTTTTTTTTTAGTGTCTTATAGTTGGGGGAGTAATGATTTGTTAATTTCGCTTGGTTTGGCTTGATGTTTTGGAGTTTCATTGTAGCAGGAATAAGGGTAAAAGCCTGATTCATATTATTAACAAAGGTCTTTTTATTCTTATCCGTACACCATTCCAATTAAGAACTTTAATAATTTCATCCTGTAACTTTTAATATTGGTTTGAGGAAGGGTACATTTTTAGCAATTTCTATCGAAAGGGGAATTTGAAAATTTAAAAAATTCAAGTATAAAATCACAAAAAAAAGGGGGATCTAGGCGTACAATTGAATAATTATGAGTAAAGAATCCTCGAAGCTTGGAACGTCAATATTACAAACTAGTAGTTCTAAGCAGTTTTTTTCACTTTCCTGCAATATTAGCAATCTGAGTCCCCCACCCCATATTTCACCATATGTGAAATGACCAACAAAGTCTAGTCAATCTAGGCTTATTTATACATATACAAATGTTTTCAAACCTACGCTCCATATTTTGCTCGTTAAATTACAAATAATTTTTACATATTATTTTATCTTGAGTGTGCTTTGTTTTGTAGAATTCTGAACAAGACTGATCCAAGTATTGGACTGCTTTTCGTGTATACTGGATTTTGATGCTCAACAAGTATTGTTTCACCTTTGTAAGAACATTTTTAATAATAAATAATGTAGAATCTAACTCTGGACTGTACATTCTATACGTGCCCCACCAGTATACACAGCTTATATATCTATTTTATTATACTGGATAATATGTAAATAATCCTTGTATGAAACATAAATGTCCACTTTAGACCACAAAAATATTTATTGTACATTTAGTCCCTCCTCACATGCAACCCATGGCACGTGTGGAGCATGTGTCACCCTAAAAATTTACGGATTTTAGGGTTTTGGTTGGGAATAGCAGTGTCGGGTGTTGGCGGTGGCAGCTGGACTGGAGGTGGTTCGTTGTCACTGATGTAGCTTTATAAGAGGTTTGGGGTGGGGGTGGTCAGGTGGTGGTGGTGGTGCTTGAATCAGGTTTGATGATGATTGTGGAGGGTGGTGGCTGAAATCAAAGGTGGTTGGTATCGTTGGGGGTGGTGGCCACCGTTGATGGATTTGGTGGTGGTGGTGGCAGAAGGGTTGAAGAAGAAGAAGAATGAAGAAGAGAGGTCAAGTGCCCTAATTTCTCTGAGACTAAATCAATATTATATCTTTTTTGGTCCAAACAGGTTATGGAGATGGGTTTGGGGGACTAGATCAATATTATCTATTTATTTCTTACTTGAAAAGAGGAAGAATTGGAGCTCTCTCATCCTTTACTGTGAGAGTAGATTTAAGAAAATTTAATATTTGTGATATTTAAAAGAAAATGTCCTGATTTGATTCCCTCATGTCCATTTCATTTATTTTTTTGATTTTTTAATTTAATGTTTATTCGTCAATTCTGAGGTTTAAAATTTTCCAAAAATCATTTTTTAGGCTTGTGCTTAGCACCGGTAAATGGAGTCATGTTTTATATGAAATAGGTTTCCTTGTGTATAAGCTTGTAGATTGGGTTAAACATGTTGTGAAATTTTGCGAATAATACTCAAACAATAACTGTCTCAGATCTAAAAACTCACTTTAACCTATCAACAAAGGTATGGGAGCAGAAAATGTTATGGGGGCAGAAAATGTTATTCTCTCTTTTTAATGCAACAATGTTGTTAAGGTCTTATTTCACCACTTTTTCAACTCTCTTTAAATCTCTTATAATCAGCTCATATTCCCTCAATGGCTCCAGTTTATATTCCCTCAATAGCTCCAGTTCATCACCTCCAGTGGTCATCTTCTCATCTCAAACCTTCAAATCCATGTCTCCATATTCTCTCCCTCAAATTTGAGCCCCAAAAACAATGCAAGGAAGTGTCGTAGCCCCACCAACTACAACTGACATGGTGGAAGTGGGAAAAGAGTGTTTGTCAGAAAATGGAAATTTCTCTAATTTGTTTGTATATCTTATCAAATCAAACCTTTCTATTTTTTAATTTTATTTTTGGAGGGGGGGAAGAGTTTGATTTATGAATTTGGTCAAATCCTTTTTCAAACGCTTTCGTACTCTAGACCAAGATCCAAACTTTTCCAACTCATCTATCCCTACCAAGCTTTTTTCAAGATATCTAGAAGCTTTCTTACACAGCATCATCCACTCGAATGATCCTGTGGAAGTTGATCAAATTTATATTGCTCACTTCAAAGAATAGTGCCTCTTTGCAAAGAAAGTTACGGGTCCACCTTTCTTTTCTTTGTAATGTTAACTTCGAGATGGTTTCTTTCATCCCCTTCTTTCATTTTTTGGAATCTTCTACCCTTTAATAGTGATAAAAGTGTTCACTTATCTTTCGGAGACTAGCAATAGTTCCCCTTAGAATATTTGTTACTCAAGCAATGGCTATGGCTGTAGCTGTGGCTGTTCTTCATTCAAATTGGAAACTCAAAATTTGGTGGTCTTTAAATTAAACAATACTATGCATCTCTTTCAAGAAATTCATGTCCATGTAGAGGTTTTGGGCAAATAGGATGACGCCTTTGTAAATTGTTTGTCATATTCAAATCACCCATTCCTTTGCTTCGGTGATTTGGAGAGAATGAAACAATAGAGTATTTAGAAATTGTTCCAAGTCTGTAGAGTTTGTGGATTGAAATTAAAGTAAATTTGTGGGTTCGGGTTATACTTAGGGTCTTTTTAAAGACTCCCATTACTCTTCTTGTATGTTCGATGGGTAGATATTGTGGATCTACATGATGTATCCTTGACCCACCCTTAGTGACCTAATCACTGAGTGTTGGTTTCTCTTTTCTTAATACAATCCAATAATTTTTGTTTTGGTGATTAAAAAAAATAATTGTCAAAGTGTGAAACGAGGTCTACTTGATCCAAGAGACTCTTTGTTCTCTCCACCAAAACCACACTAGGGTCCAATCCAAAAACCCTTACTTCTCTCGTTTCGAAATTCTAGAGAGAGATCGAGCAAACCCCGGAAAACAAATTGAGAATCACTTCAGGTCAATTATTCGATAGCCTAAATGAAGCAGTAAGTTTCGACTCCCTGATTTTGCAAAAAAAATTGGCTTTGAAAGTTTGAATTTGATTTATTACAGTTTGATCTAAACTTGATATTAGATTGTAATAGTTGCCTTTGTATCTGTTGTGTCTTATGACCTCCTCAATCACTATGACCTTTTCTTATTAATATATTGCTTGTTTCTTCGGCTGATTAAAAATAATAAAATCTAAACTTGGTATTATCTAAACTTTGTTTGATTGATTGGTAGCTTGTTCAGTGATTCATCATTTGATTTTTTAATCAGATTTAGATTGATAATGGCTGGCAATGATTCCTCGCTTGATTCTACTGGCGAGAACTCAAATTCCAATCTAGATGGAAGCCTACCTTCTGAAACCGAGAGCACACTTGGAACCATAACTCGAAGCATCCAAGAATCTCTTTCAATTGCTAAGAAACACAGATTTTGGGAAACCCAACCTGTTGGGCAATTCAAAGATCTTGGTGACACAAGTTTGCCTGAAGGCCCTATTGAACCCCCAACCCCCTTAGAAGAAGTGAAGCAGGAGCCTTATAATCTCCCTGCTCTTTATGAATGGAGTACTTGTGATATAGGCTCTGAAGAGACTTGCAACGAGGTTTACTCTTTACTCACAAATAACTATGTTGAGGATGACGAAAACATGTTTAGATTCAATTACTCTAAGGAGTTTCTTCGATGGGCACTTCTTCCCCCTGGTTATTTCAAGAGTTGGCACATTGGGGTACGTGTCAAAGCTACAAAGAAGCTTGTTGCTTTCATTACTGGTGTGCCCGCTAAGATCCGTGTCCGGGATGAGGTTGTCACCATGGCTGAGATCAATTTCTTGTGTGTTCATAAGAAGCTTAGATCGAAAAGACTAGCCCCTGTTATGATCAAAGAGGTTACTAGGAGAGTCCATTTGGAGAACATATGGCAAGCAGCTTATACTGCTGGTGTGGTTCTTCCAACACCCATAGCAACTTGTCAATATTGGCATAGATCCTTGAACCCCAAGAAACTTATTGATGTTGGATTCTCCAGACTTGGTGCAAGGATGACAATGAGCCGCACTATAAAGCTTTATAAGCTATCTGATTCCACAGTTACACCAGGGTTCAGGAAAATGGAATTACACGATGTTCCTGCTGTTACCAGGTTGCTTAAAGATTACCTGGCTCAGTTTGTTGTTGCGCCATATTTTGATGAGGATGATGTGGAACACTGGCTTGTTCCCACCGAGAATGTTGTGGAGAGTTACTTGGTTGAGAGCCCAGAGACACATGAAATTACTGATTTCTGTAGCTTCTACACTCTTCCGTCGTCTGTCCTCGGTAACCAGAATTACTCAACCTTGAAGGCTGCTTACTCATACTACAATGTCGCCACTCGAACCCCATTGCTGCAGTTGATGAATGATGCTCTTATTGTGGCGAAACAGAAAGATTACGACGTCTTCAATGCATTGGATGTAATGCAGAATGAGTCATTCCTGAAGGAGCTCAAGTTTGGGCCAGGTGATGGACAGCTTCATTATTATCTTTACAATTATCGGTTAAGGCATACCATAACGCCATCAGAGCTTGGGCTTGTGCTCTTGTAATTTCAGCTCTCCTAAATTATTGCTGATTTTTATTGGGTTGACTTGCAGAAACATTTCTGTGTGTTTAATGAGGTGAGGGAGACTCAGTTTTGTTTCATTTTGTATTTGCAAACAGAGTGATGCTATACTTTATCATTTTGTTAGACAAGAGTTATGTTTTGTAATTTGTTAGAAGAAAACTATCCGATATAGGATATTGTGAGCAAGTATGTACTATACTTGCAATATGATCACTCATCTAGTTATCCTTTACTGAATCATCTTTAGTCAGGTTTGGCCACAAACACAATAATGAGTTCTAAAGCATACAGCAGTGTTCATTTCTACTGAAATTTCTTTGAGCAAATCCACTAACTTGTTTGTTGCACAAACCAAGTAGGAGCACTGATCAAATGAATGCTTTGGCTGCTGCAACTTTGTGTTTTAGCTGAAGCATGGGAATTACATGGCACCCCTTATTGCTTTGAAGGAATGCTTTTGTATGTTTTAGCCAAATGGCTTTGTATGAGTGGAGCTGATATGGGTTGTTTTTCATTTTTTTTTTCAGTATTGTGTTGTCCAATAAAGAATTGTGACATTATTGATATAGCCATTGAGTGCAGCCATTGTGGATGCACTCGTTCTTATGTGGGGTGGTAACTAAGTTATGCTCTTTTTTCTCTTAGCACTTGTTTGGCAAGCTGCTGTAAGTTTTCGATGAGATGTTTAATTAGTGCCTATGGATAGAACAACTGAAAGGATGGTTACATCTGGAGCAAGGATGTGGTAGTAGAGCGAAGCACTAGTTTCCAGGTGTGTTGTGTGTGTGTGTTTTTTTTTTCATGGATTTGATGTTGGAATTCGACAGAATATGTTGATAATCTCCCGGCATTGAAATGGCTGGATATTTTGCTTCAGATGTTCACTATCAAATCTGTTTTCTTAAAACCCTCCACAAAGGGTAAATTTTTTTTTCATACAATCAATGAATCACACACACTCGGTTTCAACATACAAACTGAGACGTAACATTTTATGGTAACTATTGGTGGAGCTTCTATGGAATTGAAACTAATTATTCAAAGTAAATTAATTTCATTCCAAATGTTAACTCGGGTGACTCTTAAGAAAACACCTAGTAAGATGAAACAAACTAAAAAAAATTAATATACGACATAATAGAAAAACTTGAATACATAAAAAAATCAACAAAACGATAATTTTAATAAATTATACAATACTCAGTTTAATAATAAAACATCTAATTTAAAAACCATAGATTTAGAATTACATCAAAAACTAGATAATTTAAATAATGAAGTCGCTGATTTAGAAGATAATCTTAGAGAAATCAAAAATCTCATAGGAGGATTATCTCCTAGCGACAATATCAATAAACTAATAACCTACTTTATAAGTTTAAATCTAGAAAAAAATTCTCGAAAAGTAAAAAAAAAATAAAAACAACAAAATATAACCTATTATGGATCGTGGAAAGCAAATGGTAAGTAAAGAAAAAATAGTAGGTAGCTTATTCAAAAGCATGCGTAATAAAAGTACAAAAATAATGGTATTTATTTAGAAACTATATTAGATGTTGATCAACAAATAAAAAATTTCAAACAAAATAAGCTTAACTTAATAAACCCATGTATATTATACGAAACATCAAAAAAATCCATTTAGCAAACCTTTTATATATCAATATTATAGTGAAAGACATTGTACACATGAGGATCAACAAATAAAATTGGATATTTTAAATCATGAATCTTGGAAAAAGTTGAAAACAAGGTAGGATTAATCCATATGAGAATAATTATAGTTGGAATAAAATTATATTAAAACATATAGTCAGAAATTTATTAGAAACTCTTGATCAACTCATCTAAAATAAGTTTTGAATTCATCTTCTTAAATAAACCAAAAAGGAAATTAGGATATAATAAAAAAAAATTATTAGATAACATCGTAAGACTAGCTGAAGAAACTCAAGTATTAGGAGAAAACCCTATAAAATAATGGTCTCGTGATAAATATTTAGCTAATTTAGAAATAAAAATCCATAAATGGCTATTAAATAAAAAATTTGAACACATACTCCATTAGACATAAAAGAATTCTCTGTGCAAATTAAATAATTATTAAACTTGGGAGTTATAAGACATGGTAATAGTAAACATAGAAGCACGATATTTATGGTGAGAAATCATGCGAAAATTCTTTGTTGCACCGGGGGTTTGCCCGGTATTTTGCCAGGTGCCTACCCCTAACCGTTCATGATGCCTCGAGATGGGTGAAGCACATATCTCGATGCTAAATGGATGGTGGGGGTAGCACCGGGCTAAATACCGGGCAAACCCCCGGTGCGCTGTAGCAATGCTCGAAATCATGTGAGCATAAAAGAAGAAAAGCAATAATGGTCATAAATTATAAACACTTAAATAATAATACCCATGATGACCAATATCTTAAACCCAACAAAGATCAACTAATAAACTGTATACAAGAAACTACTATTTTCAACAAATTTGACTGTAAAAGTAAATACCCTGACAAAATGGAAGATACAAAGCACTTGCAGTTTTTTAGGAACACTCACCTATTGCCGAAATTACATTAAAGACCTTAGTAAAATAATAGGATTGCTCTATAGTAAAACCACTCCTACTGGCGAAAAGAGATTTAACTAAGAAGATGTTTAAAAGAGTTAGAGAATTCTGTAAAAATTTACCAACTCTCTCATTGACATTACAATCTTATTATAAAATTATAGAAACTGATGCATGCGAATAAGGTTAGGGAGCTATCCTCATAGCAAAATCAAATGAATATAGTTCTATAAATGAAGAAAAACTATTTAGCTACACTTAAGGGAAATATTAAAAAAAAATGATTGAAATCTTTAAACTACGAAATATTAGGAGTTATGAATGTCTTAGACCATTTTAAATTATATCTAGACAAGCTTTTCACTATTCGCACTGACTGTGAAGCCATAGTAAAATTCTATAATAAAAGTAATGATAAAAATATTAATTCTAAAAGAGGGACTAATTTCTTAAATAGTGTTGCAAGTACTGGTTATAAAGCAAGATTTGAGCATATCAAAGGAGAAAATAATAGTATAGTAGATGCACTGTCTAGATCTATTTATTTGACTATAGTTGAGTATGATATTTGTTATATGCAGAAATCTCAAAAACCATTTAAAAAATGGAATGTTAGTTTGGAGAAAGTAGGGCTGGGCAAGTACGGGTAACCGGCCCAAAACCTAAAAATCGAAAATCGGCCCGAAAAATTCGGTCCCGTGTTTATGGGAACCGAAACCGGACCGAGTTGACCGAGTAACCGAGGTCCCGGTTAACCAATTAACGGGCCGGTCTCGGTCCTAATTGAAAAAAATACTTCTACAGTATATAAAAAAAAAATTTCATTCAACATATACAAAAATTATATAAAAAAATTACAAAAAAAAAACAATACAACAAATTACAAAAAAAAAAAAAAAAAAAAAATCTTGATCTTCAAGATCTTGTTTCACCTGTCCAACGATCATGATCTTGTTCCACCTTACAAACGATCAGATCAGATCTGATTGAGATCGAGATCAAGATCTGATCGAGATCGAGATCAAGATCTGATCGAGATCGAGATCAAGATCTGATCGAGATCGAGATCAAGATCTGATCCAGATCAAGATCTGATCGAGATCAAGATCTGATCCAGATCAAGATCTGATCGAGATCCAGATCAAGATCTGATCGAGATCCAGATCAAGATCTGATCGAGATCAAGATCAAGATCAAGATCTGATTAAGATCAAATCAACATCCGAGATCAAAGATCAGATCAACATCAGATCCGAGATCAAAGATCTGATCAGATCTGATCAAGATCAGATCCGAGATCATAAGGGGAAGGGAGGGAAGAGGGAGGCGGTCGATCTCGTTCGGTCGATGCTTCGCTGTGAGAGGGAAAGGAGAGGGAGGCGGCGTTCGTTCGGTTGATGCTTCAATGTGAGAAGGAGAGGAGTCGGTCGATGCTTCGCTGTGAGAGGGAGAGGAGAGGAAGGCGGCGGTAGATGCTTCACTGTGAGAGGGAGAGGAGATGGAGTCGGCTTCGCTGTGAGAGGAAGGGCAGTTTCGCTGTGAGAGGGGGAGGAGATGGAGGCGGCTTCGTTGTGAAAAGGAGAGGAGATGAGAGGGAGGCAGGCGAATTCGAGGTAGGGGTGGTCGATGGGTCAAAAAATCTGTTGTTTAATTTTAAATAGTTTAAAGTTAAATTGTTTTAATTTAACTATTTAAACTTGGCCGGGCCGGGCTTTTACAACCGAAATTTTTTTAATAAATAAAAACCGATCCGAACCGGCCCAATCGGTCTGGTCCGGGTTTTCGATCCTAAATGCCCACCCCTAGGAGAAAGTATGTCTTAAAGTAGATAGGGCGGAGATTTTACTTCTTAATATAAAAACAAGAACACTAGGATATAATGCAGGTATGTCTCCTTGAAAATCTTCAAACCTCTAAATTTCATAAGTACAAATTTGATTTAGTCTTAAAAGCTTTATCATAGTATTTTCAAAAAATACAATCAAAACCACTTTCAAAAGGTTTTCTTTTTACTCTATGATAAAAAGGAGTATATACACATTGGGCAGAAATTTTCAAACAAATTAAAGAATATCCTAATCCTATATATAAAGGTTTTTATGAAATGAAAAACGCTTTAAATCATTGCAGAGAGAACTTGACCTTAAACTATTATATATCTCCAAAAGTTTTGGAATATCAAAAGGATATATTTGTTTCAAAAAAAAAGAGGGAAGGAAATCATTAAATATGAATCAAAAGAATTTGTCTGTCCAAAGTATGTAGCGGGGCAAAATGAAGTGCAAAGACTACAATCTGAGGTTGAATTTCTTGAAAGAGAATTGATCAAAGTTAACTTAAATTTATAAACAAAAAATTGATGGAAAAAACCTATCTTAACTTGCTTAAAGTTAACACTAATCCGCAGCAAACGGCTAGTGGTAAAAACTCAATGAATCCGTTGATGGCTGGTAATTTGCCAAAAATTACAAATGTTCTTTCTTCCATTATAAGTGAAGAATTATTGTCTCGTATTTATAATCCTAAAAATCTACATATAGAAGACCTAAAAGCAAGAGCTAAATTCTCAACCATACTTTTTTTCCCCATTACCACGTACCTTACAATCTTATATTCTTGACATTTCAAACCAAAAAGATAAAGATCTTCAAATCTTTATTTTTGAATGGTTATCTAATTATGATCAAAATCGTAACAACCATTATGGCTTGTTCATTACATGGAATATCTTAAACCACAAAACCCTGTACCTTGCCAAAATATAGACAAATATTGTGGCAATATACTTATATCTAGAATTGATTGTAGATGTTAGCTCATATTTTATACTAAAAGCCTATATTGTCATGAGCACGTACCATCCTCCCATCCTACATTTTAAAAATGAAGAAATTGCACTCACAATACAAATTTTTTAAGACTATGTTCACTTTGGACAAGTCGTGTTTTCTGAACTCAATACAAAACCAAAACTTTGGTCAAAATTTTGATATGACAGTTTTAGGTTCTATGAATAAAAAACAATTTTTTGTTGAAATGTACAGTACTGGCAAACCTCTCGAATCTAACAAAGGCATCACCTATCTTGCCCAACATAGAATCCAAATTATCTCAATAAATCGAGCCAAAAGAGTCTTCTAAGATACTATACCGTGGCCTTGCTCTTTAGCCACTCAGTCACAAATCTCTCATTGGAATTCTTATCAAGTAGCCTCCACTTTGCAAACCGACTAGCGACATATTAAAGGTAATCTTATGGTAACAAATGAAGTCCTATATATATATATACTATTTTGACTTCAGTATAGAAATAGTTATTTTCAATTCGTAATCTTTTGTCACGAAGTAGATCAACATTGTCAACACTGAAGAGAAATTAAAGAAGTTGAACATCTGAAACATTTATCCGACCATGAAGATTTGTATTATAACGATAGTTCTGATGAAGACTTTGATTAAATTGTCGGTCAATGACCACAAGTGCCCGTGAACATGTCGGGTGACAAAAAAAAATATGCCGCATCTTTTCTTTTTTGTCAGAAGAATAATCAACTACAACACCTTATCCCACTTTTCGCTCCGAAAAACTTTACTCCTCTCCACACAATTACAATTTGTGTCAAAAGAATGATTGACTTCAGAATCTTATCCCATTTTTCGCTTCGTATCAAGAAGCTTTTATCCACACAATTAAAGATCGAACCTGACTCCACTTAGAAAGAATGGTCTCTTGTACATTTTTCGCTCCAACAAATAATTGAAATCATCATCCTCTATAAAAGGAAATGAACAATCAATCTATTAATATCTATTATGTCTTACAATTTTAAAACATAAATATTCAATCACCAATAAATATTAATACATTAGAAATACCATTTCCTAATTTATATCCAAATATTTCTTAAGATTTTACGGATCTTCAAAACTTTGAATTTTAAATACCTCTAAAATTGGTATCAGAGTTATGTTCATTAGGCTTTAGTTTATAGTTAGTTAGTTAGTTATAGTTTTATAGATCTAGTTAATTTTTATTAGAAGAATGATCGACTTCAGAATTTTATTCCATTTTTTGCTCCGTATCAAGAAATTGTTCCCCACACAATTAAATATCGAGCCTGACTCCACTCAAAAGAAATGATATTTTGTATATAAAGTTTTAATATTATCGTCTTGACTATATGCTTTAATATTATCGTTTTCTTTTTTGTTATTTATTTTTTTTTTTAATGTTCTAATTGGTTGTCGATTTCTTAAGATTTTACATACGGATCTTGAAAACTTCGAATTTTAAATACCTCTCAAATTGGTATCAGAGCTAGGTTCCTTAGGCCTTAGTTTATAGTTAGTTAGTTAGTTATAGTTTTATAGATCTAGTTAATTTGTGTCAGAAAAATAGTCGACTTCAAAATCTTATCTCATTCAATTACCAATAAATATTAATACGTTAGAAATACCGTCTCCGAACTTATATCCATCAATTTCTCAAGGTTTTACGAATTTTGAAAACTTTGAAATTTAAATACCACTGAAATCGGTATCAGAGCTAGGTTCCTTAGACCTTAGTTTATGGTTAGTTAATCATAGATTTAGTTAATTTGTGTTAAAAGAATGGTCAACTTCATAATCTTATCCAATTATTCGCTCCTATCAAGAAGTTCATCTCTACACAATTAAATATTGAACTTGACTCCAATTAAAAGGAATGGTCTTTTGCACATTTTCGATCCAACAAATAATTGAGATCATCATCATCCACAAAAGAAAATGAGCATTCAATCTATTAGTATGTATCATGTCTTCGAATATGAAAACATAAATATTCAATCACCAAGAAATATTAATACATTAGAAATACCATCTCATAATCTATATCCAAGTATTTCTCAAGATTTTACGAATTTTGAACTTTGAATTTTAAATACCTCTAAAATTGGTATCAGAACGAGGTTCCTTAGGCCTTACTTTATAGTTACCATCTCATAATCTAGCGTCAAAGGCGTGATGGAGGGAGGAGATCTCACTCAAGATGTTAACCATCCATGACCGAGTTCCTTTCGGCACTTGGCTCTCTTTGGGACTCAATACTTGATTGAATCAAGAGCTATGAAAATGGATCTTGAGCCTGTGACACTCAGAGGTATGCGGTCGGGACTTATTGTCTTGGGCCAAGCTCCGATATTCGAATCACCTTGAGCTCGAATAATTTGGGATGGGGCACATGACTTACAAATTGAACAATAACCAGGCCGAGCCACGTATACGGCTGCAATCCGTTGAATGTTTCATGTATCATCAGGTATGGTCTTAAAGATATTATCATACAGTCCTAAAAATCATAAACTGTTATGATAGTGGTTGTCCACTTTATGAGGTGTCATCACCTATTCTCTCCTTATTTCATCAAGGGTGAGGTGTCAACACTCAATTTATTTGTGGCATTATAAATCAAGCTCGAGTCATCATTTCCTGTATGTATATATATTCTTTGGTTGTAAAAGTAAAAACTATGAAAAAGTTCTTCTTTTCTGTATGCTTTGAAGTTCTTTCTTGATTAATTCTAAGATGTTATCAGCACGATGCTCCAACGATCGAATATTATCTAGGATTTGGTAGGATATTATTGTTACTTTGAAATTTTCCTTCGCTCCATACTCATCGGATGTAAGTATACTATCACTTGGAACTATTTTCAACTATTTACAAGATAAACATACATGATGAATGATTTGTATTGTTCTTTCAGTTTACTTTGTTTCCTTATTTTGGAATGTTATTGTATACCTCTAACTCATAAGGACAAGGACTTGTTTATAAAAGATATCAAAATGAATTGTTGTAGGTCCCTCAAATTTGAACTAACGAAATGTTTTTGCTTTTGTCTTAAATGCTCCGAGCTATAGAAATTATTAGAAGATGTAACTTGGTCATTGATAGAGTTTGGATAAGTTAAATTAGGATACTCCTTATACAAACCAAACCCACATAGTTACTCATGTGTGTACTATACATGAATATGCATGGTAATGAGTTAGCAGAAGAGATTGCATCAAATACTTTTGTGGTAAGTGTTAATTATATATACATCATAAAGATAAACCAAGGATATGAGCTACATGTGACTTCTGTAATGGCATGACATGGAAATGGTTAGGTGTCAGTGGACTTTTTTAGTTACTCACTTTACTTGAGAATTACAGTAAGGTGTTGCATAGGAAATAAGGGTCACAACAAGTTCCTTAACAACATACTACTTTACTTGTTGTGTTGACTTTATTTTCACATAAACTATGACATACACTTGACTAGTAGAGCTCTTCCCTTAATGATTATATTTATTAATAGTCTTTATTGAATGAATACAAAGAGACTAAACAACTATTCACTATATGTCAGATTTAGCAGGTCACTCACTCGTATTTATATCCTGCATAATTCATTTTTTTGTTTTGCTTTACTAAATGTTGTCTCATTGTTCTTAGTGTTGATTCATTTAGTTATTTGTGAGATGTAGGGTACATGTTTGTAACCCTCAACATGTGAATATATTGGGCATATTTATATTTTTATATCTTTCATGTGAAGTTTTGTATGAAACTTCAGTTTTTCTTGATAAGAAATTATGTAATAGTGTTTTTTTTTTCCCATACATTAATCCATGTTTATATATAAATGTCGAATCTGACAAAACTTTAACTTCAGGCTCTTACTGTCATTGGAGAAAACTATATGCCCTGGCAGCTTGATGCGAAACTCCATTTACAAGCAAAAAGATTAAGGGATACCATTAAAGAAGGAAATACAATGCATTGTTAAGTATAATTAGCAAGTAATAGCTAGATAGGTTGTTAGCTAGATGTGTTGTTTGTTAGTCTGTTATGACAGCTATTCATGTACTTAAGATGCCTATATAAGCAATGTATGATGTACACCTTACAGTTGAAGAAATACAATAGAACTCTTGTTCATATATTCTCTTAGAAGCTAACATGGTATCAGAGCGTCTTCATTGCGCTTTTCCTTTTCTTCTTCGTTTCAATATTTCTCAGTAGTGTTAATGGCGGATTCAACTTCCTCAATTGTTGTGTCACTCACCAACACTGCCATAGTGAGTCTAAACAAGTAATGTTTACTCATGCTCTATCTGTCAAGTTGGATGAACACAACTACTTGTTGTGGAAGCAACAAGTATTGGCAACAATCAGAGGTCACAAACTTCAGAAGTTTATTGAAAACACTTCGTCTCCACCAAGATTTCTATCCACTGAAGATGAAGCACACAACAATGTCAATCCAGAGTTTATCAATTGGGAACAACAATATCAACTGTTGTTCTCATGGCTTCTTTCATCTATGACAGAATCATTACTCACAAGGTTAGTAGGTTGTGAAACATCTGAGCATGTTTGGAAGATTCTTGAGACCTTCTTCAATTCTCAAACTGTTGCCAAAATATCTCAGTTTCGAACTCAATTACATAATCTCAAGAAAAGAGATCTCTCCATTAATGGCTATCTGCTGAAAATAAAATCCATCATTGATCAATTAGCATCTGTAGGGCATCCACTCTCTCATAAAGATCACATTAATGCAATTTTTGATGGATTGTCACAATCTTATGATACATTTGTTGTCTCGGTGAACTCTAGATCAGATGCATATAGTGTAGCTAAGATTGAATCACTTTTGCTTGCTCAAGAATCAAGAATTGAAAGACATATGAAGGATCTTTATGTGTCTAGCTCTGCAAATGTTGCTCACACTTCATACAAACCTTCTCCTAGATCCTTTGCTTCAAATCCACATGCTTGGAGACCTCAGTTCAGATCTCCATCCAATTCTTTCTCATTTAGAGGTGCAAGATCTGGATCTGGGAGAGGTTTTAGGCCCTCTGGTCATCAAACAAATCGACCTCAGTGTTAGATCTGTGGCAAACTTGGGCATCTAGTATTCAAGTGCTATAACAGGTTCGACAATAGTATTCCTAATCCATGGAACTCTCCTCAACAGACTTCATCTTCAGGCATGCCTTCTCAGCCAGCAAATCTACCACTTCGCAATACCTTCTCTGCTTCTTCCCAATCAATCTACTGATCCTTGTTGGGGAGCTGAATCTGAGTCTCAGATGCAAACCTTTGTTGCTTCATCTACACCATCTGATCGTAGGTGGTATCCTGATTCTGGGGCCACAAACCACTGCACTTCTTACACTCAGAACATGACTTCTTCTGCTCCTTATCATGGCAATGAGCATCTATTTGTTGGGGATGGTACTAGATTACAAATCCAAAACATCGGTCAGTCTATTCTTCAATCTTCAAATTCTTCAAGAATGTTGCTTCTTAAGAATGTTCTTCAAGTTCCTAAACTCACTAAAAACTTGTTAAGTGTGTCTAAATTTGCAAAAGATAATGGTGTCTTTTTTGAATTTCATCATGATCTGTGTTTTGTTAAGGATCCGGTCACCAACCAAATTTTCTTGGAAGGGAAGCTTAACAATGGTCTCTATGTCTTTCCATCCACATCTCTTGCTGCTCCAGTCAAACCAGAGTCAGATTCTTCCTGTTTCAATCCAAGATCTTCGATCAATACAACTACTACAAGTACTTCTTCATCTTTGTTTCTTTGGCATGCTCGACTAGATCATTCTTCATTGCCACTTGTTCAAAAGATCCTTACCAAATGTAACATCCCTGTTTCACATAAGAATGAATTTGATTTTTGTTCAAAACAATTTATCAAATTTCTGAAATAAAATTGTAATTAACAATTAAGCATTTAAGTCAGTAAAATAAATTAAAATGAATTATGCAACCCTTTTGGTTTGTCACAAACTCGATGTGGTGGTACTCAGCAGATCAGCAGGTGGTCCGAACACAAATCTCGAGAAAAGCTGCAAATTGTAATGTGGCTGCTCAGATAAATGCTCGGGGTGCCAATAACCAACTGATTTTCAGAAATGCTCGGGGTGCCAATAACCAACTGATTCGAAAATCAGTTGGTTCCCGCCAAAAGAACAGCGCCTCTGCACCTTCGTCTCTAGTGAGCAGCGCCGCTCGTGTGGCCTCGTCTTCGCTCCTCGTGAGCTCCTTCGTCCTCCAACCGGCTTCAGTACCTGCAAAAGAGAGAGAGTAATGGAAGAACGGAGATGTGATAAGAACACAAAAAAAAACAGAGAGAGGGATGCGATGACTGCCCTGTTTCTGTGGCAATGGTGGTGTGCGAGCGGTTGCATCGCTTACTCCTGTCGCGGTGGTTGTGCGCTGCTGACGCGCTGCTCTGTGGTGTGCGTGGTTGTGATGGTGGTGCTCGGTGGTTATGGAGTGGACATGGACGGTGGCAGAGTGAAGATTTGATATGAAATAGGGTTGTCACGCCTCTGTTTCGTGGTGGTGGCGGTGCTCGGATGATGGTGGTGGTGGTTGTGCTATCCGGAGGTGGTGGTGGCTCTGATGGCGGAGTGATCTGGACAGAGAGGGAGTGAGAGATGGATGATGATGGGATGGGTGTGATGAAAATCACTTTGTGAAGGAAGAGGGTTTGATTTTGGCTATTGAGACTTGATTCCCTTCTCCTCCTCCCCTTTTTCTCACCCTTTTCTCTTGTATTTATAGAGAATGATCAAAATGAATAGAGATGAGATAAAGGGATGATTCATGGAGTGAATCAAGGTAAAATCAAGGGATAATTGGGAGAATATTCTTTGGGGTTGCTTGGGCTTGGCATTGGGTTTATGGGTTAGGTTTTGGGTTTAAGTTATGGGCTTGGTTTTGGGTTTAAGGGTTTAGATATGTGACCCTCTACTTTGTACCACCGCTAGAATCGACCAATTGTCATTCCTTAAATTGTCGCCTTAATACGATTTCATCGTTCACGCTCAAATTCCTACAAAGACATGAAAACGAAATAATTACTATCAAATATAATAATCGAAACACTAACATATATAAATTAAGGGATATATTATGTAATAATTATGTGAATATCGCATAACCCGTTTGGAAACGTCATTTGTACGAGTCAGAGAGATACCCGACATCAGCAAAACTTGTCAAGACATCACTTGGAGTCTGACCAAAGCGAGCGGCAGCACGTTTGCCAGTTGTGACGATGGCTTGACCGGCGACGGGCAACGGCCGACCGACGGTGGGAGATGTGGCCTTGCCGTCGTTTTTGGGAATTTTCCCACTTCGTGGGGATCAACATCCGATTTTGATATCTCTCTGTAGGGATAAAACAAGCCCATATCAATCGTACCTCTTAGATATCGAAATATGTTTTTAATGTCAGTCTAATGGCGGTGTGTCGGTGCAGAACTAAATCGAGCCAACAAGTTCACAGCGAATGAGATGTCTGGTCTCGTACATTGCGCTAAGTACAATAATGTGCCTATTGCACTTAGGTAGGGCACCTCTACCTCTAGTAATGCCTCGTCTTCCTCCTTGGGACGGAATGGATCTTTCTTCGAATCAGACTCCGAACGATCATGGGAGTGCTACAAGGCTTAGTTTTATCCTCATTAAGGCACCTTAACAATTTCTGAATATAGCTCAATTGGTGAATCATAATTCCATTGGAGAATGACGTCGGGAGTATTATGCGATAGAAGGATGCCTGCAAGGCTAAAAGGGAAATGCTATAAGACAATTTTTCGACCAGCCATGCTATACGGTTCAGAATGTTGGGCTACTACGGGACAACATACACATAGGATGGCAGTAGCAGAAATGCGTATGTTAAGGTGGATGTATGGTAAAACTCGTAAGGATAAAATTAGAAATGAAAGAATTAGGAGATACTTAGGTGTAGCGCCCATAGAGGACAAAATTAGATAAAGACGTTTAACTTGGTTTGGTCATGTGGGAATGAGACTAGCACGACGCCAATTAGAAAATGTCTAGATTGGCAAGTTAATGGAAGGTGTAGACGGAGGGGACGACCGTTGAAAACTTGGATGAAGGTGGTGAATGAAGATATCATTGAGCTTGGATTAGGCAAGGATATGTGGGAAGACCGCATTGCTTGGAAAACCAAAATCCATGTAGCCGACCCCGAAAATATCGGGAATGGGCTTTGATGATGATGATGGTGAATCATAATTCCATCGGCACGATGCTCGATCTCCAATCCGAGGCAAAATCGTGTTTTCCCAAGATCCTTCATCTCGAATTCAGACTTTAGGTGCTCAGCGGTTTCCTTTAACTCCTCTAGAGTTCCAATCAAATTCATGTCATCGACATAAACCGCAACAATAGCAAACCCGAAACTTGTTCTCTTAATGAACACGCATGGGCATAACTCATTTTTATGTATCCCCTTCCGATCAAGTATTCACTTATTTTGTTATACCACATCCGTCCGGATTGTTTCAATCCGTAAAGTGAACGTTTCAATCTGATAGAAAACGTGCTCCGTGGTTTAGAGCTACTTGATTCGAGCAAACGAAGTTCGTCCGGGACTTTCATGTATATTTCTGTATCTAGATCCCCGTAGAGATGTGTCGTAACCACATCCATAAGCTGCATATTCAGTTTTCGGCAACTACCAAACTGACAAGGTAGCGGAACGTTATTACATCAATTACGAGAGAATGCGTCTCCTCGTAATCGATCCTAGGGCATTGAGAAAAACCTTGCGCCACGAGACGAGCCTTGTATCTCACAATCTCGTTTTTCTCATTACACTTCCTAACGAATACCCATTTAAATCCGACGGGTTTTACACCTGGAGGGGTTTGCAGTACCGGCCCAAACACCTTCCATGTCGTTAGGGGATCCAATTCAGCCTAGATCGCATCTTTCCATTTTGGCCAGTCAGCTCTACGTTGACACTCTTCAACGGACCAGGGTTCGATATCATCGCAAGCTATGATTTCGCGTGCAACAGAGTATGCAAATACATCATCGATGATGATTTCGTTTTGATTCCATGTCCCATCTATGCATGCATAATTGACCGAGATTTCTCTATTCTCGGGAGTAGGTACCGATGTTGAGGCGTCCCCCAACGATGACTACTCTCGGACATATCCATAGTGTAGGATATTCTCATAGGATGGTTCGATCGAGATAGCGGTGTCAGATGGATTGGTTTGTGCCGTCTGCAACCTCTTCCTAAGACGAGAATCCCTCGAACCCAGTGGTCTACCGCACTTCCTCGCGGGATCAGATGATTGGTTAGCCGCCAGGGTACCACTTGCACCATTTCCATCACGGGCGGTGTCGTGCCTGGCATCTGCCGGGGCGGCGCTACGTCCTGTGGTGGGGACGTCAATCCTTGCAGGCACGTTTGCAACAGTATATGTGATCTCATCACTTTAGCAATATCAGTGAAAGCGTCTGGCAACTTATTTGCTACGCTTTGAAGATCAAGAATTCGCTACACCTCACTCTCGATTTTGCGGTTCAGAGATCAAGATGAGACAAAGTGGGGACAGACCACGACAATTCCTGTCATTCCTGTTGAACGTTAACGTTCCTATCTCCCCCTAACTACGGGAAGGCTGTCTCATCAAAGTGACAATCTGCAAATTGTGCGGTAAAGAAATCGCCCGTCAAGGGTTCCAAGTAGCAGATAATTGATGGTGTATCATATCCCACATATATACCCATCCTTCGTTGAGGCCCCATCTTGGTTCGTTGTGGCAGCGCAATTGGCACATAAACCGCGCACCCAAAAATGCGTAAGTATGAAAGATTTGGTTCGTACTCAGTCACCAGCTGTGACGCATAGAATGGTTGGGTGGCAACTGGCCTCAAACGGAGTAACATTGCTGCGTGCAAAATTGCATAGCCCCATGCGGATATAGGTAGGTTGGTGCGCATAACCAACGTCCGAGTGACCATGTGTAACCTCTTGATGGTGGTTTCTGCGTAACTGTTTTGGGTGTGAACATGGGGAACCGGATGTTCAACATCAATCCCAATGGACACGCAATAATCATCGAATATTTTTGATGTAAACTCTCTGGCATTATCGAGTCGAATTGACTTAATAGGGTAATCCGGGTGGTGAGCCCTCAACCGAATAATCTGGGCTAAGAGTTTAGCATATGCAACATTTCGGACGGACAGTAGCGTGACATGTGACCAGCGACGCATCAACCAACACCATAAAATATCTAAACGGTCCGCAAGTTGGTTGGATAGGTCCACAAATATCCCCTTGAACAAAAGTAGTGTTTCTGAGCCAATGCTTCCAAGAAATAGATATCCATAGAACTGGATTAAAATTAAACTCGAAGTTTCAAACAATGGTCGTGAACGGTCATCGTTCAATGCTACACGAACTGCCATAGTTCGGAGCGAATGCAAACCCCCACTGTTCGACTTGGTGCGAACTTCCATAGTTCGACTTAGAGGGAGAGGAGTAGATAGCTAATTGGGAGAGACTGGAATTTAAATTAATTCACAAAAGCTATAAAACTTACATATGATCAAAGTAAGCCATCACAAAGTTTCAGAGAAACTAGCAACGGTGCAGTAGAACAGAAAAATTGTCAGTTTTATACTACTAACATATTATATAATCATCAAGATTGGAAATTTTTTTCTCAAAAAGGTGTTGATGGAGGTAAGACTCTTTTTACTTTCACTCAGATTAGTGCAGTCACCAAGTTCTAATGCTTTGCCAACAGACACTTCGGCAAATTGTAAGTGGACTGTGAATTATCTCTCTACAGGGAGTGGAAAGTGCACTTTGTTCAAATTCTTACAGGGAGAGTAGAGATGATCTTGTTTACTCAAGCACTATAATGGGAGAAGACCAGTTAGTTTAAAGTCTAGACATATGGGTTTCATGTCTCTGTATTTAAACTAAAATGACTGGATAGAAACTTAACAGTAACAAGTAGCACACAATGACTTCAACATATTCAAACTATGAAATTCAAAATTTTTTCCAGTGTCGTATTTAGTTCAAATCCAAATATATGCAAGACCATTGCTTACTTGAGCTATGAAATTGAAGATTATACATGATAAACGAAACACCTTGACATTATCTATAAGAATATCAAACAAGGTCATTTAGATGGTCTAATCATCAGTGTAAATGTCAACAAGTTGCCTAATGCATTAGCTCACAGTTTCAGCAATAATTATGCAACCATAAAATATTACATTACCATCAATTTGGGACGAGCAGGTATACGGCACACTCTAC
Organism: Berberis vulgaris; assembly: GCA_963556465.1. Classification (NCBI taxonomy): domain Eukaryota; kingdom Viridiplantae; phylum Streptophyta; class Magnoliopsida; order Ranunculales; family Berberidaceae; genus Berberis; species Berberis vulgaris. Next base: position 10,740,968 of record OY747127.1, on the reverse strand, counting down.
CCCCATCATATATTAGGAAATAGAGATCTACAAGGGAATAACATCTTCCATAGAAAACCTGCAGCTGACTTATGATCTCCAACACAGAACAGTTAATGTTGAACAATAGGCTATGAAACTTCTATGCTGACACATGCACATACACAATACACCCTTTTTATGATCTCTTGTATTTATTTTAATTTTGGCACTAAGTGTGTTTGATGCTCAATTTGGCAATGCTACAGTCTCTGGTATATACACCACCAACTATGAGCATTTTTCTTGAAAATTTGGCTAAGCATTGAAAACGTCCCTAGCCAAAATTCGAGTCATTTATATGATCTAGAGTTTCGACTTGGGCCACAAATGTTTTTTTGTTGCAAGTCCCAATCATTTCAAATAAAATGAACCAAAACATTACATCTGCCTATAATGATATGTCCATGTATAATTCAATATAAATAATTCAAACTTAAATGTAAACCTCTAACAAAATATGGATAGTGTCCAGGGCTTAGTCCAACACACTGTTGATAGGAGCTTTTGAAAGTGATTAAGAAAAATATATATGACAGTTGTAACTTCTTTCAGGCAGTTGTAACTTTCATGATTGGTTATAACTTTCCGTTTTGAGGTATCTCTTCTGCAAGCCCACGTGCTAGCACTACTACAAAAATGGGCAATTTTGGCAGATGATATATGACACTAAAGGCATACTCCCAGCTGAATAAGAGTATTTGCCAGGCAAAGGAAAATCTTGACACCTTTATCCGCCAGGATAGTATTTCTGGCATTTATATTCACCACGAAAATATAAACAGGCAAATTCCCATTAAAAATGGCCATTAAAAATCAATAAAATTTTTGCCGGCAGTTATAAATCCTAAAATGGGGTTTATATTCGCCATGACAATATAAAGAGGGAAATTTCCCCGCCCAAATGCTTATTAAAAATCAATAAAATTGTGCCGTCGGTTATAAATCCTAAACTGGAGTTTATATCCGCCATGAGCGTCTAAAGTGGGATAAGGAGAGAAATTCCCCCGCTCAAATGCTCATTAAATTTTAATAAAATTTGTGCCTACAGTTGTGGGATTCATTACGGCATTTGTACGGACTACAAACCTATTCTATTCGCCCCTTTAGTATATATAAATTTTTATTAAAGCCCTCTTTAGTCTTTTTTTTTTTTTTTTTTTTTATTGTTAAACTTAAACCCTATTTAGTATACAAGATAAACAAAGCGTTTCAACTCCCTCTCTTCATTACGGTTCCTCTCTTAAACAAAAGAGAGCTTCTCCTCTCTTCATTACGTTTCCTTAGCAAAGCTAAAGAAATCTCCGCCATCTCCTTCCGACCGACGACGATCGTTGCCGACACCATTTCCTGCCGAAGACATTCTCTGCCGACGACGTTGGTGAGTACTTGTGTTCCCTTATCCATAGTTTTGTATGTTTTCACAATGGAAAATTTTCACCTAAGAATCTCCTATGCATTGCCTGATAGTTTGCACACCAACTGTTTGATTAAATGCGTAATAGAAGAAAAAATATTTTTAGTTTTAACTTTCAGGATGCAGATGTAAGAAAAATCACTATCATACAGTTGGGCTGTCTGTTTAGATCAAATAGTTAGATTGTATGCTTTTGATAGTGTGTCCAAACTTTCATGCATAGAGAAGAGATGTCCTTCTTCTATCTGATCTATTGTCAAAATGAAAGCATGATTGCATTGCATCCAAGTTAGTAATTCAGGTGAGGCGCCTTTCATCGATGACATTTGTCAAAATGAAAGCATGATTGCATTGCATCCAAGTTAGTAATTCATGCATAGAGAAGAGATGTACTTCTTCTATCTGGTCTGTTGAATTACTTATTTGAAAAGATGTTCATAGATTCAACGTAGCTGTTTTGTGTTTTTTATGTTTGATATTAGGCTTAATTATTAATTCGATATAAATCAAGAAGGTTTCCGCATGTAACTAAAGTTTTTCAATTAACATGGAAGTTTGCAGAGTCTTTAAAAATGTAAGACAAACTTTTCGCAGAAACATTCAGTATAAAATATTAAATTGTGATAGACCAATCTCTTGACTTGCATATACACATCGAGCCATGCATGCCTGGCGATATAATCGGTAAAAAGTCATCATTCGTATATATACATAACATAACATAACATGAAACACACCCTACACTTATAAAAGCTGATGGGAATTTGTAGTGGTACCTTAGGCATCTTTTGTATTAACTAATGGAATGGATTCAGAACTTGGTCTAACATCATTCCAGTTGCTGAAGACAGTCCCTATCTTGTATTGAAGTCTAGTGAAACAACTGAGACTATTAAGGTTTAAGTCAGGAACTGGGATGCACTTGGTGAAGATACCAACTGGCACAGAAACTGCTGCAACAGCTAAACATGATCCCCATTGGCACCAGTTCATCTTCTCCAAATCGAAAACTTTCCCAATGATTCCATCACCTCCATCTGCAAAACAAGAGCCAACCCCACCCCATAAAAACATATGGTCGGCTGAAACCCAGAAAATATTGAAATCCTGGCAAAAGATGAAAGTATTGAAAGCCAACGTTCTGCAGTCTCCTCCACTACAAAAATGGTGCTTCCTTTGAAGTGTAAGGTCAACACAATGGCAATCTGAAACATAGCTTGAGTGAGGATGTTTCTCCACATGACATTTGTAATGAGTGGTTCATTTCGACCTACCGGTGGCTTAACCACTTGTGCCTTTGATGGAACTTCATAAACTAGAGCCAAAGCCCCCACACAATCTACCACTAAATTCACCAACAACATTTGTGATGTTGTGAATGTGGCCTCTTCCCCCACGGTGACTGTTGATATGAGATTTATGGTTAGTCCAGCAATGTTGGAAGTAAGATTGAGCTGGATGAACTTCTGTATGTTGTCGTGTGTGAATCTCCCCCACCTCAGAGCAGTTGAAATAGCTGACAGATTGTTGTCCATGATGACAATATCTGAAATTTCATTTACCACTTGGATGCTGCAGGTACCCACTGAAAGTCGTAGGTCAGCCTTTTCTAGTACAGGGGCATCATACACATGAAACCCACTGAAACTTCATGTGTATTCTTTTGAGAGAAAGCTTCCACAAATGACACCACCAGGAGGAGCAATGCTATGACCATACTGACATTTTCTTTGTAAGAAGATAGCTTGATGAATTGTGTTTGGAAAGATGTCAGACTGAGAATTTGCCTTTTGAGTTGTCGATCTATCCCCCATGTTGTATTTACTCCCACAGCTGTGACAAGCATGTCTGGAGAGCGGTATCATGGGTCTTTGATATCAAGGATCTTGGCACCAAAAGGCAAAAATGGGTTCAAGTGGTCAACAACATACATGTCATCACCTTCTTCGATCACAATGGAGTAGGCATAGTTTGAGGAAAACTGTGCTTCATGTGTAACTAGTAACCCGTCTGCTGGAATTTGGCAACCAGTCTTTAACCGAACAACATCACCAACTAGGATTTTAGAAATGGAAATCTGTTTCTATTCTCCAGACTGCCTAATAACATCCATTTGGATATCTGAACTCTCATTTGATTGTTCATTTATCAGTTTCGTTTGTCTGAAGTTACAAACAGCAGGGACTATGATGATTACAAACATCAGTTGTTGATGATGTGTTAAATGATGATGATATGGAGCCTTAAATTAGTTTTAGTTTATTTGTGCACTCATGTAATTTTTTTTCCATAGTGGATTTACTTATGCTGGATAAAGTCTCATGTTTTACATAATGTTTTATTATCATAATTGAACTTGAGAAGATATGGACATCAACATGAATGAGGATGGTGAGGAGCCCCATTCTGGTAAGATATAGTTTGTGTATATCGAAAAGTTTACTATGTTTTTACATAATTTAATATATTTTTCATTCAGAAAACTAATCAACATGAATATGCAGATGTTCCTTCAGCTAATACTCGGGGGCCTCGGAGGGTTACTTGGGCAAGCGATGAGCATAAAGGAAAAGAATATTGTGAATTTAATGAATTTGGGCAGTGCGATGGTGATAGGCTGATAGCAGTGTGCGGTTCTCGAAATTTATAGGGTCTGAGGTGCGAGATCCTACTAATCTTCCTCTCTATAAAGATTGGAGATTGGTTCCTATAAGATACAAGGAAGCTTTATGGGAAAGAATAAAGGTATGTAACTATTCGTATTTTAATATAAATTGGATAACATATAGAACATATCTGCGACTTTTGGCATATTACATGATTTGTTTTCGTTGTGGATGTAGAGCACAATTGCTTTTAGGGATGAAGATATGAATAGGATGCCACTTATTAGGCGCATGACATTGTCGACTGCTGCCAATGTTTTAAAAAGCGATTGAGGCGTACGCCTTGAGGCGCGAGTCGAGGCGGGGCGACCAAAAATCGCCTCTAAGCGTACGAGTCGGGGTGGTATTTGGAGGCGTTCGCCTTGTTGTGATGAGGCGTTCGCCTTGTTGTGATGAGGCGCACGCTTCAAGGCGTAACGAGGCGTACGCTTAAGAAATTATGGGATCATCCGATCTGTTCGGATCTTTAGACAGATCCAACGGCTGACATTAAAATTGCATTTGCAAAAACCTAATCTAATCGATTTCATCTTTTTTCATTTGCAGATAGAAGAGGGGAACAAAGGACAAACTGAAGAATAAGAGAAGAACACAGAGGAAGAAGAGAAGATCAAGAACAGAGTCTTTCGACAGATCCAAGCTCAGTTTCGAGTCTTTCGACTGTACGTATACGGTACACTTCTTATTCTAATTCTCTTCTTCTTCTTTTTCAGTTCTTCAGTTCTTATTTTATTTATGAACAATTGAACACCATTTGAAGTATGGTAGCCTGGTAGGTGGTAAGTTACCACTTACCATACTTCAAATGCTGGATTTGTTATGGATTTTTTTAAATTTGTCCGAGTGGTATGGTATAAATTTGTCTGATTTGTTTAAATTTTGTTCTTGTTCTGTTCCTAATCCTGACTTCCTGTATCAGATGTTGAAATTTTAGTTAAATAACTACTATGAAATTGTATGTTGAAAGGGTTTAGTTAAATTTTACAGACTTACCAGTTACCAGAGATTTTCTTTCATTCTTCTTGTCAACTTGATTGGATGCTGCAAAAATGATTTCATGCGTATGTGCGTATTGCTTGTAAGATTGTTTCTTGACATTGATTGGGCTAGTTGTAGCATTGATCTTTATTTTGTAGCTTTGTTGATGAAAGTCGTTTTAATAAGAAACACAATATGGTTTCTAAATTTAGTGCTAAGGATTGAGCTACAGCCAATTCAAAAATTTTATTACTATGGACTCAGTTAATCATGCATGATGGGTGGAGGATGGGGTTACTATGATTCAACCCGTATTTGTTCTTGTTTATGAATTGAAGTATTGAACACCATTATTTAGAATGTTGTAACTTGTACCTGTATGTGTATGTGTATCAGAATGTTCTTCTTCTTTGAATGTTAATCAGTATTTCATTCATGTTTTGTCTGTTTTGTATGTTTGAAATGAAATGCTCTGTATTTTTTTTCTTTCTAATTTGTATGTTTTGTATGTTAATCAGTTAATTCTATAAAAATTCCATGTTTTGTATGTTTTGTTTGAAGAACAGATGGATTACAACTTTGTGCATTTTTTGTATTTATAATTGAATTTTGTATTTGTAGATAAGATGGCACCGCGCAAGACTACGAATACGACTACTAGTGATGGAAGAGACCTATTTTGGCAATATGGCACAAGTGTAAAAGGTCCTAAAAAGGGGATCAATTACGTGAAATGCAAGTTTTGTGAGCAAGTGGTCAAGGGGGGAATTTTTAGATTGAAAAACCACCTTGCAAAGACGCGCAAGGACACAAAACCTTGTTCTAAAGTACCGGATGATGTCTTCCATGAAGCAAAGGATTTTTTAGAGGTTGGTCAAAGACAGAAGCTAATGAAAAGACAAGACACTGAGTTTCAAATTAATAGAGGTTCATACTATCAAGGAAATGTTAATGAAGATGTAGGCGGAGGCAGAGCTTCTATTCCAAGTGTGACTTGTCCTAGTGGTGGTGGATCCAATGCCAATGCATGTTTTGATGGCATTGTGAGGGGGCCAATGGATAGGTTTCTGGTGGGTAGTGGTACTAATAATGACATGAATCTAGGTAGAGGCAAAACTACACAAGAAATGAGACCACAACCAGTAAATGCAAAAGAGTATAGGAACCAAGTTTGTTTAGACATTGGGCGTTTCTTTATTGAGAATGGCATTCCTTTCAATGCTGCGAGTAGTCATTCTTTTACCAACATGCTTTTATCGGTTTCAAAATATGCAGCTCACAACAATGGACATTGTGTGAAACCACCATCAGCCCATGAGTTAAGTACTTGGATTCTAAAGGAAGAAGTGAAGTCAACTAATGTGATAGTTGACGAGGTAAAAAAAACATGGCCTTACTCAGGAGTTACAATCATGTCTGATGGTTGGAAAGACATGAGGGGTCACCAACTCATCAATTTTCTAGTGAATAATCCTGAAGGAACTGTGTTCCTTAAGAGTGTGGATGCCTCAGATATTGTAAATGATGCAAATGCATTATTTGAGCTTCTTGATAGTGTTGTTGAGGAGGTGGGAGAGGAGAATGTAGTACAAATCGTCACTGATAATGCAGTTAACTACAAAGCTGCTGGAAAGATGTTAATGGAGAAGAGGAAGCATTTGTATTGGACATCATGTGCAGCACATTGCATAGATTTGATGCTTGGGGACTTGTTTAGCCTGCCTACACTTGCCAATGCTTATCGCAAAGCTAAGAAAGTTAGCAATTACATATACAATCATGGTTGGGTACTTGCTTTGATGAGGAGTTTCACAGGAAGAGATTTGGTTCGCCCTGCATCTACTAGGTAATCCATAAATACTTTTAATGTATTTTAAATTACTTTTTAAGGTTTTATTTTAACAATTAACAGTACTTATATATTATTCATTTACGAGTTGACATTTAAATGTAGGTTTGGCACGGGATGTTTGACTCTTGAAAGCATTAAAAAGAATAGACAAAAGTTGGAGGTAATGTTTGCATCTAGCAAGTGGTCAAAGAGTCAGTATGCTAAGCAAGCTGAAGGTAAAGCCATAAGAAAAATAATATTGAGGGATAACAATTTTTGGCCTGGTGTCTCTTACTCCTTGAAGGCTACAGAGCCTTTACTCCATGTGTTGAGGATAGTGGATTCAGAGGGCACTCCTGCTATGGGTTTCTTGTATGATGCAATGGAAAAAGCAAAACAGGAGATTGCATCTAGCTTTAATAATGAGTTGGTCAAGTACAAGGAAATATGGGATATCATAGATAAGAGGTGGGATTTCCTACTGCATAGGGATCTTCATGCTACAGCTTATTATCTCAACCCACAAATGGATATTGATCGAAAGAGCCCAGCCAATTTTAAACTTCAGCAAAGTTTTTTCAATTGCGTAGATAGGATGCTTCCAAATGAAGCAAGTAAGGTAGATTTGCATACTCAAATGGATATGTTTATAGACAAAAAAGGATTCTTTGGTAGAAATGAAGCAGAGTTGTCAAGGCACAGGCGCAATCCTGGTATTCTTTTTGTAGTTGTGTTTATGTTATTAGTTATATACTTATATTTATTTTGAAGATTATTTTTCTTGCTCAATAAATATGTTTATTTTGAACATTTATACTTACAGATAGTTGGTGGAGATATTATGGAGATAATACACCTGACTTGACAAGTTTTGCTATTAAAGTGTTGAGCCTTACTTGTTCATCATCAGCATGCGAGCGGAACTGGTCAACCTTTAACAATGTAAGTAATAATTACTTTAATTGTGTTAATAAATTGCTATTTGCATTTCAATTTATCGGTTGTTACATTTTTTTAGGTGCATACAAAGAAAAGAAACAGATTAGCAGCAATAAAGCTTAATGCATTGGTATATGTCATGTACAATAAAAGGTTGAGAGCTAAAACATTGATGTTGAGGGGACCAAGCGAAGCTGAAGATGCACCATTTCCAATAGATTCGGATGCAGTAGATAGTGACAATGAATGGCTAGTGAAGCCTGATACTGAAGCTGAACCCCCTACTCAAACCGCAGATGATGGAAGTGGTGTAGGGAACCCACCCCAAGAGCTAGTGCCAAAGGTTTCAAACCCTTGTCCTAAAGCTCTATGGCATCAAAATCTGGATGAAATTGATGTTAATGCTATTGTGCTTGATGGGAACGAAGAAGGTGGTGAGAATGATGAAAGTAGAAAAAGGAAGAACTCAAACAAGAAGTCTACCCCAACTCAAGCTATTGACATTGGAAGAAAACAAGCGAAAACACATGGAGGTTCAACTAGTGGAAAAGGTAAATGATTATTAAATATAAATATTAAATAGTTATTGCTTTAATTTCATTTCAATATGCTAAAGATTGATCATGTTCCACACTGACACTCTAAATGGCTTAGGTAAATCTCCGATGCACTTGATTGATGAAGAGGAAGAAGAAGATTGGATGGAACATGAGATTGAGACAGACGAGGGAGATGATGTGGTGGATGGTATTAGTAATAGTGATGAATCTGATGATGGTGATGATATTGATGCGGGCGAGGACGACTAGGAGTTTGTTAATCATTAACTTGTTAATTTACTTTGTTAACTTAGGTTTTGGAACTTTGATTTTGTAAGCAAAAGCAAACTAGAAAGTTGCATGATGTGTCTAAGATAGTAAGATGACATACAATCATTTACTTTGTTAACTTATGTTTTTTGTTTATTCAATTAGGTGACTTAGTCATTTACTACTGTCTATTGGAGTGTATTAGTTATATTTCTCATTTTTGTAGCTACTGGTATATTTAGTTATATTAGGTGATTGAACAGGTGGGGTGGCAATCTATATTTTGTAGCTAATTGTTCTATTATATTTTGTATGCACATTTACTGACAAACATATTATTTTGTTTTAGCAGGCTCAAAACATCAATGTGAGTGTGGTCAGTCATGTGGACACGCACTTTATATGCTTTACTTGTGTAGACGCCGACGGTACGCATTCTTGAATAATTGATTTCTCTATTTAATTCATAATTCATCATTTAAGATGTGCATATGCTAAATTTCTCTATTTCTCTATTTCAGTGACATATGCTAAATTTCCTGAAACAATTGAGTGTACTATGAGTCTATGAAGATACTACAAGTCTACAATCTGCAAAATCAGGTGAAATCTTAATCCTCGACCTCCACTTCTTGTTCTTCACTACAATCCTTACGAGTCTTCAAAATTTTCTTTGATTTCTACATTTGTAGAATTACAATAATAAGGTTAGTCTGATAGTCTCAACTCAACAAACAATACATGTAGCCATGTAGGCACATAAATACTAACATACTGAAATACATAACTCATAAGGTGATATTGATGTGATTTAATTTCTTTCAGTATAATGTTATATTGCAATTAATGCTATATTGCTATTTCACTTGATAATTGATTTTATTTTTCTTTATTTGTTTGAATTTTTTATATATTTTTTCATTTTTTTTTACAAAAAAACGCCTCGCTTCGCCTCGAAAAAAGTTTGACCGCCTCGAGTCTTAAAAACGCTTTTTAAAACATTGATTGCTGCTCATCAATATAGAGATTACAAGATGGAATTGTATAAGAAATACTATCTTGATAAAGAACCGCGTGTGCGAAGGATATGTCCTCAAAATTTTGATCCTGATCAATGGAGCAAGATGGTGGATTACTGAGATTCACTCGAATGGCTGGTAAATTAAACTCATTATAACGTTGTTAATTGAATTTTAGTAAGTAACTAGTTTGAAAGCAAAATAGATTTAATGGGATGCTAGATTACCATTTGAATGAAATATTTGCTTGGCTTGAAACAATTATGGTGGTAGGATTGACAAAATTCTGTTTTTTGATCTTCGTTCTCTGACATAATTATGGAAATAAGCCACATTGTCATCTCCTCCTTGCATATGCTTCGCTATTGATTTCTGCTGTAATTCAGACTCTTCTCTACGCCTGGCATAGGATTTTTTTTTTACTGAATGGCTAGTTGTAGGTTGTTCACCGCAATCCTCTGATTTCCAGTCTATTGCTTCCTTGATCCTGCAAACCTCTAGCAAGTTCCATTCTCTTGATGAATCTAGAAACTGATTGGATTGCAGAGATAATGGCTGTTTTGTTGCGCCAATTCCAATTTCTTTCTTGGTAATATGTTCAAAACATGGAAAACTGTGTTTTGGAGCATAAAGACTATGATGAAAACAAAGTTATGGGAGCAGAGAATTTAGCTATGTTCTCTAACCAGAACAGCAGAAGACAAAAACAATAAAAGAACAGGGATAGAACAAAAAAAAAACAAAAGAATAGGACATTGAAAGAAAAACAGAGATAAGAATAGATGAATAGAAGATGACTGCCACACCTCACCGCAGATCTGTAAAAAATTAATCTGCATAAGAGCCGAACAAAATTTTTGTTTTTGCTCTGAACAGAAAATGGGAGTTGCAACATTGCGCTCTTCCATTGCATTGTCGCTGTCGTAGCTATTTCCATTCTTTCAATGAAAATGTGAATCATTTATTGGGGTTGGGGGTGAGTGTTTATTTACATACTTTAATAGGAAAATCAACCCCCAGAGGAAAATGATTTGCTTAGTGTGATGTAGTAGTCTAACACTAATGTAATAAAATATAACTTTTGAACTTATTTGCACGCTAAATAAAACACCCTAAAGTTATTGTTTGTAATATGCAAACACACGTTGCCATGAATGACACTTGTACTCTTTCCTTCAGTTGTGGTACTCCTAGTTATGGGAATGAAGTACAGATGATGGATATGCTATTTATTCACTGAGGATGTAAATGGCTGTTTGCATTTGCCAGGTACAGAGATGATTATAGGGACAGGGATTACAAAATTCTTTAACCTCTAGCTATAGTCTCTTTCTTCTCTTTGCCTTTTTTTTTTGCAGTGTTGCTACTTTGCAACACATTAGTTTTTATTCTCTTTGCTTTTTTTTTTTCTTCTCTTTGCTTTTTTTTTGCAGTGTTGCTACTTTGCAGCATTAGTTTTTATTCTCTGTTTTTTTTTTGCAGTGTTCTTTCTTCTTCTTTTGATACATTCCTTCCATAATGATGCAGAAATTTTTGTTTGATTCATTCCTTCCATAATGGTTGACTTTGCAGAAATATTTCTTCTACTTTGCAGACATAATGATGCAGAAATACTTTGCAGACATTAGTGTTCTTTCTTCTTATCTTTGCAGTGTTGCTACTTTGCAGTATTCCTTCCATACTATTTGTTTGATGTATTGGATTGTTATGGTAGGATTGTTATGGTGGTAGGATTGACATAAATTAATTCTGTTTTTTGCTTGGCTTGAATGAAATATTTGTTTGATGTATTGGATTGTTATGTCAGAATTCATTTTTTTCTAGTCTATCAGAATTCATTCTTTCTAGTCTTTCACTGTTAATAGGAAAATTCATTCATTTTTTTTCATATTTTTAGGAAAAATCGGTAAAGAATAAAGTAGTTCTTGCAAAGCAAAAGATGTGCCATACATTTGGATCGAAGTCCAATGCACGTGCCCGAAAAGATTTTGTATGTAGTATATATATTTTTCATTTTATTATTTAACAGTTTTAATAAATATACAAAAATATGATCTAATTATTTTTTGGTTCTTTAATTCATATGTAGAAGAAGCAGCATGGAGAATTTCTTGATCCTCTTTCATTCTTTCGTTTAACCCATGCTAAAAAAGATAACTCTTGGATTGATGAGCCATCACAAGAGAAAGGAGTAAATTTTTTAATTAATATTTTGATTCTCTGTTAGTTTATATTATATTTTAATTTTCTTAATTATTAATAGTTCTAAGTATTTTCATGGATAATTCCCTTCAATCTCGAATTGAGGATGGAGCAGAAGACTCATAAGAGCTTCGAGCACAAGTTTATGTGGAGCTGATGGGTCCTGAGACCCGAAATAGAGTTCGGGGCAATGGGAATGGTGTGACTTCTGATTTGGTGCCTTATGTAGAGTTTGGGGCTATGGGAATGGTGTGACTCCTGATTTGGTGCCTTATGCCTTGGGTAGTGCTAGTAGTTCATCAAGGAGAGGATCAAAGACTAGAGAAGCCTTCTTGGAGTCTCAATGCCTAGAAATGAAGACAAAAAATGAGGCTATGCAGAAGGAACAGGAGGAGCTGCAGGCTCAACAACAACAACAACAACAGCAACAACAATATCAGCAGACGATGATGATGGTCATGCATGCTATGCAATCGCGGGGAACCATAGAGAGCTTTCAACTATCACACCAGTCATGACAAAGTCAACCATTTTAGCATCTTATCCTATGAATTTGATGCATCTTATTGGACATATGCCTTTCGTGCCACCCTCACAACATTTTTCTGATGACTCTAATTATTCTAATGGTGTTCCATTAGGTGGATTCAGCGGACTGCTTTATGGTAATATGTCTGATGCAGATATAGTTAGGCTTATTAGAACATCTGGAGGATTAGGGACACATTCGGGTTCAAATTCAGGTAGTTGATTGGATTGTCTACTTATCCTTACTAGCGGATGTACGGTGTGTATTTTTATTCATGGCGGAGATGTATGACATATATTTGGGATGTCGAATATATGACATTTTGTTTTATATTAATATTATTTTGAGATCAGGTGCAAATTTTTTTTTAAATGTTTACAAAACCTATTGGCAGGTAATATTGAAGTCTTGGCGGATAACAAGCAAAATTTCATGGCGGTTATGAACTCATTCGTTGCGGATAATATTAATGTCTGGCGGATAATATTAAATTACAGGCGGATCCCCAGTATGAATTTCTGACGGTTAAAAACTCATTCCTGGCGTATACAAGTGTTGCCATTCTGGAGTCCTGGCGTTTATAAATCTGTACCCGGCGTATTTATGTGCCAAGATCATTGAAAGTACCAAGATCAACCCACATTCAATTTAGGGTGTTTCCAAAAATCTTTTTGACTCGACACGGAGTGTTCCGTTCGGAGCTTGTAAGAAGCATTTCTCATCTGAAACCAAATTTTCAAGATGTGCCTTTAACCTAGATAATCATAAATTTGGCTATTGTTTTATTATAGGTTTTCTTAGTTCTATAATATACTGAAGTTATTCTTGGAACATTATCACACTTTGCCAATAAAATATGTTTTTTCATGTTGAACTTAATAAAGATATAGAAGAGCATGAAAAACGTACCTTATGTGTGGAGCTAATGAACACAACGCACATCCGTGATTGCTCAAAACAGATGATATGCCCTCACTTTAGATGGGCATGAACAATAATCAAGAATGACTTATTCTAGAAACTACCATGGTCAACTATCTTCTCTGCAATAAATCTCAAAACCAGTATCCTCAAATTTGTGTTCTCTCTCGTGTTGTTTATGCATAACCCATGAACTCCAGGATTTAACAAAAGCGATGACTTTGACAGTTTAACCTAGTTGAGCATGAGGCAAAACAAGAGTCGAGGGTGAAGACGCTCGCGGTAAGCGTTTGCAGCGGATGGTACTAACGGCGAATGGCGTTCGCGTGGGGATTTTTTCTTAATAGCTGCTAGGGTTAGGGCTCATGCTGATAAACGTGTTGAAAGTAACGTAAAGAAAGCAAAAACAAAAGTAGGGAGGAAAACAAATAGTTGTGACTAAATTTAGTTTTGACTTGAAATTGTTTAGTGGATTGTAATAGCTCAAAAGTGTTACTATTTTTTAAGTTGTTACAAATATGTCAATTTGGTGTAGTGGGTGTTTTTTCAACAGATTATAAGGGGAGCTTACATTGTGTCACTGAAATTTTTGTTACTCTTAAGCGAAAGTGAATGCCATTGGCCTGACCAATCACAAGAACCTAGTCAAATTGCTTGGATACTGCGATGAAGGGAGTAACTGGCTTTTGGTATATGAATACATGAGGAATGGGTCCTTGGCAGATATCTTGCTTGGAAGTTCAAGGCCCGAATGGAGCTTAAGAGTTCGGATTGCTTTTGGAATTGCTAGAGGATTAGCGTACCTTCATGAAGATTGCAGCGCTCAGATCATCCACTGTAATGTGAAGCCTCAAAACATACTTCTGGACGACTTTTTCATGGCAAAGATTTCTGATTTTGGATTCGCTAAGCTTCTAAATACCAATCAGACTCGAACTAATATAAGTATCAGAAGAACCTGAGGTTATGTGGCTCTTGAGTAGTTCAAGAGGATGGCTATCACAGCAAAGGTGGATGTATACAGTTTTGGAATCATGCTATTGGAGATCAAATTGGGAGGGAAGGAGAGTTTTTTTTTTATATAAAAGCAAAAATGCATTAAAAAAACTAGGGATTAAAATGAAGAAAAAGTGATAAAGTAATCTTTCTCCAACTATCCACAACTTCTGCAAGCCCTATTAACTATCTACAACTCCTGCAAACTACAAGTAATATTTTTCTAAGCCGAAAATGTCGGTCTCCGCCTCAATAGGCTTAGCAGATTCGTGTTCTTCCCTCACTGGAAAGGGTCAAGCCAAAGATGACCAAGTTTTAACACAGGACCTCTTTCTCACAAAAGAGGCAAGCGTTTCAGACGGCTCCTCAACATCAAATAGAACAGGAGCTTTGATTCTAGTAGCCTTCCTCTTCTTCGAAGGGGCCCCATCTTCCACTTTAATTCGCAACGTTCGGTATAGAGTGGGGGAAACATGTCAGTTGTCCCACAGCCTACTACGGATGAAGTTGGAAACTCTTATTACATCGATCACATTCCTTTTTGGCAAGTCGCAGAACGTTTCCATGGTGTTTTGCTCCGCTAAGGTAAGAGGAGTAGTAGGAAACCTTCCTGCAAGAAAACACAAGCAATGACCAGTTAGCCTGCTAACAAGCATATCTAAGTCATGAGAAAAGGGTTGAACTTATGAAGCGGCTTGAGCTGTCACTCAAGCGGACAACCCTTGCATCGAAAATACTTCAAATTCGCCTACGATGGCCTGGTAGAACCATAACTTCTTGCACTATAAATAAGACATGAGGTTGGTAAGCTAAGGTATGCTACAAATTCCCTGTCACAGCATTCCACCTTCCTCAGATCTCTGTCTGACTTTAGCATCGGAGTGCCATCGGCCACCACGAAGATTAACTGCATCAAAAACATTCTTGAGATTAAACAAAATCCAACTGTTGAGAGCTACACCTCACGGTCCTCATTATAAGATGGTAAGCTCAACCTCATAATATTACGACTCCATTTCTCAAACTAAATCAACATGTCTAATAAAGGATTCATGAAAAAATAGATTCTACCGGTGTCACTAAATGGAATAAGAATGCATGTAATTAATTGGAATAATTCTCACCATATTATTCAAAATCCTAGGTATTTATAATTAAGGAAGAGATTAATGGAGAATAATTTCATGCGATTTTAAAATACATATGAACTAGGGAGATTATTTATCTCAAAAAAATTTGCATTTGTGAACTCAAACGTGCACTTGATTGCACATGTTAAATATGTTCAGCTTATATATGTTAAACAGTAATTTATGTTTCATTGGAATCAAGTGGTTGTTTATAAGACAGACATGGAAATGAACTAATTAATGGACTGAACCTAAAAGGAATAAGCATCAATTTTTTTTGGTTTTGGAGCACAAATGATGAATGTGGGAGTAAAAAATAATCCTTAGTCCAATAGGATAAGGAAGTCCAAAGATTTGGGTTATTTCTGAGAAGTCCAAAAATTACCCACGAAAGTTACAAGTAAAGAAAGCCAAAGTTTGGGTCCAATGAAGCCAAAGTCTTGGCCCATTACAGCTCAGCAGAATACGCTTTTCTCAACAGAGGAGTAGTGTTTGGCATTGACCATCATGCTCAGCTGAGCACACAAGCTTGCAGTAGAGATTTTCCAAACGGGAAGTTACAACCACCAATGGGAGGTTACAACTATCTAAATTTTTTTTTTTTTTTTTTTGAAAGGCAGGCAGGGTTTTTATAGGATCCCAGAACCCATAAAGATGCCGCAAGCTAGGTTTGAACCCATGACCTAGTGGTACCATCCGCCAAGCTCTAACCGTTGAGCTGTCACTACCTAAGAGATGTTACAACCGCCTGCAAGCAGATGGCTCACTCATCCGCTACGTGTCTTAGTCATTTGTGAGCAATTTACTTGTTCTACCTCTATAAATAGCCAAACACAAAGCCATCTGAAGGTAACTCTTTATTGGTCACAATTATCTCCGTGACAGGCACCACACCAATATCGAAAATTAATCTCTATCTTATGTAGATTGCTCCACGTGATCCGGGTGAAATTTGCATCCACAATTGGTGCTTTAAATGAGAGCTTGAATCAAACTCATTGCAAGCTCTATTCCTTTGATAAAAACACTTTTCATTCATTCACTTTAAATTTTCTTTTACAAACACTTTTATTTTCGAAGTATTTTTCAAGATAATGGTGGGATCTCAAAAATAAACTAGTTGCATAGTCATCTGCCCATATAGGGCTGCCATCACTACCACAGATTTAGTCGCCACTAGTAGGACAACCACTGGTAGTAGACTGCTACTGCCGGCAGACCATCAAGTGCAACCTTTCGCCCAACAACAGAGTGCAATGAAGATGAAACAACAAGAAAATCTTGCAAGTCAGATTGCCAATTTGACTAAATATTGGAGGACCAAACTCGAGTGGTAGAATGATTAGTGAATATACAGCCAAGGCAGAAGTCGCATCGTCATCTGCTAGTGGCCCATGTGCATGGGAATAGAAGTAGTCATCCAATAAGGGAAAATAATTCATCTAAAAGCATTCATTCAAGATTATAGTCACAAGAAAATGTGCACTCTCGGGGCCTCAAACATGAGTCTTATCAAGGTTGGACTCCCAAGCAACTGTACACTCAAGGTTGGGGTCTCAGATGACGCTAGATATGAGTGGTCAGCGTAGAAGACAAAATCCTGATGGATGTGAACAATGCAAAGAATCAAATATGGATCGTTATATTAACTTGTCCCGAAACTGCCATGTCGCTGAACGACGAAGACTGCCCTACCATGCAGCCGATTAGCAGGATGCACCCATGCCCTTGAGAGCCGATGATGTAGCATAAGTTATCAATGAGTAGTCGAGGAACTCATGAGTCATAGAAAATTCAGATGATGCTCTGCGCAGAGAGGTGCCCTTGGTAAACACTTCACCTTTTACAAATGACAATGAAAGGGATCCTCTACCAGCAAAGTTTACCATACCAACCTTTTACTCTTTTCAAAGGAGATTATGATCCTAAAAGACACGTGAAGCATTTTCGAAGTGTCATGACTCTGCACAAAAATGATGACCCACTTATGTGCAAAATATTTTCTATGACTTTACACGGAGTGACTCAAGATTGGTTCCACACTTTCACCCCTTGGTTGATCAACAACTTTGGGGAGCTCTCCCTTATTTTCACAAAGGATTATTCATCATATCGAATCATCAAAAAACATGTTGACCACTTTTTCAACATGAAGAAAAAGTCAAATGAATCTCTCTAAGAGGAGGATGAGGAGCTACGACCCACATTGAAAAGGAGCAAAAAGGAGACTAATCATCCACTGGATGACGATGAGATGAAGCTTTTTTTTGCTTATGGTGTTCCGGATACTGTTGAGTTGTCTAATGATGACACTCGAGTCATTAATGAGAAAATGCTCAAGTTGGAAGTAGAACAGTCTAAAGATATTGTTGGCGGTCAGCGTTTCAGGGATCATTTTCCATCTCCTTCTATTGATGTCAGCAAAGCAGTCAGGTTCTTAGTTTTCTCTCATGTTTGACAGGTTTCTCCTGCTCCTGCTGCTACCGTCACTCTTTCCCTTGTCGTGGATGCTTCTTGATGAGAGGGTAAACGTTGTTTTTCCGTTGTTATTGTTATTCCATCTGTTCTTCCTCCTATCGGAGGTGGTTCTTTGGTGCTTTCAGATCCTCACGTCCTCCATCCACAAATTTTTTGGATTGAGCTTTGGCAAAAGGATATCCGTATCAAGTCTGACAACAGGTTTTGTTGGTTTACCCAACTCGACGTGCAGGATGATGCATGTAAATTGGTAAATGAATGGTACAGGCGATTGGTAGAGAGGCCTTCAATGCTTGTGTTTGACCCGTTTGATCATATTAACCATGGTCTTGAGCAGATGATGGACGTGATGAATCATCTTGCTTATGCGGGAGTAATGGGCTCGATTTATCGAGTTGGTCGTGATCAAGTGGCTCTTTTGGAGAGGAGGTTGGCACCGATATTGCTGGTATTTGCTTATGTTCTTTCTCAATTTGATGTGTTGAAAATGCAATGCGTGGGCTTGGAGAAAACTGCAGTGGCTGCTCGGGAGTCTTTGACTGAGGCGAAGAATATGCCGGATAAGTCCGTTGCTGAGCTTTGAAAGCTAAGCTATATGAGATTTGCGCCCATCTTCGCGATGTGGAAAAAAGAGTTATCCGCTGAAACAATGACTTTCGATGAAGCTTATCATTATGAATTAGAGCAATCCATTATGTGTGATGCCGCTGAGAGGTGGGTGGAACAAATAACTATTGCGCTTGATGATGTCAAGGCAGATGCTTCCTATAAGCTCTCCACTGCTGAAAGGCAGCTTGCTGCAACCAAAAATGAACTCGCTGCTGCTAAGGATAGGCTTCGTGTAGTTGAAGCCGAAGATTGGAAGCGAGTTGTTGACGGGCGGGTTGAGCTTCTTGATTATATCGAAGGGCTCGGCGAAGAATTGTCTAAGTATCGTCACTTAGTCGGTAACGCTTTTGAGGATGATGATATTGAGGAATTTGTTCCAGCAGTAGAGGAGTCGTTGCCTCTTCTATCATTGAGTACTCCAAAGCTATTAAAACTCTATCCTCCTTAAAAGATTTCTTCTCATGTTCCAACTAGCACTGATCATGACATTGTTCCTATTTCTTCTCCTACTTCTTTATCACCTTTTTCGGATCTAATTGAGTAGTGTTATCAATAAAAATGGACTTTTTTGTCATTTTTCTTCTCCTTTTTGGTTTTTTTGTAACTATCATAGCTTTTGCGTCAAGCTTTCGTGCTTAGGCTCGTTGCTTGTCTAATGATGGGTCGCCATTGTTCTTCTTGATTTGCTATAAAGGGTCGATTTCACCTGTACTTTTTCAGACCGCATTGACTTGTTACCTTAGCTCTAACTTTGTGTCTGTCGGGTCAAAGTTTTTTTGATAACCCGACATCCTGTTTGACTCGAAGTTCTTGCATTTTGTTGATTCAGGTGTCCATCTTTTAGTTCGACATCTTGGTCAATTTGAAGTTTTTGTGTTTAAGTGACTCGGGTGTCCAACCTTTACTTCGTTAGTTCGACATCTCGATCGACTCAAAGTTTTTGTGTTTAGGTGACTTGGGTGTCCAACCTTTACATCTTTTTGTGCGACACTCTAGTCGACTCGAAGTTATTTCACATGGTTGACTCGTTCGTCCAACTTTTACTTCTTTGGTTGATCAGACCAGAAGTTTAATGTGAATATCTGACTTGCGTCCTGATTCCTTTTGGGATTTTTGCGTCGATTGTTTCGTATAGCATTGCTATGAAGTTGTTTGCTCTTGTGAGATGTTGATTCCGAAAATGAAACATTATTGATTCTTTGACCATTTTTAGCGGTCATTTTTCTGGAATGGCTTCATTACACTGTGAAGCGTTTCTTACTTTAGTTTTGCGTCGCTAGTGTCTACCCTGGCCTTGGCGCCCATGCCTATGCTATTCCCTTTAATATATGACCTTATTTTCTTGGGTTGTTATTGCTCTCTGTTTGGCATTGCTTATTAGGGCTTGATAGAGTTTATCACAGTTAATTTCTTTATAAACGATTTTGGCCGA
Source organism: Berberis vulgaris (assembly GCA_963556465.1). Taxonomy (NCBI): domain Eukaryota; kingdom Viridiplantae; phylum Streptophyta; class Magnoliopsida; order Ranunculales; family Berberidaceae; genus Berberis; species Berberis vulgaris. Next base: position 10,720,994 of record OY747127.1, on the reverse strand, counting down.
ACTTGTATTTGCTGCTAGGGTCTTTGGAGCTTTGATCTTTCGACTTTGATTTAGGTTGTTTGGGTGGGAGGTGCATCTTTCCCAGGGCGGATGCAGTATAGAGTATATATCAATTCTCTAGACCATTCTTTTGATCCCGTGGCTATAGTGTCTGCCTTTTTTTTTACCTTTGAACTGTTTGTTTGGTACACTGATAAACTCGTCCAGTCATCCTATCTGGATCCAATGCTTGATTTCTTCTTTTAACTTGTAGCAGTCCTCGGTATCATGTCCGTGATCCTTGTGAAAAGAGTAGTACCTGCTCTCGTCTCGTTTTTTCGGTCTCCTTTCATCCTGGTTGGCCAGTTGACATTCTCCCTGTTCGATGTGTGTTTTAGGATGTTGGTTTGACTTGCTTTTAGGGCTGTGAATGGTTTGTACTCTTTCCTTATTACGCTCGTTATTTGCTCATGATTGGGTCACGGTGATTGTGATTTTCTAGGTTCATGCTAGTTAGACTCTATGCATCAGTCGCTCCAATGTTTCTTTAAATGATTGTTGTCCTCTCGTGATCTGCCATCTCGCCCTCTTTCATTTTTCCTCTATTGTTTCCTCGAACGGTTATCTCTCTCCTGCTCATTCCTTCTCCTCGTAACTTTCACCTCTTCGAGGGAAATATGTTTCGGCGTTATTTTCAGCAGGACCGCCATGCCTTTTAGAGGTTCCAAGTTGAGGGCATCGAAGAAGGTGCCTCTCTTCAACTCGGCGATGAAAGTTGCAGCGGCAACGTCGCTGCATCCATCGATCATTGTTAACTCATTGGTGAAAGGAGTGAATACTCCCGTATTGTTTCTTCTTGCTTCTACCAGATGTGCAAAAGGTAGTGGTCCTTTCCTCATCCGCTGGCTCCCGATGAATCTGGTAATGAAAACGGTGGCTAAGGCCTGGAAAGAGTCTATTGACCTCGGTGGTAGGCTGTTGAACCAGTTCATTGTTGTGACGTGAGGCCGGTTGGGAACGTTCTGCACAGAATCGACTTTGTGGTTTCTTTTAGAGCCATCATGTGGTGAAAATGTCTTAGGTGATCAGTTGGGTCGGTGGTACCATCTTACAATTCAAATTTTGGCGGAGTGAACTTCTTTGGCATTGCTTATTCATGAGTTCGTCAGAAAATGATTGCTTGGCCAACTCGTACAATACATTGGGATCTGTGACTCCGATCCTGAACGGAATCTCAGCAATTGTCCCACCGCACTGCAGAATATTGTCTCAGTGGAGCTCACTGCTCTTGAAGTTTTCTGCTGGGGTTCTGCCAGGGCTTCGTCATTCCCTTGAGTTCGGATAGTGAAGTTTTGTTGAGGCGGTGTTGGAATAGGGTTGGCTGGTTGAATGCATTCCTGGGTGATTTTTCCAGCATCTCTGTCATTTATTTCATCTAGGCCATGAGCAAATCTACCTAAGGATCCGTGGCAACGTCGATGGTCATCTGGGTTGTCTGGACTATCGTGTGCAGCGGGTCCAAATTCTCGGATGCTATTGTTCTGATGATTCAGGCCACATCTTCTCCCTGAGCCATTAGTGATGCATCAGTGGGAGAGTTGTCGCGATCATTACTGGATTGGGAATCTGTAGGCTGCATTACCTTATCCGATGACTTGTCGATCTTTTGTTAGGTTGTGGTGAAACTTGTCACTGTGTTCTGTTTTAGATAAGGAAACTCGTCGTTTCCCAAGGACAGCGCCAAACTGATGCATCCAATAATCGTCCCCCTATGAGTTTAACCTACAAAACAATTGTTAGACTGCCAATGACTATCTTTTTGGTGACCGAAGGCACTCCGATGCTTAAGTCAGTAACTCGGTTGGAAGAATGATATAAATTTGGACAAAACTCAGTTAAAGTTGCATACCTTTGTCGAATGTTCCCTTTACCTTTTATAATAGTCGGGGTAAACTTTCTATGTGACTTAAGCATGTGAGATGCAACAGAAGGAGATGTTTCGTGTAAATGTCTCCTCATTAATGGAGGTGCATTCATGGAGGCGTAAGACTCTCCACAACCCTTTCTTGGTGCAACGTCCTTCTTCTTTATGAAGGAAACTCGTGGTGTCTGGATCCCTGTTCTAATCTGTTTGGGCATGGATTTAGGTCCTGTTTGTTTTCGCCATTGGCGGGCCTCGTCTTGGCCTATGTAATTGGCTTTAATTGCTATTGGGCTTCATGAGATGGCCCAATAGGTTGTTTGATATTCACATAATTTTTACATAATATATCCCTTAATTTATATATGTTAGTGTTTCGATTATCATACTTTATTCTTATTATTTCATTTTCATGTATTTGTAGGAATTTGAGCGTGAACGATGAAATCGCATTAAGGCGACAATTTAATGAATGATCAATTGGTTGATTATAGCGGTGGTACAAAGTAGATGGTCACATATCTAAACCTAAACCAAATAAACCTAGGTCTACCTAATTTAACCTAAGCCCAAACCCAAAATGCTAACCTAAAAACCCAAGCCCAACGCCTTTTGGAGAACCCAAGCCCAAGAAAATAAGAGAACCCTATTTAGCTCTCCCCATTTTGAAGAAGAGTTCTCCCTCTCCTTCCACGTTGCTTTTCTCTTCCTCTCTTTTCCAGCCACCACGCAAATCCACTTTGCCAGCAATCCTCACTCGATAGGAGAACCGGCAGTGCGATCATCCCGCCATCACCACCTCCTCCTCGTCCTACACCATCAGCCGTCACCTCGCCTTCCTCCCTCACCCGCACTTCCTCGCTCGCTAGGGAGATGCACCACCCTGTCCATAGTAAACATCATCAACTCATTGTTTCGCACAACCACCGCCCATGTCCCTGTCGCAAACCACCGTAACAACACCTCCCACGACCCCCTGTTCCTCTCTTCTTCCCCTGTTTTCGTGTCTCTCTCTTCACCTCGCCACCGTCAAGCATCCACACCGCCGAGCACCACCATCAGATGCCACCACCTCCTCCTTCCTGTTTCTCTCTTTCTCAGCCACCGCCCTGTTCCACCGTGCGACAGAGCTCCACCACCCTGTCTCCCTCCTCCATTCTCGCCCTCTTCGGTCTCTCTGTTAATCCTTCTCCCAGCCCTCTCTCTATCTTGAAAATACTAGAGCTCATCGGAGGAACAAAGAGCTCGTGAGAAGTAGCGAAAACAGGGAGCGCCTCCCTGTTTCACCATCCATGTTCCTCTTCCTCCTTCGCGTATTTTTCTCTCTTGTTGATTCCTCACCCTCTCTCTGTCTTCTTGCAGGTACCGGAGCCGTTCGGAGGGAGAAAGAGCTCGCGAGGAGTGCGGCTCGCAGGAGACGAAGGCGCAGAGACGCGCGATTTTTCTGGCGGGAACCAACTGTTTTTCAAACAGTTGGTTATTTGCATTTCGGTGTTTTCTCTGAGCTACCATAGACCATCAGCAGCCTTTTCTCCGGATTTGAGTTCGTGCTGAGATGGATTCCACTGATGTTGTGACCACCGCCACCATGATCTTCTAGACCCCACAGCGAGGCGAAGATGAAACCACAGGGTTTCCTAGAGTTTGTTGTATTTAAATTTATTGTTTTCTTTATGCTTGAACGTTAAACACATTTGATTTCTGAGTCGCAATAATTTGCTTTCACCGATTATATCCGGATTAATTATCTAGACTAGTCGGTAGTTAGAAGTACCCTTTGTTGATATTCAAAGCATGCTTTAATCAATTAATCTGAATCTTGGATTGTGTGTGCCGTAAGAAGACATGCAATGCTAGGGGTTTATAATTAGTTAAAATAAACTTGTGATTTTGTGTGTCGTAAGAAGACACGCAATGCTAGGGGTTTATACATTTGCTGAAATCAATTGCGAACTTAGATTAATCTTTATGCTAGTCATGTTAATTCTTGAAAACAATAATTTGGATTACACAAATCTCAAAGAACCTGTGGTGGATTTGATGTCTCGGTCCCCTTTCTTATCATCCTATCAGTTTAATTTTAGTTGTCAATTTAGTCTCTTAATTTTAGTACTTTACATCTGTTGTAACCTCCAACTCTAAATTAGTTCAAATAAGTCTTAGAATTCGATTGTTTGTCAATCCTCGTGGGATCGACCCGTATTTGCCACTGTCTACTAGTTAGACAGTTGTGCACTTGCGGTATTACAAGTAGGATTTATTAACTTATTAATTTAGGTTAATAAAAACTCCATCAAGTTTTTGGCGACGTTGCCGAGGATTTTAACGGTACAATCGAAATCTAGGGTTGTTTTTGCTAGTTTATAAATTAGGTTTAATTTTCTTTTTTTTTAGGAACAGTGTTACGAGTCATTTTCTTATTTGTTTTATTTGCTTGAGTTTGAATTTTTTTTTTTTTTTTTTTTTTTGCATTTATTTTGTAGCGGTCACACACATAGGAGCTCAAGTGGGAACGAAATGAAATATTGCGATTCGCGAAGAAACTCTCAGAAATCGACTTCTACCCAGCGTCGCAAGTAACCCGAAAGAGCTTCACGCCGGAGGTAACTTCTACCCATCGCATCTGCATGCGGTTTTTGTGTGATCACTTGTGTTTAGTTTGTTCTAAGTAGTATTGCATGCAAATTTGAATAGTGGCAGGATTGAGTTGAAACTTCTGTGCCCTCTCCCACGGATAGGTTAATCACCATCTATTTTAGGGTTAGGAACCTAGGCCTTCACTATTTAAATTTTGTAGCAAGATAATTATCTAGGACTGGTGTGACACTCATAGGAACCCTCTTTGGACATTTTATAGCTTAAAGTGGTCGAGTGAAGGAACATATCCCATCTAGGAACAGTTCTTGAACTGGCATTTCACTTTGAGCTAGAGAGTGGAAGAAGAGGTAAGAGCAATTCTGTAGTAACAGATTGATAGGAAATTATCGTGCCTCTCCCACGGTTAGGTAAATTGAATTGAATTTCAGCCCTGCGTTATTAAAGAAAAGCTCTAGGGTCGTCTGCCATTCATTTTGTTTGTGCATCATTTAGGATTTCGTTGTTTTTATTTTATTTTTAGTTAGGTCATCTTCATATAGCAGTTCGGCTTGCATTTAAAAAAATTATAAAAAAATAAAAAATTCTTGAGACCAAGGAAATGGCTGAGGATAAAGACTTTAAGGATTACTTCTTTCCTTCTACCTCGAAGCTCGAAACAGTTCTTATGACGATGACTCGAAAATTAGATGCACTTATGAATTTGACTCAACCCCTACCTCCCACTAATGTTTCATTTGAGGGTTGTGTTGCATGTTCGAGTCCTAGTCATTCTACAGCTGATTGTGATTTGCAATATGATTATCCTGAATATTTCGCTAAGCAAATCCATTATTTTAACACTAATTGGAAACCTAGTTATAATTCAAAGTCCAACTATTACATCCCTGGTTCGCCAATAATCAAAATCTCTACTGGGCTCATAACTCACACCAAGGGGGACATAGTTTCTCTCAGGCTCCTCAATACCCTCATCATGTTATGCCTCAATTTAACCAAGCTCCTCCATCCAATAGATTTGAGATAGTTTTATGCAGCGCACAGAACGATTGCTTGAACATGATTCTCAGGCTATGTTAGAGTCAAAAGCCATGATTCAACACCAATCTCAAGCCATCAATAGACTTGAGATAGTTGTGGATCATATTACTGAAGCATTATTTGAAAGTAAGTTAGGAAGAGTTCTTAGTCACTCTGTTCAAAATTCAGAGGGTCAATTCATAACTAGTAACACATCGGAACCCGAGTCAGATGATGTTTTTGAGGATAATGTGATCGAAACTACTTCGCTTCATGACCCATTCCCTTCCCCACATTTTCATAATGACCCACTCGACATATGTCTTCCTCGTGACTCTTGCATGAAGTTTAATTCTCAATGTTCTTTGGAGTCAAGCATCGACTATTTTCACGATACGAATGACCCCATAATTCAAGAAATAGTCAAGTCGTTATCGGAGGACGCATCTAATGAGAGACTACATGCCATAGGTAGTTCTAATTCTAGGTTTGGGGTGTTGTTGCATTGTCTAACTCATCATCTTGGTGTAGTTCATTTTGTTATGATGAACCTATACCACCCGATATATCTATAAACATACCTCTTTCCATCCCTTTCATATTGATTGATGCTACCTATGTGGATCCATTGTTTGTAAGAGATGATTTCAGTTTTGACCACCCTATTGTGATACATAATAAATATTCTGATTTGCAACCTGACTTAGGATGTCCCTTTTTAGGAGTAGGTAGGATTCATTTGTTGGATATCATTGTCTGTGACCCCTTTCTGCTCAAGGTTCCTACGGATTTTCTAAGAATGTGAGTTTATTTGCATTTGCTCTATGATTCTGCATGGCACCTTCGTAGCTTTTGGGATGTGTTAGTATACGTTGTGTCGCATGTGGTTGTTACTATTTGTTGGACGAATCCTCAACTTTTTAGGTTGTTTCTATATGATTCCTTGCCCTTTTTGAGGAGAGTGTTTGTTATGTTCATCCTCTTCACTTTATGGTACATCATTTGTGAAGAAGAATATATGTCGGGCTGACGACGTTAAACCAAGCGCTCCTAGGAGGCAACCTAGCTTCAGTTGTGTCATTATGGTTAGTCTGGAATCTGGATTGATTTTCGAGTTCTTTCTATTTGCATTTCACTCATACTCATTAGCTCCGTAACAATTTTGACTTACAACTGATACATGTAATTTTTTTATTTTTTTCATTTGTGTCCTGTATTGTTTTTATCAATTTATCATGATGAGTCCACAGTTCTTATGTCTCTGAGCGTTCATTAGTGGACGATTTCGTCAAAATTGGTAAAAACTTTCCCATGGTAATATCACTCTAACTCTCATCTTTTCTTTTTCCTGCATTTGTCATGATCATCATTTTATACATTGAGGACAATGTTTGGTTTAGGTTTAGGAGTGAGGTTTAAGAGTTTTTTCTGCATTCTTCGAAAATTTAGAAATGAAATGTATGTCACAATTGACTATTGTATTTTATTCAATCTCCATTGAATACATAGTTAATTATGATTGTGTGAAACTTTTTCGATTTGCATTCAAAATCTAAGTTTCTTTCCAATGAAGAGGATGTGATTTCAAGTATGCCTTTAAATTTGAGGAATTCATACTTTTACTTGTCACTTTTATATATCAATAGGAAAACATATGGTTTGATATTTTCTTTAAGCTAAATATATTTCATGATATTTTTCGACTCGACCACTCTTGCACTATAAGCCGAGTTAGCATGATTTGATGTTAATCAGTAAGATATTAACTAGAAAACCTTAGAATAATAGTGGAGACTTAACCCTTGTGAGTTTCGAGACATTCTATTTTTCTTGAGGGTTATTAAATAAACTCTGACTTTTCTTGAGTTTGCATTATCTCGCTGATGATCTCATTATTCTTGTTTCTTTTATTGATTGCTTTGATAATGATGTAAAATTTTGAATTATTACACTAGAACTTCTTGATTTATTTAGTTGAGATGTCATAATACCGACTAGAGCTTAAGAAGTGATATAGGCACTTTTTTCTTTAAACCGTTCTTTAGCCTTTTAGCCTACCTAATGATAAATATCCGTTTGCGGCCCTTTAAGCCTTTAAATAGACTTTTTCTTTGCTAACCCCATTTCCATTACTTACTCCTGTTAGGGAGTAATATCCCATACTATTTTTATCCTTACCCAATGTCTCTGAGAATGTATATGGTTGATATATTTTGGAAGGGGAAAATAAAAAGAGTTGAAACTAAATATTCCATGAATCCTCGGGACTGAAATGTTTTATTGTGGAGAAGAGGAAAGCATGTCAAAAAAAATGATAAATGAAAAAAAAAACTGATGCTTCGAAGAAAAAGGAAAAAAAAAATACATATGAAGAAAAATTTTGAAGGAAGAAAAATTAATGGTGTACAACATTGGTATATTCTTCAGAGCCCAACGTGCTTATTAAAGGGTGTATCCATTCTCAGAGAATTTTCTCGTATCCTTTTCCATTCTTGTTAGCCAAAATCTTAGCCTCATTACAACCTAATAAAGACCTAATTGATCTTAAGTAAAAGTTTGGTTCATAGATGTGGAGATTAAATAAACAAGAACTATGGCGTGTGATTCAACATTCTCAAAGTAATTGATATTTCTGTCCATGAGATCATATTCATTTCATTATTTGAAAAGTCCATTTTTTCATGATTATTATATGTGAGATGTTTGTGTTTCTATAATTTTTTCCCTTTCTCACATATAAACTGAGTGATAACTAACCAATCTCTGAGTGATTCATTTCTGAGTGACAAGAGAGATTTGTAGTCGAAGCGTACAATTCAAAGGTTATCTAGTCGTATCTTTGCTGAGAAAAATAAAGTTATGTTGATAAGGTCATGCACACACACACTTCGAGTTGGGAATAATTTATGAAATTTAATTAATCTTTGGATACTATTAAACCGTTGTTAGACTCGTTGATATATTTTTCTGACATTGTTAGTTGTTTTCTGAAAATTTTGGCAATTAAATGATTACTCTGAGGATAATAGATAGAGTGACTAAGTTACCATGTTTTGAAAATTTATGAGTCATAATGTTTGTGGGTAACATTTCTGGAAACCCTCACGAAACTATAACTCGTCCACTAGAGGTAATCTAGGGGTTTAAAAGCCTTGTTGTACGTTTAAGGTAAGTGCAACCGATGATTCCTGCGAAAGTGAGTTAGAATTTTATATCTATTGTTTTGCTCAAAGACTAGCAAAATATAGGTTTGGGGTATTTGATATTCACATAATTATTACATAATATATCCCTTAATTTATATATGTTAATGTTTCAATTATTATATTTTATTCTTATTATTTCATTTTCATGTATTTGTAGGAATTTGAGCGTGAACGATGAAATCGCATTAAGGCGACGATTTAATGAATGATCAATTGGTTGATTATAGCGGTGGTACAAAGTAGATGGTCACATATCTAAACCTAACCCAAATAAACTTAGGTATACCTAATTTAACCTAAGCCCAAACCCAAAATGCTAACGTAAAAACCCAAGACCAACACCTTTTGGAGAACCCAAACCCAAGAAAATAGGAAAACCCTATTTAGCTCTCCCCATTTTGGAGAAGAGTTTTCCCTCTCCTTCCATGTTGCTTTTCTCTTCCTCTCTTTTCCAGCCACCACGCAAATCCACCCTGCCTGCAATCCTCGCTCGATAGGAGAACCGGCAGTGCGATCATCCCGCCATCACCACCTCTTCCTCGTCCTACACCATCAGCCGTCACCTCGCCTTCCTCCCTCACCCGCTCTTCCTCGCTCGCTAGAGAGACGCACCACCATGTCCATCGTAGACATCATCAACTCACTGTTTCGCACAACCACCGCCCCTGACCCTGTCGCAAACCACTGTAACAACACCGCCCACGACCCCCCTGTTCCTCTCTTCTTCCCCTATTTTGTGTCTCTCTCTTCACCTCGCCATCGTCCAGCATCCACACCGCCGAGCACCACCATCAGACGCCACCACCTCCTCCTTCCTGTTTCTCTCTTTCTCAGCCACCGCCCTGTTCCACCGTGCGACAGAGCTCCACCACCCTGTCTCCCTCCTCCATTCTCGCCCTCTTCGGTTTCTCTGTTAATCCTTCTCCCAGCCCTCTCTCTATCTTGAAAATACTAGAGCTCATCGGAGGAACAAAGAGCTCACGAGGAGTAGCGAAAATAGGGAGCGCCTCCCTGTTTCACCATCCATGTTCCTCTTCCTCCTTCGCGTATTTTTCTCTCTTGTTGATTCTTCACCCTCTCTCTGTCATCTTGTAGGTACCGGAGCCGTTCGATGGGAGAAAGATCTCGCGAGGAGCGCGTCTCGCTGGAAACGAAGGCGCAGAAGACGCGCAATTTTTCTGGCAGGAACCAACTGCATTCCGGTGTTTTCTCTGAGCTACCATAGTCCATCAGCAGCCTTTTCTCATCATTTGTGTTCGTGCTGAGATGGATTCCAATGATGTTGTGACCACCGCCACCATGATCTTCTAGACCCCACGCCGAGGTGAAGATGAAACCACAGGGTTTCCTAGAGTTTGTTGTATTTAAATTTATTGTTTTCTTTATGCTTGAATGTTAAACACATTTGATTTCTGAGTCTCAATAATTTGCTTTCACCGATTATATCCGGATTAATTATCTAGACTAGTCAGTAGTTAGAAGTACCCTTTGTTGATATTCAAAGTCTGCTTTAATCAATTAATCTGAATCTTTGATTGTGTGTGTCGTAAGAAGACATGCAATGCTAGGGGTTTATAATTAGTTAAAATAAACCTGTGATTGAGTGTGCCGTAAGAAGACACGCAATGCTAGGGGTTTATACATTTGCTAAAATCAATTGCGAACTTAGATTAATCTTTAGGTTAGTCATGTTAATTCTTGAAAACAATAATTTGGATTACACAAATCTCAAAGAACCTGTGGTGGATTCGATGTCTCGATCCCCTTTCTTATCATCCTATCAGTTTAATTTTAGTTGTCAATTTAGTCTCTTAATTTTAGTACTTTACATCTGTTGTAACCTCCAACTCTAAATTAGTTCAAATAAGTCTTAGAATTCGATTGTCTGTCAATCCTCGTGGGATCGACCTGTATTTGCCACTGTCTACTAGTTAGACAGCTGTGCACTTGCGGTATTACAAGTAGGATTCATTAACTTATTAATTTAGGTTAATAAAATCTCCATCATTGTTCGATGTATCCTCGTGATGGGTCTCTATACCACGCATACGACCATGGTGGTCAGTCTATTTTGATGTATCATCAAGTTGAATAATGATATGTTTGGGTTTCACACTACTTGTTAACAAACAAGTTTTTACTAAACTATAATATTTTTCCTTTTTCACGTATTCATATAATTGCATAAAAATATCTTATGAAAAATTAAATTCAAGAATGGTAACAATTAGATATATATATATATATATTATAACGTTGTTTTTGTTTGGGTTTCATACTACTTGTGAACAAACAAGTATTTACTAAACTATAATGTTTTTCCTTTTTTATGTATTCGTATAGTTGCATAAAAATTATGAAAAATAAAATTCAGGGATGGTAACAGTTAAAGAAACAAAAAAATAATCTATATATGTTAAAAAAATTAAAATTATTACACAACAATGGGATTGAACTCAGGTAATTAGTAATAGAGCTTTAAAGACCAACCACTGTACCAAAGAGATAATATGTCATTTATTGAATAAGTTTTGAATAGTTACCCACTCTAGTCCCTCTATAGGTTTGCCCCTATAGTTGGAGATGCTCTGAGGATATTTGCACAAAAACCATACTCTCGTGTCAAGGAAATGTTTTGTTTTAGTATATTTTGAATATAATAGATTTTATTAATTTGCTTATGGGGTACCCAACATTATCATAAAACAGAACAAAACTAACATTGTTATTATTGCATGTAGATTTTGCACATTCAATAAGGTTGTTTGGTATTATTTAGCAAGTTACCTTAGTTTATTCCATTTTTTAATTGTAATAGCTATTCTTGATAGGAGTTGAAGGATTGGTTAGTTCAGGATTAGGATAAGAACAAGATTGTTAGAGATGACATAATGGTGTTTCCTAATCTCTAAAGAATGAATATAGATCTGAAATGCAAAATAAGGTTAGATTGCCAAAGACCACTTGTATGGTGGCCGAAGGCACTCTGATGCTTAAGTCAATTAACTGTGGGTGAGAATGAATTTGGACAGAATATAGTCGTGTTATGTTTGCATACCATTGATAGAATGCCCATTTTACCTTATATCATGTGCGTAATTAATCCCTACATGACTTAAACATGTAGGGCGCGATGAGAGGGGACGTTTCTCACAACGCTCTCCTCTTCCATTGAGATACGTCTTTGGGTGAGTGATTCACGGCCACGACTTGTCTCATTCGTAACGCCTCCCTTCTCTAAGGGAAGAAAACTATTGGGCCTGGGGCTTGGGCCTTTGTTCATGGTCTATTATTAAAGACCTTTTTGGGCTTTAACGACCAGACCCACCTCTTTGGGCTTCTAGGACCAGGCCTGTTATCCATGTTGAGATTGAAGTACCTCTTCTTCGTTATGGATGATCTTTGTCATGTGTATGATCGTGATTAGAGGGTTATTTGATGTATCATCAGCTACTCCCCTCTAATTAGTGGGCATGATTGCATGGCCACTAATTCTTCAACGGTTGACTTTTTGAGTTCATCATTATTTTTCTGGACTGTATTAAATGTCGCCAACAGCTGTCGATTCAGATTCTATTCCACTACTCCATTAATCTGCTCATTTCGGCTTAATTTTTGAAATTTCGTGCAATCATCTTTCTTTCACGACTTCCCATTAGTTGTCTTTTCGTTGCCCAACCCTATAAAAGGTGGCAGAGATTTGTGTTATCTTCCTTGCGCTATCTCCATTTTCAGAGTTCATTTGTTCTCCTTTTTTTTCATTTTCTGTATTTTTTACTCTTTGTCATGGCTTCCAACACGTCCCTAAGTGACGATAAAATGGCCATCTGTGAGGCCTTCTTCGAGCCTAGGTAGGCAATGCAAAACAACTTTAGATTATGTTCGTCGAACGTTAACTGTCTGACTTGGAACCTGTTCTGCCCAGAAGGGATAACAATCATGCTCGTCTGAGGCTGGGTTGCATTACGCTTTACCCTGGAATGTTCAGGGATGATCTCCATTTAAAGATATATAGATTGGTCAGCAACAAACAAAACAAAAGCTCAAGTGAATGTAAAAGGTCTAAGCGCAATCGTTATGTAGTGAGTGATGCAATTTTCAACTCTACTATGAATTGTGTGACCTTAAAGGAAGCATGTGATAAACTAGTGTCCAACAACGAAAACAACGTTCAACTCAAGGATTCCAAGCTTCAGATGCTAGGCACTAGTCTCGAGGTTCTTTGCATGGAAAAGGGATGATCTTTAACCCAGTTTTATGACAAAATGAAGGAGATTGTCAAAACCATAGAAGGTCTCGGTGAAAATCTGCTAGACACTCAGATTATCAAGAGATTTCTCACTCCAAAGTTCGATGCAAAAATTTATGCGACTGAGGGGAATAACAATAACTTGTCAGATCAATTGTCAGGGACTTTTTTGAAGCTTTGAAGCAAGCTTATTGTTTTGTAGATGATGTAACGAGTGGACGTATAAGCAATTGTAAACTTTATCATTATCATCATCTTTTTTATTAATATAAGGTTCGAGGATCCTAAAAACCCCAGCTCACTTTCCAAAAAAAAAAAAAATTGTCAGGAACTATTTGGGAATCTCTAGAACATCGACTTGAAATATCAGATTCGGAAAGATAAACCCGGAAAAAATGAGAAAAATATCACTTATAATGAGAGCATGTTGAAGAAGCAGCAAAGGACAACATTGATGAACTGTGAGCTTTTATGGTCATGAAGATGTAGAGTGGCTAATGATTCTCAATGGAGGAACTGCAGAGAAGACAACCCATGTAAGTTTTCTAGCAGCAGAAAGTATGACAAAAATGAGCATCTTCTTTTATGTGTAGGACTATGTTGCAACTTGTAATTATTATGCACATATTCATTTTGTTTGCAACCTATTCGTTTATACAACTCTTTGTAGTTCATTATTTCTATACCTTGTAGTTCCTTTATTATGGTCATGAATATGTTGCAATTACTGAGCAACTTATGGATACAATGAATTTACTTTTGTTCACTAAAGATATGTTGCCCATATTATTGAATCTTACAGGACTATTAAGAAAAAAACTATGAGAAGTAAACTACCAAGATATATGTATGCTACTCCACAAATGAATACACAAGCTCATATGAGAAGACTCAAAGATCAAAAAGCATTGGTGCAATGCCCCTTTTTTATGAAGATTAAATGAAAGAAAATAAGTTTTTCCTCCTATGGATTGGCATAACCAAACCAGTCTAACAAGTAGAAGAAGAAGAGTGCGTGGATAAGCTCATCATATGTGCTTGACCTCATGCAAAATGGGGTCATGGTAGCTTCCAACTAATTTTTACATTTCTCTCACGTGCTTCAATGATCATATCTATTGATGAGACAAATTGTGTTGAATGTGAAGTTATGCTCATAAGTTTCTTTTTGTCATTGTGTGCTTTGGTTTTTAGTTGTTGTTCAGTTGGAGGCCTTCTTATTAAACTACAAGAAGTTTACCTTGAAAAGGATGCATAAGCAACTATCTGTGCTTAATGATTTATCTTTTGTGTTTCAACTAATTTTTTGAAAAAGTTTTTTCAAAACTATTTTGCATGCACTATTGTGACTCTTACATTGTAATAAATGTAGAAATGTCTCATTATACATTGGATTGTTATTGAAAATTATTTGTGAAATAAAGGAACGAACTTAAATACATTAACCTAACATGCACATACAATTGACGTATTAATATGAAAGTAATATTATTAATATACACATAGGCAAGGACTAAAAATACTTCAAAATGAACAAGAGAATGATGGCGGTGAAGAATGGAGAAGAATAGTCGATTTGGGTTGAAACAAAAAGAAGTTTTGACAATCCTCAAGGATTTGTCTCGATTTCGAGCGAGTTTCACTTAAAATTGAGCATAAATTGTTGATTTCGGCTAATTATGTGGTGCAAGATCAAGCAAAGTATTTGTTTGCATAAATGGTTGATTTCGGCTAAATATATGGTGCAACATCAAGCAAAATATTTGTTGTTCTAATTAGTGGAAATGGTGGATGTGTATGCAACCACCTTTGTATATTTTTTAACAAAAAAAAATTACACTTCAATACTTAAATTTTTTTGGATGAAAACTTTTGTGAAATTGAAAATTTTCTCGAAAAAATTCAAAAAATGTAAGTTTGTGATACAATGTTTCTGTCAAAATGAATTTTTTTTTATTTTTTCAATGAAAAAAATTATGTGAATTTATATCATAAAGGTGATTTCATTTTGGTAATATGTGAAAACAAAATTCAATTTTTCTTGATACAAACATTGGATGTGTACACAACTAACTTTGTATATTTTTTTAGCAAAAAAAAAGCTCT
Source organism: Berberis vulgaris (assembly GCA_963556465.1). Lineage (NCBI taxonomy): Eukaryota > Viridiplantae > Streptophyta > Magnoliopsida > Ranunculales > Berberidaceae > Berberis > Berberis vulgaris. The sequence goes on along the minus strand of OY747127.1, from coordinate 10,705,918 downwards.
TCAATACTTGAAAAACAATTTGGATAAAAACTTTTATGAAATTGAATTTTTTCTCAAAAAATTTCCAAAAAATGTAAGTTTGTGAAACAATGTTTTAAATTTCTATCGAAACAATTTTTTATTTTTTATTTTTTGATTTTTCAAATGAAAAAGATATGTGAATATAATCATAAATGTGATTTCATTTCGGTAATCTGTGAAAACAAAATTTTCAAAAAAAAAATTTCGATTTTTTTCAACACAAACATTGGATGAGACATGATGAGAAGACTTGGATCAGAATAAGTCACGCCTCATTTTGAAGAGGGGTCTTTGAAATATTAAGCCCACTCCATTAATAATGGGCCAAAATTTGTATGTATTTATCCATGGTAGTCCCATGTGAGTTTAAGGTGTAGTTGTACTATTGGTACCATCGATATTTGTTGTAGTCTCACGCCATGCTTTTGCTTTCACTTGATATATGATTAGATTTGTCCTCTCATGTTCCAACTGGGAGAATGTAAGTTTCAATAGGGAGAATATCTTGAGTCAATTTCTTCTTTTAACTAGAACAATTTGACACCTACTTGAATAAAATAGTGGCAAGTCTGACTGACTTGTTTAACGTAGTGGCAAACGCGTTGGCTGGAAGGGAGCAACAGGAAAGGCAAACTAGGGAGATGGAGATATCATGACTTCCAAAGAAAATTTTGGGACTGATCAATTTAGATAAGTCCCACATGCCCTATGTTTGTATCTCTTGACATGAAAGGCACTGAGATAAAAGGAAGAAGATGGGTGCTAAGAGGATTTTTGGCTTGTACTCCGGATGGCTGATTGTTTTTTCTTGCTGTGTCAATCTCGCTTTGTCATGGAGGTTGGTCTTGGAAGAGTTTTGTAGGCTCAGAGGAAATTTAGTTTTCTTTGTGTAGTACATTGAATTTTCGATTTTTTGAATCGGGTAAAGTCGTAACATACCCTCAAATAAACTGTAAATCACATTTGGTATTGAATAAAGGTTTGACATCCCTAGTTGCCACTCCCTTGTGGAGGTTTAATTAAAAAAAAGTGTACTATTGGTAACGATCGATGTTTATTTTAGTTCAAAAGGGGAGAATGTGTTGACTCTTGAGTCAATACCCTTTATTTCTTCTTTTAACTAGAAAAAGTTTGTGGTTTCGAGTAGGGCTGGGCAATTTGGACCGAAAAATCGAATCGGGATCCGGCCCGATCCGAATCGGTCGGTTCGGTTTTATAATAATTTTTTAATCTTCGATTTGGTTTTTAGGCCCGGCCCAAAATTTTCGGTCCGGTCCTCGGTTCTAGCGATCCTAAATAGTCGGTTAACCGGGCCCGGCCTGAATGTTTAAATAGAGTACTAATTTGTTTCAAAGTCCAACCCAAACTATCCCCACTAACATCAAAACCCAACCCAAACTTACCCTTCTAATATCAAAAGTTCAAACCAAACTATGCCTACAACCCAACTTATTCAATCACAGCTCCCCATGTGACATTGTCACAATTTGTGGGTCCCACCCATTACACTCACTCAAACAAGAGAGAGAGGGGTTGAGATCATTATTTGCGAAACAAAATTAAGGGCTGATTATAAAACCAACAGTGGTTTTGGTTTTGGATAGGAGTGCGTTGTGTACTTGACAAACATACATCATGTCATGATGGATGGGATTGGAGTTTGGATGCAAATTAATGATTACAGATTGTGATCCAATGATATAACATGGAAACAAATTGGATTTTAGACTGAGACCGGCCCGACCCAAAAATTCGGTTAACTGGAACCCGGTTAACCGGCCCAATTCGGTCTGATCTCGGTCCACGTACAAAATCTCAGGTCTAAAATTTTCGGTCCGAGCTTCGGTTTTGGATTTTTGAGCCAGTTACCTGTCCTGCACTAGTTTCGAGGCACTACACCTACGTGGACAAAATAGTGACAAGTCTGACTGACTTATTTAATAAGTCTGCCATAACATAAATGATGACCAGAGTGATGCCAGTATAAAGGCTGCCAATGTGGCAGAGCATAACATAAATGATGACTAGAGTGATGCCATAATGCAGAGTCCACAACCATTGATTCTTATCAACCCAATGCTCGAGCGTAGTGCTATGTGGAGGCAAGTGACCACACACCGACTCAGAACAAAGAGAACACCACAACAGATGAGCAGAGTAGAACATGAGCAAGATCCTTCTAGTGAAGAGGTTGCAAGCGATTTGTTTTCAAAATCTTGCACTAAAGATTTTAGTCTCTGCCCTCGAAGATCCTCTAGGGCTAAGAAAGCAAACAAAAAGTACAAAGATTGAATCATTTCCTCCTTAACAAAGAAGACATGGATTAAAAAAAAAAAAAAAAAAAAAAAAACAAGAGATTTCTTCTTGGACCGATGCTAGTTGAAGATTTTTATAGACCTAGTAACCATATTCACTCTCACTAGACTTCTCTTTCTTGTGAGAGCTTGTTTCTGTTTTTATTGTTGTTTTTGCTTTTGTTTCATTTATATAAAGGTTTTGAGATCCTTAAAATTCAGCTCGCTTTCCAAAAAAAAAACCGCAGATATTTTAGTGTATTAGCATCAAAAGAAAGAGTGACAAGTCTGACTGCCTTGTTTAATAGGTTCCCAGAAATTGTATCAGCATCAAAAAGAATTTTACGTTGTTAAATAACTTGACATTTCAAAAGTAAACTGAACACAGTTGTTAATTCAATTGACATATTCATTCAAGTAGTTGATTGTTAGTGATTCTATGTGTCGAGGGAAAGGGCGAGGAAACCAGCGAGGAAAAGGAGGTGGCGGGGGGTGAACCGTTCACCCCTCTCGAGATGCGTGCGCCAAAAAAATGGGCACACATCTCAAGGGGGTGAACGGTTCACCCCCCGCCACCTCCTTTTCCTCGCTGGTTTCCTCGCTCTTTCCCTCGACATTTAGAATTTCCCCTCACCAAATGAATTATCTTTTAAATCCATGTTTTAAAATAGTCTCAATTGAACCATCATTTTGACTGGTCTTGAACCATCATTTTGTATCGAAGGACTCTACTCAAAAGTCTCCAAAATATATTTCAACTTGAACTAGTCAACAAACCAAAGGCAAATCAACCCCATTTTCTAAGGACTCTACTCAAAAGTCTCCAAAATTTATTTCAACTTGAACTAGTTAACAAACCAAAGACAAATCAACCCCAGTTAACAAACCAAAGACAAATCAACCCCATTTTCTAATCTATAAGTTAATAGAGTTGGATGAAGTATTGGTTATCTCAACCTTTTCATGGCTTTTGTCATTCTTCATCTTCTCTGCTTCCTCCTTGTGCAGCTCCCTTTGTTCATTTTAGCTCAAAATGTAACACTGCGCTCATCTCTATCCACTCTCGATGACAAACCATACTGGACATCTCCTTCCAATGAATTCGCCTTCGGGTTCCAGCCAGTCCAAGGAAGAGGAGATCTCTTCTTGCTAGCAATCTGGTTTGATAAAATACCCCAAAAAACGATCGTTTGGACTGCAAATGGTGGTACGCCTGTGGAAAGAGGATCAAAAGTTGAGCTCACATCTGCTGGTGTGCTTTCCCTCAGTAGCCCAAACGGAACAGTGAATTGGAAGCCTTCACCAACCAATGGTGGGCAAGCTGCCTCAGCTGCAATGCTCGATACAGGAAATTTTGTGCTGACCGACAATGATTTCAAAGTTCTATGGCAAAGCTTCAAAAACCCAACCGACACTATCTTGCCTACGCAGATACTAGACCTTGGTGCTAAGGTAGTATCTCGTCTAACCAAAGATGACTATACACCTGGAAGGTTTGAACTTTTTCTACAAGGAGATCAAAACCTTGTTCTTTATCCCCTAAATCGTCTCACCAGAGACACCTATCGTGCCTATTGGGCAAGTAACACAGTGGGCAATGGTTCAGAATTGATATTCAACCAGTCTGGCTATATATATCTGACTCTACAGAATGGGAGCCAATTTAATCTTACGAAGGGGATACCACTTTCGACGAGTAACTACTATCAAAGGGCCACCCTTGATTTTGATGGTGTTTTCAGGCAGTATACCTATCCAAAATCCTCTAGTAGCAACCAATCTTGGTCTTCGGCATGGTCTCTACCTTCAGATATATGCTCAGTAGATTTTGGGGATACTGGAAGCGGAGTTTGTGGGTTCAACAGTTACTGCAAAATAGAAGATGGGAAGCCCACTTGTGAATGTCCACCTGGGTATGTTTACTCTGATTCAGAAAACAAATTTGGAGGATGCAAACCGAAATTCATACCTCAAAGTTGTGACACAGATGGATTGAGAGTAGGAGTTGGATACGAAATGCAAGAGATTCCTAACACAGATTGGCCGTTTGGTGACTACGAACAGTATAAGAATGTGGCAGCGGACTGGTGCAGCAATACTTGCCTGAATGATTGTTTATGTTCAGTTTCAATTTCCCGTGATAGAGATTGCTGGTTGAAGAAATTCCCCGTCTCAAATGGAAAATCAAATCCTGGTGGTACAGTAACGGCACTCATTAAAGTAGGTAATACTACATCAGAGTTTCCTCCTCCAGGCCCTGGTTTTGGTGGAGACAAGAAAAACAAAGACAAGTGGTTTGTGCCTGGATCGATTCTTCTTGGAACCTCTGCATTTCTGAACTTAGCATGCTTGTTACTTGTTCCTCTGTTTATTTACTTTTCGCACAATAAGAAACAATTCAAAACCATGCCAGATACAAGTACGTTTGAAGGGAACCTAAGGTCTTTCACTTATAAAGAGCTTGAAGAAGCAACTGATGGCTTCAAGGAAGAACTAGGTCAAGGTGCTTTTTCAACAGTTTATAAAGGGAGCTTACATTGTGTCACTGGAACTTTTGTTGCTGTTAAGAGATTAGACAAGGTAGTGCGGGAAGTTGAAAAGGAATTCAAAGCGGAAGTGAATGCCATTGGCCTGACCAATCACAAGAACCTAGTCAAACTGTTTGGATACTGCGATGAAGGGAGTAACCGGCTTTTGGTATATGAATACATGAGGAATGGGTCATTGGCAGATATCTTGTTTGGAAGTTCAAGGCCAGAATGGAGCTTAAGAGTTCAAATTGCTTTTGGAATTGCTAAAGGGTTAGCATACCTTCATGAAGATTGCAGCACTCAGATCATCCATTGCGATGTGAAGCCTCAAAATATACTTCTGGGCGACGTTTTCATGGCAAAGATTTCTGATTTTGGATTGGCTAAGCTTCTGAATACCAATCAGACTCGAATTAATACAGGTATCAGAGGAACACGAGGTTATGTGGCTCCTGAGTGGTTCAAGAACGTGGCTATCACGGCAAAGGTGGATGTATACAGTTTTGGAATCATGTTATTTGAGATCATTTGCTGCAGAAAAAATGCTGTAGCAGAAGTCAGCGCTGAAGAAATAGATATATTATCAGAATGGGCATATGAGCATGTTGTGGACAAGGACTTTCATCTGCTAGTTGTGAATGATGAAGAAGCCACGAAAGATGGTAAGAGATTGGAAAGGTTTGCGATGGTAGCTCTTTGGTGTATTCAGGAAGACCCATCCCTAAGGCCATCCATGAAAATGGTGACTCAAATGCTAGAGGGATATGTTGACGTCTCTATGCCCCCTACGCCTTCCTTCTTAATGAGCTCAACTGGTTAGAATCTACTCGCTATCAATCAGTAAGATCTAGATCTCTAATAAGAAAATGTTTACCGATCCTTTGTTATTTCTGTAGTTTCTATGATGTTAAGATAAATTGTTGTTTATTATTGTTCATGCTTTCTTATATACTTACATATGTGTTGTTGAGACTTTCACATACACTTTTTTTTTTTCCTAATTATCAAGGACATGACATCTTCATCACCATTCCCACCATTGCTCTCAATTAGAAAATGGGCAATTATTGTATGAAAATCAATAATTGACTAATGTTACCGTACACGCACATGCCAAGCAAGAACCACGAAGCTTCTCTCTCGTGCGTCCGCGTTTTGAAATAAACTATGTGAAGTGGAGCACATCCCGTGATTATCACGTTTTGTTTTCTCATAATACCACGTATGCCCCACACACATGGCAAGAAATTTCAACACGAGTAAGTCAAGTCAATCAATTTGTTGTTTACTTGGCGCTGATGTTTCTTTGATTTTTCTTTCTACTTTCACTGTCACAAAAAAAAAAGACAAACATGTCGATGGATTTCTTCTACCCAGTTTGCATGTTTCTACCTTTTTTTCTTCTTCTTCTTCTTCTTCTTCAAATCATTTTTCGATATATTATCATAAGTGAGGATTAGGGGGATTACCATTTTATGGGTATGTCCAAAATAAATCCATGCACCCTTTGTTGCATGCTTTCCCTACACTATATTTTTGGTGCCACATACTGTGGAAGGTGTATTTTAACTCATCCTAGACAATTTTATGCTAATAATATATTGTGAACCTAAATGATGTGATGCATAATATTATATCTCCACAATGAAATTAGGTGACCTGAAGATAAAAATTAGACGATCGAGTATCGACCATACTTTTCATTTTTAAAAGTTTTTCCAGCTTCAGTGGCCTTTGTCATTTCAAAAAAAAGAGGAAGGATGCCGTCCTGCAAATCTTTTTCATGGACAATAAGATAACCACTAACCAACTCAATGGTTGTAATGTCATCTTTTCTTTTTCTTCATTTTAATTCCAAATGGAACATGATTAAGTCACCTAGCAATTCACTTATAATGTGTATTTTAACATCACTTTATCGTTCATGGAAAATCCTTTGGAAAGTCTATAATGGCGCTGGTGACTAAATCATCTAATTATTATATAAAGGATTTGGCATAGGATTGTGCTGTGGCATTTCACTTTCAAGAGTTTGGGATTGGGTCCTGATCTTAGTCTTTGCCAAATTTTGATTAAAAGCTTCAATCTGATTTGACTGAAATCCATTGCTGCCCGTCTCTAAGGTTCTCATTAGTAAATTAGGCAGGATGCTATTTTGTACATAATAATAAATAATAAATGGCATGGCAGGTCAATTTTCATAAATTTCATTGTACAATACTAGGAAATAGGGTATGTATAAATATATCTGCCCAATAACTATGTACACAAGGGATTGTTGAACAGTCCAACATTACAATTAAATTGAACTTGGATATTATTAGTTTCAGTTTTGAAAACTTCACTTAATGAATACTAATAGTATCCAAGCGGGGAGGGAAGGAGAGTTAAACTCAAAAGAACTGGGTAGTTGTTATTGGTCTTTGGTTTTTGGTCATCCCCATGTACACTTCAAGTTTGAAAGTATGCTTGTCAAATGGATGGAAATGGCATTATGCGTTTAAAGTCGATCAACCAATTTTTTCATGAAATTTATTTCTTAGAATCATTATATTATGAGGTCGAGCTTACCATTTTATGGTGAGGTGTAGATTTCAATCATTGGATTGTACTTAATCTCAAGAAGTTTTAACCAGGACTTTTATCTTTTGAAGATGCTTGACTTCAGTCCAAAACCTAAACCTTGAGATAATTGAGAGTTTTTAGCCCTCAATTATGTTAACATTACTTTTTGTACTTGCAAATGTATAAGTATGACCAAGAATTGTGATTTCGCGAAACTATACGAAATTTCACCGAAATTTTTGTTTTTTTGAAATTACGAAAAGAAAAAAAGCGAAAGAAAAAGTTACATTTTTCGAGGGTTTTTCGAAAAATTTTGAGATTTCTTTTGTAAATTTTAGGGTTTGTTTTCGTAAATTTCATTTTTTGGTAAAAATACGAAAACAACTAATAAAAATTACATTTTTTAAAAAAAAATTCGGGATTTTTTCTTAAATTTTGAGTTTTTTTTCTTCTAATTGTTTATTGAATTTTGAAATCACCCCCTAATTTCCTAATTATCACTTTTTCTACTTATATATTGATTTTTTTAACTACCCGTTGATTTTCTAATTATAGATATATTGGTTTCATTTAATTTTTTAAATACATTTATTTACTTGCATATTATTTTTTTCACATATTTAATATACCCTCAAAATCATTACATATTTCATGTATCTTCAAAAATTTTACGTTTTTTTCTTTACACACCAAAATATTTCATGAAATATTTCTTAAAATCTGGAGACCGAAATTAACTCGAAAAATGAAATCACAATCCTTGTGTATAACAATGTTTTATTTCCGTATTTTTTTTTTTGGAAAGAAACGATTAAGAGTAACACTCATTTCCTTAATTACTTTGTCCATATATTTTTTTGGAAGGAAAAGATTACAAAAAGTAAATTATTTTTCCGAAAAATGACTTTTAAGACCAATTTGTTTTTCACAAAATAGACAATTTAGATACCGTAGTTGATGTAATCGCTAATTTGTTTTTACTTTTATATTTTTATGACCAGCAATGACTATTTTATTAACTCATAAATTTATAGGACATATTTACCCTTCCTAAACAAATAGAAAACCTAAATTTAAACATTTGTGACCAAAAAATGACTTTTTTTTATTAATGATTCTAGTTTTCTTATGTAATTATTTTTAACCCTTCTTATTCTTGAATATTTTGTCACTCTAAATGTGTTTGTTTTGACTGGTTGTGAAGGTATATCTTAGTTTGAGGAGCATTTTTTTTTTAATTAATGGTTGCTTCAATTCTCTGTCACTATTTAATCTACATGAAATTATCTTATTCAATATTGGTTCCTATTTTACCTCTGAGACTATGATCATGCTCTGTGGTAGATAGCTTGTGACTAAATAGCGACTGAGAATAAACTATATTACTTTATAGGTACTCGTGCGTTGAAGAATAGAAAATCAGATTTCGATAGTGAAAAAATTGATTTTATTAACTACATTAGGAAATAAGAAGCAATGATAATTAAAACCAAATTTTTAAACATCATTAAGAAAGGTAATGCACGGGTACCTGTAAACTTTTCTAATCAAATTTATGACAAGTTAATCAAATTTATTTTTTTAAATAATTAAAATCAAATTTCTAATCATCTTTACTACATTATGAAAAGTTTACCAAACCTCAGCTTAATAATTTGATTAACTCGTCAGTCAATTAAAACATATAAAAACTTATAATTGGTTGCTCATTATTAGAATCATTAATATCGATACCTACCAGCAGCATGGATGAAAGGGGTTAAGGGTAAAAAAAATAAAAAAAATTGAATTATTAATAAAAAAAAGTCATTGTTGGTCATAAAAATATAAAATTGGATTTTCTATTTGTTTAGAAAGGGTAAAGATGTCTCATAACTTTTTGAGTTAACCTGGGTTAATAAAAGAGTCACTGTTAGTCATAAAAGTATAAAAGTAAGCACAAATTAGTCATTACATCAACTACGATATCCAAATGGTCTATTTTGTGAAGAATTAGGCCTTAAAAGTCGTTTTTCGATTATTTTTTCTTATCTATGTTTATGAACATTCTCATTTGCCCTTAAACTTTAAAATTCTAGTCTCCATTACAACAAATCTCACTGCGATAAGCCTTAAATTATGTTTTGAGTATTAAAATTGATGATACATAAAAAAACGGTCACACCTCTAGCCCATACATGTGTCATGATGATTCTGAGAAAATACGGGCCCCAACATCAATCTAATACTGAACATGCCCAAGCGGTTTTAAGCCCGCTCAATTCAATCCGACAGGCTGACCCAATCTCTCACAGTATGTTAGGCCCACACTTCTCATAACCATCCTCAATACCCATAAGTCCCACTATGGCAAGTATCTCGAGGATCAGCTTCAAATGGGCAACTACAGCTGCTCTCTGCTTCCAACCAGGAAGCAAATACCATAGTACATTTCACATAGGGAAACTCCCTTCCACGGATTGTTGTTGGACTGGGAACTATCTCTCGTGTATCTAGGAGCACAAGGCTAACAGGGAACTTCCCTCCTACAACACGACTCCTAATTAGAAAAATATCTCCACGAAGATCTCCTTCCTAAACTACGCCTACGATGGCCTGGTAGAACAAGAACTCCTTATACTATAAATAGGACATGGGGTTGGTAAGCTAAGGTACGTTACAAATTTTCTGTTACAACATTACACCTTCCTTAGATCCCTATCTGACTTTAGTATTGGAGTGTCATCGGCCACCACAACGGTGGTCCATGGCTCACGTGTGTTACTTGTGTAGGTCAACAGGAACCAAGTCAAAGTAGGGAGCGAAAAATGATCGCATCAGTTTGGCGCCGTCCGTGGGGATGACAAAGTTCTTAAGTTTACACTAAGCGTCATCTCCTTTCAAAACACAAAATGGTGACCAGTAGGCCACGCAACAACGGAGAATCGGGGGACACGTCGAACGCTCAAGCTGTCCCTATACCACCTCCTTCAGTAGCTTCTATCTTGCACCGGCAGCCGACGGCAGCAATGACAGACCCAAAAATCGATACGCTGGCATCTCAAATTCAACGGATCGCGAAGGCGGTGGAAGCTCTCACGCGACAAAATCCACCACCTGCTAATGGAGACCAGGAGCAGCACTGAGTTCCGCCTCCAGAAGATGATAGGAAGCAAACGCAAGAAAACATAACCCCTGCTAGTTCTCAATGGACTAGGGGAGGCTGAGTGGCTAACGCTGAGCTTGCCGCCAGGACAGAGAGACTCGGCCCGGGGAACCCCTTCATTTGTGCATGACTGATTTACATTCACGATTTTTCAATTTAACAATAAGTTATAGTAAACTGGTTTATGATGTTGTGACAGGACCAATGGAATTGGTAATGTTGAACCACAAAAACCTTCTCCTCGGAGAACTGGATCAAAGAGGCGAAGGAATCCTATGCCATGGGAATCCACAAAAACCTTCTCCATCAGAAGATGCTCGTTGTCACTAATCTAAGGGTGTGTTTGGTTGCATGGAATCCTATGCCATGGGAATCCATGAGGGGACTCCTACATTTTAGGCTAAATTGATGTATCACTTCACATCCACCATTTGGTTTTGTGATCAATGGTGGGAATGAAAGTCCCATGAACATGAGAATCACATGCCTTGGGGGACCAAGGAGTGGGATTTCCATGTTCATGGGACTTTCATTCCCACCATTGATCACAAAATCAAATGGTGGTCAAATGGTAGATTTGGAGTGATATATCAATTTAGCCTAAAATGTAGGGGTCCCCTCATGGATTCCCATGACATAGAATTCCATGCAACCAAACACACCCTAATTAATATCTTGAGACATTCTAATGGTATTGGTCAATTGAAGTGGAGAAACCGAAAGTCTTTGAATAGAAAAGCAATCTAAAAAACGTTCAGAGCTTGATAGCCTCTCACCATTTCAGCATTTGTAATTGTACAGAAAAGCAATCAATTATATTTTTTTTAGGCTAGCATTTCATTTATTCAATTGATTATCTCCACGTGTTTATTCATTATGTGCAATAATGAATGAAATTTTATTGTTATCAAGTTTTAGAGTATATATTAGATGAAACTGTTTGAAAGCCAATTCATAGGGCGTGTAAATTTTCTTTGAAAAAACTTCATTTGTAGTTCATACAATCCCAAGATTAGTTAGCCCCAGAATGAAGTATTCAAAGTTGCTAGACACATTGGTTTCACAGAAGGTTTTATTTGGTATTATCATCCATGTTTCATTGAAAAGTGTTGTTTGGTTTAGAAGATTTGTATGGTTGTATTCTTTTGATGTTTAGCAGATGTATATGCTTGAAATAGCTTTATAATTATAATGGTAACATTATGGCTGCACATGAGTGGGGCGGGGGCGTTGTTCTGCACCCTGGAAAAATGTAGAGGTTGGTACCTACATTCATTTCTTAAAGGATTCTGGTAGATCTGTTATCGATTAGCAATCCGAATGGAAGTATTCTGGGTCATGTGTGGTCACCTATTGAACAATCACTACACCAAATTGGCATTTTTGTAACAACCCCAAAAACAGTATCACTTTTGAAGTGTAACAATCCACCTTACAATTTTACACATTTATACAAAACAAAATGATACAATAATTGTATCACCATGAAGAGTATGGTTATAAAAGTAATACTATTCATGGTGATCCAACTTATTGTATCATTTTTTTTTTGTTACTGTTTTTCATTTTTTTGACTAAATTTAGTTTTGACTTGAAATTGTTTGGTGGATTGTAACATCTCAAAAGTGATACTGTTTTGAGAGTTGTTACAAAAGTGCCAATTTGATGTAGTGAATGTTCTCGTATTGAACACTCTTTGTTGATCATCCTATGAACAGAGTTTGAAATAGACAATGGCACAGCTTGTTCGGTTGGGGAAGCACATTCTCATATTTTTACAGAGTGGCTGTTATTAGCACCTGACAGTCCATTAGCATTTCATTTGCTGAGAACCAAAGGCATGTTTGATTTAATGGAATTGTATTCCCTACGTAGGGCGATGAAAGAGGAAGGAGACGGTGAAGTGGATGAGATTCCAAATATCCATTTGCGTGGGAATCACACGAAATCTAATTTGCATGTTTTATGAGTAACAAGGATGAGTGATGCCTATACTTTTGTCAAAAAACATAATGTTTATTATCACCACTCTTTGAGGAACTACATTCCATGTATTGATATTCTATGCAACCAACACGCCCAAAACAGGCGCATATCTGTTGCCTTTCCCTGAATAAGGGATCCATGGTCTCACAAATTGATCTGCCAAAGGATAATAGTCAGATAGATACGGAAGAGCTAAAATAAAAACTCAAACCCTCAGTCTAGACGATAGAATTAATCAATCCTTCCACTACAAGGATGACATTTAGGGAGGAGTTTTCAGCAATTAAAAACCAGCACAGGTAAGTGAATCCACCAGCATATGTACAGGTTCAATTTGATGTGCTTGTTCTTTTGGTCACGAGGAACATCTTCAAAATACTGCTGATGTTTGCTCTGCACTCAGGAATTAGGCCTTCCATTTATTTCTTGTTCGGTACCACAACATTTCTGCTTCACATGAAGCTTCCCTTGAATCACACTCTCTATAGCAATTGCTTCCTGAATGCTGACGTGAACCTGATTGCATAATTCGTCTAACGCAAGCATAGGGAATGGTTCCTCAATAAGAACACCAACCTGCAAGAAAAATCATTCAACTAAGTTTTCTGTACTACAGGTCCCAAAAAGTACTTTCATGATGTGTGAGGCATTCGAACTTTGAGCAAACACGTTTACACTAATAACCTATGGTATTACATAGATACGTACAAATAACATATTAATACACGCATACTGCATAATCTACTTCTCTTGGGTAAAGTGGCGTAAAGAAACATACTTCCTCAATACAGAACAAAGAGGCAGCACTTATGAATGTAGCTGGAACAACAATCCAGTTACAATCCTCCCAAAGTATGACTGGAAGAGTAAGATGCCAAAGGACTAAGAACCTCGATGTCAACCGAGTGTATGAGAGAGGAATAGGGATACCAATCAGCTGTTCGCACACAGCAATTCCTTCATGAAAACAAGATATTTTCGATTCCTGCATTGCAATGAGCCTGTTATAATAACAACAATTTGAAAACCTGCATTTAATTTATTTGTCTATGGTTTGAAATCATTTTTGGAGACCTAATAAAAAAAATATTCGGCAATATATAAATCAGTTACAAGAATGGATCTGCAGGTAAATTTTTATAGAGTACATCGTGTTTGCAGATCAACTGAAATTCTACCAAAATTTCCAAAGATTGTTGTAGTTCAATTAAATATTGAAAGGGGGCTAATTTATATAAAGCAAGAAAATAGCTGGGGAGAAAAACAAACTTTCAAACTAATTAGTACAATATATCTATATTTATTAGTCAATATTTTTTTGATGTCACTGAAAATTCAGAAACATAGCTAACTTAAACATCAATGACTATCAGCTTTTGTAATATAAGAGTCTGCCGCAGTATCATGAATAATATCTCTAGCATATTCTTAGCCTAAATTAAGGATAGTCCAAGATAAAAGAATACCAAGACAGTCCGCTTGGAATCCTCCAAGAGTAACAACTGAATACTTTGAGAAATGAACCCAATGATGCAGCGTGGACGATGCTTTGAGCTAAGAACTAAAGCCAGATCATCTTCCTCCAGAAAATTTTGCAAGTCTTGGCGAGTATCTGAGCCATAAACTAAATGACACTGCATTTTAAAGAGTCAAATTGTGAGCTTGCTACTTATTTACACTGAAATCCAAGTAAAATGCATGAAAACACTCTGTGTTGAAGGAAAAGAACTTGGGAAGGGATTAACAATCAGGGGCTGATAGTGTAGAAATCTAAATTCCAGGTTGGGGCATTGGTCATGCTAACGGCAGATAGTGGCATTCCATATTGTGGGAGGCACTCCATGTAAGGGGTTGCTAAGCAAAAGGAATTATCTAGTAGTCAGTTCACAAGGGAAGATGAGAAAGGGTCATTAGACCATACGAAGAGCATGTGCAGTGCATGTCTAGGCCTACATATCTTTATAATGTTTCTTATTTTGGAAGTGTTATGTTTTATCTCATTTCAGATTTAGTGTTTATTCATTGTTTCCTTGTAGGATTAGTTTGCTTAGCCTAAAATTATTCTGGGAGGCCTACATCCCATAGACTTTCTCTACATGATAATGTCCCTTGGCCTGTATGTTATGACACAAGGTCAAAATTCTAGAGCTTGTTTTAGGTTTTAGCTAGGCTTGAAACCCTATACATGTGATCGAGGCTTATCATTCAATATGTGTTTTCTGAAGCTTTCCTTCTAGAGCGCGTCAATTGGGAAACTTTCTTAGAAGATAGAGACGGTAATTCAAGAACAAACCAATTGGTGGCAGCCCAACTCACCTCCCATTCTTGGATACCCAAAGGAGTATCTTATTGTGTTGACAAGGTGCAATGTGACCAGTGCTTGCTGGTGAATCTGTACCCAGTCACATTTGTCCATTAGGTTTTGAGCCTTGTTCAAAAAGCATGACACCTTTTTATGGCTGGGTAACACTCAATTGTGGCATCAAATTCGTGTTGAATTCGGACATGTCTTATTCTTTTGCAAGTCCAATAACAAAGCTATTCATCGAGACAACATTAGAAATGGTGACAATTGTGAATTTTAGGTTTGGATTAATTTTTCTAGAAGATCCTGCATTGGAACATTCCTAGTTTGTTGAACATATGTCCAACACTTCAACCTACATGACAGAGTATTGTTTACAAGTACTGAGATTATATTTCATATCGGCTTGCTTATAACACTGTAGGTAGTTTGAATAAATCTGGCTATTTAGGTTGTCGGATAATTTTGGATTCAATGAATTGATTTGGGCAATTAATCTGAAGTAGTAGTTTGTAGTCAGTGATGCGGTATATGTGAAGTTTCAATTAAAATTCAGGGGAACTCCCCCTCAATTTGTTAACCATCTTACTCCTTTCTATTGTATTATACTTCCAGTATTTCAAAGCGCGATTTAATCACGATTTCATCATACAATTCCTAACCACGATACAAACGTTCATTTTGCTCAACAGCACTCAACTTCCTATGAGTAGACAAAATTTCTTAACATGGAAAATAGAAACCGAAGCGAAAATTGATACTAACCTTGAGGGCAACTGGAAATGCCATAACATATTGCAAAAGCGACTTCTTCAGCAAAGCATCATCCGAATTGTTGCCCACAGTGGCCATCACCTGTTGGGCAAACTCACTTGTCCCAGCAATCACCTGTATCCAAGCCTTCCTCCCTTCTTCAAACCTCGAATACGAAGCCTCGGTTCTAAAGACCAGTAACAGCGCAAGAGCAGGCGCGGTTAACTGGTAAGGAAGCGAAGAAGCCTTCAACACAGGATAGAACCCTGGCAACCAATGAAAAGAAACTGCAGAATTATAGCATGCAATGATTATGGCAAACGAAGTGAACACAATGACTGGAGGGATCAAAGATAGGATGACTCTAGATGAAAGACTAGACAAGAAATGGCGAACATGTCGAAGAGAGCTTCTGTGTTCTAGCCAGTTCTCATGGTTGTATAGGGATCTTTTTTGTTGCATTCTTCTCTCTTTTATTCCATCAGACCATTCCGGAATGGCGCGGAGAAGCCCGATGATGTTTAGACTCTGGGTGTTGCTGGAGGTAGGAGGAGGAGATTGAGAAGAGCAAAATATCTTCAAGGAGGTGTAGGTGAAGTTGGAGTTGGAGGGAGAAGGTGGTTTTGAAAATGGAGGGGGGTGTAGAGTGAGTGGTAGTTTGAGAAGAAATGGTGGTTTGGTCATTTGTGGAGGTTATGGTTTGGAGAAGGGCGAAGAAGGAGGAGGAGGAGGGAGAGTGAGGGAAGAAGATGAACATGTTTTGGGATTGAGGGAGTGAGCGTGTGAGTGAGAGGGAGAGTGAGGGGAAGGGTGGGTAGTTGTTGAAGTAGTTGTATGTGAATGAGGTTATTACAAATGTCTCTTTTAGATTGGATAAATATTTGGCATGGGTAGGGTTTGGGAATTTAGTATGCACCCGCAAACCCGACCCGAAGTCCGTAGTTTGGGGTGAAGTTTTGCGGGTTTTGAGTCATTTCGAGCCAGCATACCAGACTCGTTGAGTTAAAAGGTCAGATTCGGGGTGAGCTTGTATAACCTGTTTAGACTTGGATGAAGCGATTTTCTTTTAAGAGTTGGTTTGGTTGCATGTAATGAATGTGATTTCTCAAAAAATGTTGAAGTTTTATAGAATATATTTTTTTTATTTACAGAAGTTTCCTTCGAAATCTAAAATATTTATTTCTTTCATTGTGCCAATCTTAATTTCATACATTTCAACATTTTATAACCTTTATATAGTATTAAAATTTTGTTATATAAATGATTTTATGCGATATGTAGTTTGTATGATACTAGAGTATGCCCCGTGCCGTTGGCACTCCACATAATTTTATTTTTTTAAAATATTTTGTACTGAACACCTTCTCATTTTCACTCTCAATTAGTATTGAACTATAAGCCTATTTTAATGTAAAAATATATATTATAAATTTTAGGGTTAGACTCGGTCAAATTTAAATTTGTTCTCCCCAATCTTTGAATTCGCCAAAACATAAAGTTTATTATTTTTGTTAAAATGTGCATTAAGATGCCCAAATCAATTTTTTGGTATGATCAGTTTGTCTCATTGCTTTTAAAAATATTTAAAACGTGAAGTACATTATACGTTTTTTTTAAATTATAAAATATATTTTTTAAATTTTAGCGTTTGTATTGATCATTGATTTTGTTGGAAAGAACTTCAAAAATGCATTTCAACGATATTAAGTTTACCAAAATCCGACAACGATTTAGATAGTTATGATAAGTTTCATTTTGCTAGAGTATGCCCCATGCCA
Organism: Berberis vulgaris; assembly: GCA_963556465.1. Classification (NCBI taxonomy): domain Eukaryota; kingdom Viridiplantae; phylum Streptophyta; class Magnoliopsida; order Ranunculales; family Berberidaceae; genus Berberis; species Berberis vulgaris. Next base: position 10,688,540 of record OY747127.1, on the reverse strand, counting down.
TTGGCATTCCAAAAATTTTATTTTTGCTAAATATTTTGTACTGAACACTTATGTCACTATTCTCATTTTTGCTCTCAATTAGTATTGAAGTGTAAGCCTATCCTAAGGTAAAAATATATATTATGTGATATGTAGTTTATATGATATTATGAGTCTTGTGGGACTCTTTATGTAGTATGTAAGAATTTAAAATGCTTAAATTATATTGATAACTTTAAAATTACAGTAATAATTTTCACTTTTTTTCTATACACAAGAAAATATTTAACGAAATATTTCTTAAAATCAACGTATTGAAATAGCGAGTCAGGCCGAGGTAGTCATTTAAAAACGGGTTGGGTTTAGCTTTTGTTAAGAGAAACGATAACTATAAGGCTAATCATGCTCACCAATTCGCTTGGCCCAACGCGAAGCCAGCTTATTGCCAGCCCTAATTTTGGAGCATTTTAACACCCAACTATAAGGAAAACTAAAGATATATAATGTTTATGTGACTTTGGTATTAAAAAAAATACTGAATTCGGATTTGAGCACAATTTAGTGGATTCGGATTCAGATTTATACTATTAGGTAAAAACTCGTATCCAATCCAATCCATTTACAACCCTAACGGCAATGAGAAATTTCACCATAATTACTGAAAAAATATATCACCATTGTTGAATAACAATAATTATCAGCAAGCATTGACATGCATTTTGGGCATTCATGTGTAGAGAGAATTGAGATTCAAAAAAGCGTTACTCGGAAATGATTTTGTCTTTGGCTACTTATAGAGGTATGAGAAGCCAATTACTCACAGATGAGTGGAACACGTGGTAGGTCGAGAGCCAACTGCTCGTAGAAGAATGAGACACGTGGCGGGAGCCAACTGCTCGTATGAAAATGGGACACGAGGCAGGTTGAGAGCCAATTGCTCATAGACGAGTAGGACACGTGGCAGATCAGGGGTCATTGATGGTTGTAACTTCTCATTGATAGTTGTAACTACCGTCGATGATTGTACCTTTCCGTTGATGATTATAACTTCCCATTTGGAAAGACATCTCCTGCAGGTTCATGTGCTTAGCTGAGCATGGTGGTCAACGCTGAACACTATTCCCCTGCTGAGAAAAGAGTGTTCTGTCGAGTTGCATTAGGCCCAGACTTGGATTTTCTGTACTTGTATCCTATTTTGGTTGTATATCTTTTGTGGATAATTTGCGGGCTTTTGAGAACAATCCAAAATTTTGGCTTTCTTATCATGTTGGGCTAAGGAATATTTTTGGCTCCCACAATGTGCCTTGCTATTGTCCAATCGAAGGTTATTCTATAGGATTTACAAGAATTGCAACAATCATGGGTAGTCAACTATGTTGACTAATATTGACTCATACGATCAATGTTAGCATGAGGGTTTTACTCAATTAGTTTTCAAAATGATGGTCAAATTCTATTAGATATAAATTAATGAGGGTTAAACTCAGAAAACCCCTTATATATTTTGGTGAAAGTGTATAGACTTATACCACTATGTAGTTAAAAGAAGGATCTCACTATGTAGTTGAAGAAAGATCTTCTTCCTTCTTGCCAATGATGTATAACAAATGACTAAAGCCCTAACTTTTTGACACCACCACTTCTCCTATTTGAGACCACCACTTCATTTTTTTAACTGCTAAAGGACACCACCAATAAAATGGTCAACCACATCCTATGCACACCACCACCATAATCTCCTCCTCCATCACCCAACTTGCCTCATTTTCCCCGAATTGAACTAACCTTGCACCTGCAAAAGCCATAGTCGCACACAGCACATCGAAATCCAACGCCGCAGCTCCCTCCTCATCCTTTTCTTCCTTGTTTTCTTCTTCTCCACCTTTAAGGACGCTCATCTCAAGCTGCTTCTTGTTCTTCTCCGTGTTCGCCATTAATGGAGAAGAAAACAGAGAAGGAGAGACGGGTTCGAATAATTCAATGTGGATGAATTGACTCTATAAAACGCTAGATGCATCCGAACCATGAGTCAAATTTTGAATTTTGGTCATCCTATAAGGATCAACCTCTCTTCTATTGGATTTGATATGTTTTTCTTTATATATGCAAATTGATTTTGTTCCCAGTATGTATTGCGAAAATTATTCCCTCCATGCATGTGAAGAGAATACTTGAAAACTAGGATTTTACAACCATGTTTGCAACCAGGTTGAAGTGGCACAATCTGACATAAGATAACAATATTATTATCCAAATATTAAGAAAATTGACATAACAACTACACATGTGCATGGTTGAGAAAATGAACAAACACATGTGCAATGTAGAAAATATAAACAAGAGACTGTAAGAAATGTGAAAACGGATGAAATTTTTGTTCAATAGCTTTGTTTACAGATATCTTAGAAAAATAAAAATAAAACAGAAGTATATGAAAAAAAAAAAATTTAAATGTCTTGAGACCCTGGCTTTACAACCTTAATTTGTTTTCTACAAAAATTGGTCTCACCAACCTAAGGTCCTAGGCATTAGCTTCTAGTGAGCTCACTCTATCAAGCAAATTATTGACAGATATAGAGAAAGCATCCTCAAACCTATCAAGTTGAGAATCTGAATCTCCATATACCAATTTTGGTAGAAGTTGATATACTATATATCTCCTCATATCATCTCTCTCCTTCTTGGAGACCTTCATCAACTTCTCTACAACATTCACTTTCATTCCTCTCACACCTTCTTTATCTATAAACACTGAATACAATCCATGATCCTCTGGTAAGTGCCATGGGTATTGATAGTAAGCAGTGAAAGGATCGAAGAGCACCGGAATGCATCCAGACACCAAAGAATCAAACACAGATTTCCTTGTAGGACTATCACCTGGTGGTTGTAGGCAAAATTCTGAGTTCATGAAGAGTTCAATCACTACTTCTGGTTTATCACATCCACCAGACTTGCAGTTATGGAATCGACAATTTGTGTCATTGCTTGAGGTGCATTGCTTGACTAGTACCGATCTTATGTTCTCTGGTGCACCCGGACGTTCTGCTCCTGCAAAACTTACAAGGTTATCACGTTTGGAACTGATGATCTTTAGCTGCCATTGAATGATGTCTTCATCTGCGTGGGGATGGAAGTAGGTTGGATGAGGAATGCCAATGTCATTTATGTGCCATGGTTGTCGTTCAATTAATAGCTTCAATGGGTTTTGCATTTGATCGAATTCTAGGAAACTAGTACCCCATCCGTATTTGCTATTTCGCCGGAAGTCCCATGATATCTTGCCTACATAATACATAGTAACAAAGTTAGCATTCATCAACAATGTAGCAATCACAACATGGATCTATTGGATGAAAATTGATTGCATGATACTTACCTAAGACAAAGACATGATCTTTCCCAGAGTTTCGAATCCATGGGGATTGGGTACTTAGCCATTTCATGACTTCAAGCCCCAACGAGTCCTTGACATCTTCAGAAACATTCTTAAAATGCCATCTCAAGATGTCCAAACCACCGTAGTAAGGAACATAGAAAAGCTTAGCCTCACTCTCATTGTAAACTCTACAAGGATGCTTCAACACCCTTGAATGAAAGATTGGTTCTAGTGAGTACTGATGTGTATGGTACCAACCATTCCCGAGCATGGCAATCGGCTCACCCATTGCATCATTTGTGAAATGATTACAAAAGCTCTTCCAAGGGACCATGTCGTCGCATCCATTCAAGAGATCTTTGTGGAACTTTGGGGGCAAATCGTATATGAAAATCCCCCGCCCATCACACACTTTACCACTGGATTTAGATACCCAAGAACGATGCTCTTTTACTTGTTCTTCGACTATCTTCATAGCATGCACGACCTCATCTTCATTGCTATCTTCAAATTCACCATTATTACTAATGCTTCTATTGTGAATGATGTCCATGACTGGAACTGAAACCTCACCAACTTTCTCAACCATAGGCTCTTCTTCATTTTGATTGATGTTAGTAGCATTTTTGGGGATAGTAGAAATTGGGAGTTGGAAATTGGGTTGGGCTCCTGCCGATAAACAATAAGCATTGTTGAGCTTTCGAGAGGATACACAAACATGAACATGATTACCGGATATTATCATATAAGAAGAAGACCAAAGGAAGACAAGAATTAACAGAAGCAAGGCTACTGGGATCTGAAAGAGAAATCGACAGAGCGAATATAGTGAACATGGTGTCTGTCTTGATGAAGATGTTTTGGATTCTCTGGGTGATGATGATCTCTTCTTTGAGACATGAGTTGCCATTTCAGGCATGGATTTGTGGTCATTGAGAGGTTCTCTGCAGGTTTTTCTAGTGATGGAAGGAAGGATGGTAGTTAGAGAAAGTTGTGTGTTAATGGTAGTTGGTTCATACTTGCAGCCATGTATGGTGTGAACGTGAGAACATGTAATTGCAATGCAAGAGTGCACGTTGGTCTAGCTGTTATATTTTATTGGTTCCATAAATAAATAAAACGTATCAGGGGAATCCACAAGGTTTTAGGGATGTGCCATTGGATTTGTTATATTTCTTAATCAAAATGTGCAATGTCAACTTTAGTGATTGAAAAAAAAAGTTCAGTGATCAAGTCTACTTATCTAAATGTTTAAATGAACTTCCACAGCATCTTCAATTTTGAGGATGTTTACATTGTTGATCGTGATTTGTTTCGGTTTGATTCAGTTTTAATTAAAAATTATTAACAGAGCTGAATCAGTCATTTTGATAGAATTCCAAATTAACTGAGCGCTGAACAGAAAGTGTAAATAAATTAAACTGAAAGAATTACACCTGAACGACCAACTAAAACCAGACAGACAAACAGTAGTACAGTTTAGGTGTTTTGAACTACATCTAAGAATCAAAAACCAAACCATGCCATCTTTTGAACTTTGAACCAAAGCGAAATAGAATAAAATGTCAGACCAAAACCATCAGTTTACTATACTTTGATGAAGATGATGCTTATGTATCATTATCATCCTTGTCTTTGCAGAGTCTTTCATTTGCTGTTATTGTTGACAACTGACGAAGAATGGAGTCTCTACACTACACTTAATTACACAAATCATTGGCTTTAAATAAGTAAACAATGATCCCACAGTTAGTTTTTTTTGGAAGGCGAGCTGAGTTTTTAATGATCCCACAGTTGCTCATCAATGTTTCTTAAACTAGACACTGCCTAAAACAACATAACATATTGGCAAAACAAAACAATCCACGCAACGTTATGTAAAATTGGACTTGTGATTCATTAAAAAAAATTAATGGATGATTGAGATAGAGCACCTGATAGTAAGGCTCAACATCGAATAATAATACATACACTAAGCATAAGCATTTAAAATATAGATGTACAGTTGTTTCAATTCAACCAACCATGGCACATGCAACACAAAAGTCAAAATTTCCGATAAATTACCATGGTTAAAAATTAATAAATTTGGATTCTCATATTCGAAAAACTATATTTTTTTTTCATAAAGTTTACATAACTACACCATGAAAATATATTGGTGTACACCTGGATACCTCAGTTCAAAATTGGGGCCTTGCTCTCCCTTCTTCTCAGTTTGCGGAAAAATTTCCCTTTAACAGTTCAACAAAATTCCCGATAGGATCCCTCATGACAGCGGTACAGTAGAGCTCCTGGCATACTTTTATGGTGTTTGGTTCCCACTGCGTCTTGCAATTGTTTAGAATGTTTATATTGTGGATCAATCAGTTAATATTTCTTCTTTTTGTTTGAGCGGGATTCACTACCATCATGTCCCCTCTTCTCGTTTCTCTTATGATCTTTCTGTTTTCCATGTTTCTCCGATTTATCTCTATTGGACTTCACACTGATGAGACCACTTGATGGTATCTTCCCAGCCCCATTCTGTAGAGCTTTCTCAAAATCAACTTCCCTATCTGAAATGGCAAATTGTTGCAGTAATTCGGGATTCAGCAAACCCTCGGTCTCTGCTCTCATTTTGTCCTGGTAAGATCTCAAATTTCAAACATGCAACTATGTACAAAACATATAAATGCACAAAGAAAAGTGTTTAAATTTTTTTTTAAATAAAGAGTCGGGAGTAGGGTAAGGAACTTGGTAAACCTCGACTTCTCTCGCAGCATCATCAAGATCATTCTCTAATGACACATCATGTGGCTCCATCACGATCTGACAGAACAGAGTAAAACGACAAGAATTGTCACAATTTAACATCAGTAAGGTAGAAATTTAGGAGTATTAGCAAAGCATTCCGGACATTAATTTAAACATAATGAGCACATGGAAAAGTGTAGTTGTCAGAAGTTTACTTCTTTTAGCCGAGGAAGAGTTGACTCGATCTCCTTGGTAGCAGTGTTGTATAGATGCTTGGAGAACTTCTTCATAACTTTTATGAAAAGTGATAATATCTGCTGCCTCTCTAATTTCATCTGTCCCTATTTTTATAAAAAAAAAAGTAGCAAAACACAAAAGTTCATCAGTAGCAGTATATGCAAAGACTTATCAACATATGATAGTATTGCAAACAAAGTTGTCAAATCGTAAATTGAATCGAAAATCGTAAGGGCTTTTTGACAAATTGAATTGGGATTCACATCGTTAATCGTAAGCTGTGCTATTAATGCGGCCGAAAGTCGGCCGAAATTCGGCCAAAAAGCGGTATACGGGCTGGACCGAATCGCACTGGGCTAACTCGGCCAGCTTTAAGCGGAACCGTTGAAATCGGTTGAAATCGGTCAAAACATAACAAAAAATAGTTTTAGACATGTTACAAGTGTCAATATTTGATTTTTTTCCACAACCAGCTCTTTTTTTTAACAGGCGGTCCATTTTAATTAAGTTTTAATTAATATTAAGTTATTATTTTAGAATATTTAAAATTTGGTCTAAAGTAAACTTTTTCGTTCATTGGCCAAGCAGACCAATAAATATTAAAACTTGGAACCAACTTGAAAACCCTATTGAACTTGGGCCTAATGTTTCAAAGTCCGGCTAATAGCTAATGCCCATTTACTTCTGGGCACTACAAGAACACCGTACAAGAAGAAGCTCCCTCTCTCTCGCCCTCTTCTTCTTCCTCCTCCTCAACCTGTACTCTGCTACTATGAAAACCCTAACAGGTCCAATTTCTTGCAGAATTGAGGCGTGCGACTCTATTAGATCTTGAAGCCCTCATACAACACTTTCGCGATTCGATGCCACGAACTAAATCATATGAGGAATGATCCGAATTGAGTCGCGTACGATTTTAACAGCACAGATTTCAAAGACTCATTATGAGCAAATCACTTTTAGACTTTAGTTAATGATCGGAGACAATTCGCATAAAGGATCAGTTCAGTGTTGATGCAGATCAAGATCACAAGGATCAAATCTAACGGCATGCACCTGATACCTCTATGGAATAAAAGTGTTGAGAGTTGGATTATTCCGGCAAACTAATTCAGTAGAAATCCAATGTCCAATCAATCATTTATTATAAGTCTCGTAACACACCTCAAGGTAAGTGACATCATGATTTTGCAAGCCCATGCAGAGTAGAACTGAAGCTTGGACATAAGACAATGTAACTGGAATCTTCTCTTGGAAATACTGATGGGTAAGGCTCGGTACCAGATCAAGGATCTACAAATTACAAAAACATTAACAATAGTTGAACAAAACGAGTTAGAAAACAGGAAGTACAACTGATATAAGCAATCTATTGATTACACACATGCATACTAGGATTTTGCAGAAAATGACATTTACATAAGCAAAAGGCAATGGTGTTACTAGCACCAAATTATTGAACTACGTGCTTCTACCAAAAAAAAAAATCTAATTTTGGTTTGAGGGGCATGACATTACACTAAAATTAACATCATCAGGCAAAAATGCCCCGCTTTCCATGCATCATCCACTATCACAAATAATCATCATCATCAAAGCCCATTCACGATACTTTCGGGGTCAGCTACATGGATTTCGGTTCTCCAAACAATGCGGTCTTCCCACATATCCCCACCTAATTCAAGCTCAAGGATGTCTTCCTTCACCGCTTTCATCCAAGTTTCAACGGTCGTCCCCTCCATCTACACCCTCCATTAACTTGTCAATCTAGACATTTTCTAACTGGCGTCGAGCTTTGTCTCCTCTACACGTGGCTAAACCACATTAAACACTTTTCTCTAATTTTATCCTCTATAAGCGCTACACCTGACTTAAGTATCTCCTAATTCTTTCATTCCTAATTTTATCCTTATGAATTTTACCACACATCCATCTTAACACGTGCATTTATGCTACCGCCATCTTATGCGTAAGTTGTCCCATGGTAGCCCAACATTTTGAACTGTATAGCATGGCTGGTCTAATTATCTTATAGCATTTCCCTTTTAACCTTGCAGCCATCCTTCTATCGTATAATACTTCTGACGTCATTCTCCATTTCATCCAATCAGCTTTAATCATATAGTCTACACCTTCTCCAATAGCCTCATTCTTTTGAATTATATATCCTAGATATTGAAAAGCCTCACACTCTGGGACCTTCATGCCTTCGATCTCAATTGTATTACTCCTCCCTCGTGATTCACAACCAAAGTTGCACACTAAATATTCTGTAATTCTAAAACCGTTAATCTCTAAAGCCTCCCGCCACCTATCTAATTTCCGACCTAGACCTTCGCTAGTCTCATCAATCACTCTCATCAGTCACTATCAGAAATCAGTCACTATCAGAAAGATTAAAAGAGAAAATATAAATCCCTGGGAAATCCTTTATTCCCAAAGCAACTTTAAGATGATAATGTTTCCAAGGGATATCTTTTATTCCCAAAGCAACTTTAAGATGATAATGTTTCCATGTATTTTAACTTACAGATGGTCTGAAATTATCTGATAGAATATAGGTTATGAGAATGTCGAATAATCCTATTGCAACTCCATGTGTACGGATATGGATACCCGCAGGGACAAAATACATAAGGACATGAAGCTTAAGAGAATATGGGACGAATTTCCCAGCCTAATAAAATAAACTAAAATGTGAGCAAATATAGTAGTTGTATAAAAAAAAACTAAGGATATATTTGTTAGAAAGTATCTTGTCCAAGTTTACAAGTATCATACCATGTCTTTGAAATATCTAGGTTTGTCTTTTTGTCCCATACAATATGATTTCTTAGGCAAAATGAAGTCTCCAAACAACATAAATGACCCAGACGAGGAAGCGCCATAGTAGTTTAAAGAGTTCACACTTTTGCTTGTGGAGAAAATACAAATTTTCTTTCTGGTTTTAAAAACCAATGTTTTCAGAAAAAGGACACCAGATAAGGACCCACAGCTGATCCAAGAGCAAAGCAGCTTCCTAACAGGAGTTCTCATCCTGCCCAAAGTGGGAAGGCAGGAGGGATATGTTACTAACTCCATTAGGAGGTCATAGCTGCAACTCTGAAATATCTCAAATCATTACAGAATAATACTTTCAAAGTGATGATGCACTGACCAGACAAACTACACATTGGTCCAGGTCCATCTTGGGAAAAAAAGTTGATTTTTATTCTCTTATATAAGTCAGCATCGAAGAAGTGAATAAAGATATTGTTCTTATGTTGTTAGTTTTGAACCTTGACTTTCCTACAATATATAATGTGCTACAATGCCTGGGGCTTTTGAAAATGCTTTCGAACAACAATCTCCATGACCACATACATAGCAATAACACTCGCTACTGACTCTATCACTGTACAAAGTCATCTACAGTATAAGAACAACACAAATGTTGTTTCCATATAGAACAAACATCAACTCTTATTTTCCTATCCAATGCCTGGGATGGATAGTAACACATTTCAAGAGTTCAAATCCTTCCACATCATACTATGATTCTATGACCAACTTGTGTTTTTCCTTCCTTTTCAAGTAAAGAAAACCTTCATATTTTAGGACAATTTTAACATTATCCATGGAACAACTAAGGAACAAGATTAATCAAGTGAAATATCATCACCATAGGAATAAGTATTCAGAAAATAACTATACCAAAAGGAAAATCATTCAGAAATGGAGTGACAAGGTCATAACCACAATTACTCCAGAAGGTGTGAAGCTTGTGTATAACTATGAACGATCAAAACTAACAAGATATTATCATCCTTACCATATGAAAATCCACAAGATTGTCGGTATACGCTTCGAGGCGCTTCATATCATGTGGTGATAATATTTCGATCAAAGATCCATTCGATGTGGACGAGGTGGGGTCATGTTCTCTGTAATTAATCTTCGGGTCTAAAATGCTATAAACAAATTTAGGTTGAGTGAGAATTTAGTTGCAAACTCGTATCTAAACAAAGAAGACTACAACTGACCTCATGGCAAGCTTATATTCCATTGTGCGAAAACTTGAGCATAAGAGTCTGGTAAACCTCCTTCTGAAATCTGGGATAAGAAACAAAATTACAAGAACAAGAACTATTGCCAAAACTGGATGCAGCAGTGATTCATCAATGAATTAACTAACCTTGATAAAATGGAGTGAGAAAACCCCATTGGCCTGATCCACTGTCTTCAACGTCATCATTATTCAATGGCTTGATAACCATACATGAGTGTTCGCCAGTTATAGTACTCTGATATAACAAAATATAGGACTATAAAAACTAACCCTCTGAAAGTTTATCATTAAAGAACATCAACAACCACTATAAATTTGAAAACAAACGATATGGAAAATAAGGATGTCCTACTTGAATCTGGCCAATGTAGAAAGGAACAAACTTGTGTTTACTCCAAAAGCGGAAAAGATCCAAGGTTAGTCCAAAAGAGACACCAATATAGTGAAGTCTTTCTGGTTTTCTTTCACGAAGATGCACAAGCAGAGGAGGAAGATTTGCCCTTGGCTTTATAGTTTCCTCTAACAGTGAAACCTGCATGCAGGGTACTCATATTATCAAAATTATGAATGATTTGAGAAGTTAAGGAATGTCCACATCAACCAAAAGGTTGTAGAAAAATGAAGATTTTACAAAAATCCCACTATTCTTCTTAGTGAACTGAATACAAGAAATGCTGCAACAAACTCAGATATATACTTGCACCTCTACATGGCAGTTCTTATTACTGATTGCGAGGACACATATAAATAAACATTACTTCCAAACAAACTTCAGAGACTAAACTGAAATTTTTGCCTAACATGACTTTTTTTTATTCTTTTAGCCCAAGCACAATATTGCAACAGACCTTGTATACAAGCAAAAGATGGAGCTTTTTCACTTTTAATATCTGAATTATAAAGCTAGGAACAAAACTAGACCTTCTCTGCAGCTTCTGTGACTTTGACAGGGGTCTCCTCAGCTTCTTCAATATCTGCCTCCACAATAGGTGTAAATTGTCCTTCATAATACCTGCACACAGAAAGGCCAGAGAAAGCTTATTAACATAAAAATACCTTGAAAGGAAGTCTGAATCAACTCAAAGCACCAATAAAAATAGTTATACATTACAGACTAGAAAAGAAAACTTCCCAATTTGAACAAGTTCAATACTTAGGTAAAAGTATGATTTCCAATGGAAGAAACATGCACAATAAAATGAATCAATCCAGGACTAACAGGAATAAGCAATATCTTTTATATGACAGAAATACCCAATATCTAAAAAGGGGAGTAACATTTTCCTTTAGACATGATTTTTTCAAATAGAGACACTAAAACATCAAGAATTTCAAGCCGAGAAGATGGAATGTGATTTTAGAAATGGAAACTAATCTGTGCCAAATGTTTCACATAAATTTAGATTTATTCGATCAGCCTTTATCATAGTTTTAATAATAAAAAAAATGGTTTTCCAGCTAAATACCTACCATAGAGGAAATGACCATGGTAAAACAGGAATTAAGAAAGTTTATGGCTGATCAAGTGAGAACATTAAGGGCCACCTCATAAATAACAACTTCGTTACAAAGTAATATCACCGGTCAATCAACTTTTCATCCTCTCTCACATCTATTTCTACTTTTAGCATGGTCAAAATAGCTAAAATCTCCAAGAGAGAAGAAGAGAGATTTGCTTGCCAACTATTGACAGGTAACATTTGAAAACAAACCAGGAATAAGAGAAACCAATCAGCATCAAACAAGTCTCAATTGTAGTCTCCAACCAGAGGACTTCTGCACATCTAGAATGAATTTACATTCTGATCAAAACAACTTGTGGTATCTTGTGGAGACATCACTTCATAGCCAAATTACACCAAAGTATCTGGTAGATGTAGGTGAATGGCTAAGTGATTTGTGAAGGGAGATGGTTCAATGTCTGGCATATCCTCATAAGATATACCAGCCTATTCGACAGGTTTCCATTATAATACCCACTGAACTAATGTCAGAAAATCACAAGAAAATTAAGTTAGTTCAGGTTTCTAACACCTAATTAAAAATAAATAAATAAATAAATAATTCTAAAGCATAAAAATGTACAAAAAAACTCAAGCGAGATATAAATGCTTCATAATCAAAATAGTTTTTCATATCTAAAATCTCCTGATGTAGATTGGTAGTCAATTTCCCTCCGTCAAAAACTTTAAAATTTTGATTTTATTGTTGTTATAGAATAGAATTGCAGCAAAAAAAGGTTTACCTTGTTAGGAGTTCCACTGCTGTTGAACCATATCCTAGCTACAAAATGCAGAAACCACACTTAAATCTTTGGCACATTATCTTGGTAACTAAACACAAATTTTTGCTGATAAGCAAAAGACCATACCCTCATAGCACTAGGGTGAACAGCAATGCGTACAATACGAGCACCAGAAAGACTGGGAAAAGTGGTATCCTGAAACTGTTCACTAAATTTCCAAGGAATTTGATCTCCAGATGGTTGATGACCTTCACTTAAACTTTTCATAGCAGACTTACGAGAAATCTGTCCTTCAAGGCAAACCTGTTGATAAAAGGCTCGTGAATTAAGTACATCACAAATAAGTAAAACAAGAATATAGTCACACCCCCTGTAAAGTAAATCAAGAAAGTAAGATGAAATAAAAATATTTTCTATGAAACTTAGGCATCGACATATAGTCATTAGCACATTAAAAACCCTATTTAGACTTTAGAGCGTAATTATTTCGATTAGATTTAGGGACCTATTTTAATGATTCCATGGACAGAACTGTCAAGAGTTATTTCGTGTGAAAGGAATGTGACTTTCTAAATTTACATGATTAAACACATTTCAAGGAGGATTTGATGGTCTGAATAATTTAACCTCGTGAGTCTCGGGGCAATTGCATGGTGCATATTCAAAACATATATCTAAATAAAATATTTAAGAGAAAAACAAATTGTATTTTCACAAACGAACTCCACCAGACACTGCCACCCCCTCTCCTCTTTATTTGTTGGTAAACCAAATTATCTCTCTTCAGTAGAATGAGTCTGGCAGACTTTTCATCCTCATTATCATCATAGCCTTGGTCAGAGTCTTTGGCATCCCCTGTGTTTTGAGTTGCTGGCTTCTAAGTTGAAAAACTCCCATCCCCTGGCTTCAACGAGCTGCTCTGTTGTGTTGAGCCACTCCTTGAGAGGAAACTGATCAGTGGAGCTAAGTAAAGCAGGTTAGAATGTTTTTAGGGAGTTCCCTGATAGCATTGAAAGGACCCAAACGTTACAAATACTAAGATCTTGAACAAATCCTTGGTCACCATCTTCTTCATCTAAACTTTGAGGATTTGAGAAACACAAGGATGTTGAGATTGACAACAAAAAAGGAAAAAGAGGAGAGGAGGAGGAGGAGGAGGAAGAGGGGGAGGGGGGCAATGAAGAAGTTAAAGGAAAGGAAGGTTCCCTACACAAAGAACGAGGTGGATAAGATTTGGGTGTAAAGCTTCCTCATCCTTGCAAAAAAAATGTGTCATGAGAGATTTAAACGATGGATAATTTAGTCTTGGACCGGTATGACCCTTTCAGCTGAGTCAATGTCCTGAACCTACTACATCGGGGATCCATATGGTATTACACTACACTTTGGGTGTCAAATTGACAAACCCCTAAGCAAATGAGGGCATGTGCAATACGATAATAAATTCACTGCTTCGCAACTAAAACCCAAATTAAAATAAAGACCTGACCCTCAAATATACACATGGAAGCTCTCAGTTACATACATCATTCCCAACCAACTACATCACTCCATCTAGCAATTTTATCACCCAAAATCCACCTCAATATATGAGACGTTCACATAAAAGAGGGAAAAAGCTTTGCCAAGAAATGGTAACTGTATTTATAACACTAATCAAAGATTTCGCCTTGCTCCTTTGCTACTTTCTACCAAGTCCCATGTTCTGCATCGTGACATTTTAGTAGAAGCAGCCTGAGAATCCTCAGATATCTGGCTTCCATGCATGTTATCCACATGGACAATCAATGACTAGAACCCAAGAAAGACATTAGGCGGTTGAACCACTTACTCCAAATAAATCAAAATGCTTGAATTTTTCCAGATTCAAAATCCAAAAATGCCCATTTTTCTTAAGGCGAGAATGTCCAATTCACAAGAGATTAACCGGTGCAATAATCAATCACACAGAACGTTCCAGGAGTCTCCTCTCTTCTCATAGCTTCGATGCATTTACTGGCCCACCATACCACGAAGAAGTCGAATGAAAATCAATAGCCCTCTTCTTAAGGATGATGATCCATAAATCTATGGCATACCCAATCAAGCTGATAATTTATATGTTTATTTATTTTTAATTATAAGCCCATTCATATGCAACAAAGTCTTCAGCAAGGAGTTGTGGAAAATTTTCTGCATCAGAATCTCAAAAACAAAACTCAAACCAGCTAAGCTTGTATTCTACTAAATCCACTTGGGTTGTGTGTGATTGCAAGAAAATTTTGGAGGAAAATTAATTTCTAGGAAAATATCCTAATAATGGCATTTGATTGGCACAGAAAGTGACAAAGCCATCTTAATGGTCCACTCTTCTTTTGAACGCTTGTTTTTTTGGCCTCCTCAACTAGGAAAACCATTTCTTTGTGGCTGGAAAACTGAATTATAAGACAACCTGGTAAGATTTGGTGATTTAGTCTCAAATCCTGTTAACACCTTTTTTTCTCACACAGCTACACAAGTGTAAATGTCGTAAATTACCAGTCTCCTGTACATCATCCTTCAGGACTACTTGCTGAAACGCGCGTTAATCTTCTAAGATATTTTTCTGCGAGTCAAATACTAGAACATTTTTTCCATTGAAATATTTGTTTTCCTATCTATTTTCATGGAAAGTCATTTTTTATTTCCAGCCAATGAAACAATTGTAATAAATTTACAAACAATCATGTACGACAATGAAAATAATTCCTTGTGATAGTGAAGCAAGAAGCAATACAAGAGCATACATGAAAAATGCTACGATGGAATAGTTTTGTCTGGTGGTTATTAGATGGATACAACTAAGCACACCACAGATAAACACAGATACCAACCTGGACAACGCACAAAATATCAGGAAGATTATTTTTCGATTCGTCAACAGGACCTGCGTAACATGACAGATAGATATGAATATCTAATTTATAAAAACAAGTTGAAAGAAACAATGTTAAGGATACTGACCAAGTAATACGAACAAATGATGTGCTGGTGCATCAGCCATTAATTGTAGATCATTCGGAGAATTTTTGTAGTGAGAAGCAACATACAGAGCCATCATTCTCTGCCACAACAAAGATTTTTCTAACATCAATTATATATTAACAAGAAAAAAAGATAACTAATTTAACTTTAAAAAAATATAAAGAAATAAAAAATTTGTAAAAGGAATGCATACCTGCAAAAATAATTCACTTTTGTTGTGATACGAGAAAAGTGTATCGCGATTAACGTAATATAGATCACACTCATTTGGAGGAGGTAATCTGGCGACAGAATACAAGAAATCAACATACACACCACAAAGTGACACTGCCAGCTAAAAATTGGCGCAAAGTTTAAATGCTAACCTACTGATGTTGGGGATAGAACTTGTAGCATCCAAGCAAAGTAGATCATGAAGCCAGGATTCTATTGGATCACCAGAAGCATATCTGATAGATTCGCTCAATTCTACCTTCTTGAACACCCTACCTGCATCCAAAGACACGGATGAGCTTAATAAATTTGTGAAATAAAATATTTCTACCAAGTATAATATAATGATTATAATCCCAAACAGTCAAGGGTAAATACGGCATGATACAACGCCATTAAGAAACATGGCAGCCACCTTACAATTTTTGAAACGATAATCTGTGTATTGTATTTCCAATCCCCAAATAAAAACATATAAGGTTATACTGTACTATTGTAGAAACATCCCAGGTGTGAACCCAAATTTTGATTCATCTACTTATATATATGAACAGATGCATGAACCAGCGTGCTCATTTGTTTTGTCGAGTAGATCAAAAAGTTTCTTGGACTCCATAACAGGATTAAAGTAGTAATAAGTCCTACAGGATTAATGGGTCACACGCTATTTACTCCACAATGCATTTATAATATTAAAAAAGGGGTCAAGAGAGGGATCAAATGGTAAAGTAATTAATTTGCTTCAAACGTATATCAGTTTTTCTACCACATCTTGTTCCTGTGAATACTCGATAAAAATATTAACGTAATGTATGACCAGCGTTTACATTACTAATAATGTTAAACACCTAACAAATGCCCATGACAATGCAGCAAAATGTGGACCAATTGCTCATGTTTCAAATATATAACCAAGTGCGCCACAGCCATTACGACTATCCAAATAGGTGCTTACTCATGTACCAAATGTAAATACCAAGTTTCAATAACCAAGTACACAGCTGCCATTAGGACTATCCAAATAGGTGCAACATATTTTTGAGAAAAGGATGTGGAGAAGCCCAATGCCTAATAAGTTATTGACCTGACAAACTGAAAAGCAAACACAATTTTCTTACCAGAAAGGGCACCATCCACACTCGCTTTTGCCAGCCGACTCTGCTCTTCCAACTGCTGCAGGAGCTTTAGGGATAAGGAGCGACCAGTTCCTTCATAGCTAAGAGAAAACATTACAATGAGTAGTTAATATGAATCACATCATATCTAAAACACTCTCAAGAAGTATCTTCAAAAGGCAACATGTTAAAACAAATAAAGTAACACATGCCGGATTTCCATTTCAAGGAAGAAACGCACAAAATGTTCATTTCCTTTTTTGATAGAAGGCATGCCATGCAATTGATTTTATAAAAAATATAAAAAATAAAAAGTTAAACCAAATAAAGATTTTACCCGTTAACAGTGGATGCAAGGAAGACCAGATAAGGACCAAGCATGGACTTCACGACCGGCAGTGGAATCGCGGCTGCTTCATCAATAATCAAAAGTTCAACTTGAGACAGCTTGGCATGCTCATGTGGTTGAATATACTGTAAAATACAATTATTGCGATCAGAACTTAGAAGATTCATTAGTTTAGTAGTCAGGTTCTCATGATCCGACATTATACACACAATCCACGTTCTTTTGCAATGCATGATTGCACTTTTCCTTTTCCATGGAGACTTCTTAAATGAAACTAAGTCCATCTCAAAAGTTAAGCCATCCCAAGGCAAAGCATATCCAGTGCTCAAACTTAAGATGCAATAGAGGACACTACAACCCGAATCTTTGTTCTCGAAATTCTGAACAGATTATGCAGTCAGAGTATCCTATCTAGTGTTTTTTGGTTTTTCAAAGCCCAATAATACATAAAATGTTTCTTATTTCATGCACAATTGACCATCCTCTCTTTCCTTATTTGGACAAGCATAAGACTAGACTTTCCTGAATACCTGAATTGTCTGCCTGTGCTGTTTGTAGATATTTAATCGCACGGTTGCTTTCTTGAAATCGGGATTGGCACTTTTCACAACATCATAATCAATATGCTCCTGAAAAAGGTAAATAGAAAATGTCACGGACAAGTACACTTTAGGAAAGATGAAATATCTTCTAAGAATCCTTTTGCATAAAACAGCCCATTTAAACCATATCAACAGACTAGTTAATAACTCAGCCACCTATTAATAAAAAAGAATTTTTTTTCAGAATAGGGCTGGGGAAAAGGGACCTTATATTCAAGAGCGTCAAAACCCTTGCAGACAAACTCAAACAAAGTCTTTAAGTTATCTGGGCTAGGTGCAGTCACATAAATGTTTGAATACCTGAGAAACATAGTATGGATGGTTTCATTAGAAGTTAGCAAAGAATGTTAAAAAAGCAAGTATCTTGCAGTAGTTAGAAGCATATTACCCTGCAGCAACAGCTCCAGCAATTGCTAGACCAAGTGCCGCTGATTTCCCACGTCCACGAGCAGCAAGCAAAGTAACAGTGCTGCGAAGTGTCTTATCCAGCACTGCATCAAGGAAAGTAATCACAGCTTTTCCCTAAAGACCACAAGAAACTCATCTCAGATGTAAAATGTCTCTAAACTACAGCATTCAAGTGAAGAGTGTAAAAGTTAGATCATGTTAATAAAAAGAAAAAGGGAAAATTAGTTCATACCTGGTCCAACGTACAACATTTCTTAATCAAAGGACCAACTGGAAAATCATCATTAAGCTGTTCTTTTAGATTCTTCAGGTCTTTTTGTGTTTCTGAAAGCCCTTCAGCATCCTTCAAGTATGGTAGAGGAGACAAAGGAGAAAACAGAAAGGATGAGATTACAAATCTGACAAAGTTGAAATCAACCACCAAGACTTGTACCAGATTCTGAGACCGACTTTAGATGACAGCCTTTTTCAATCATTTCAACCCGAAAAATTCAATTTTTTATTTTCCATTACAATGAGCATAACATGAAAGTTATAGTACATAACCTACTCCCGTATTCAATTTATAGACTGAAACCTGACAAAGTTCAAAACCTATTAATTCATATTCGATGGATGTACTACTAACTGGCTGCACAAAAGCTTAATATTAGCAATGTTGGATCTTAGAAAAGCTTAATATTAGCAATGTTGGATCTTAGAATCGGGATGGTGAGTTCGAAAATATTATTAAAACTAGTGAAAAACAAAATGTTTTTCAACTATATCAGTGAAATCAATATGCACCAATTATAATCGTGGTTGAATTAGCCTATGGAGAAAGAAATAGACGAGAAGCAAGTCAGCAATGTACATTCCGTTGCTCTACACATATAGATGTGTTGTTATGCTCATGTCTATGAAATTGATGCGACTGATACATGGGATTTGACCATTTTGGGTTTTTTTTTTTAATTCAATTTGTCTCCCCTTAAAAGAAACCTGTGTCACCCGTTAATTAGTAAGCATAAAATCAACAGAAGTAGAAACGTACCTTCATGACTGGCACAGGTGTGATAGACCTCATATGTGAAGAAATTGGTAAAATATTCAGCTCATCATCCATAACTATGCATGATTTGCAAGAAGCAAGTGATAATAAGAAACGCTCATTGAAGCGTGCAGTGGCAGTGGAATGTGATTCTGTCCGAAATCTCTCATGAACATCCTGAAATCAGTACAGCTTTAATATTAAGTACATAAAAATAGTAACGGTGGTGCTTAATTTTACTGGAAGTTACAGAAATACTCATATTATTTTCATGTTTCTATTTAAGGGAAACATAAATATGCCAAATGCTTGTGTCATCATCATTAAACTTGCACCTGCACCTTACCACCAACTTGCAGCCATGTATCAGTGAGGTTAACATCTCTCTTCTAAAGTTGTACGATAATTAATTTTTTTTTCCTTTTTTTATATACTAAACTATTTCTATTGTTGGGTTCCCCACTTGAAGCAGAAATCCCTCCAAAAATAGGTATAACCTTCCATGGGAATGCTTTTTAGGACAATTGATCGCATAAAACATTTGGCTTCACATGATCCTTAAATGCTAGGTGAGACATTGAACACATTGATTCACTCTCATTATCAACAAGCAAATCCAAACACGAGGTTTACTAAAAACACTCTCCCCCATAATTGATAAGAAAATATTAGTGAGGGCAATGTACAGATACTGCTAAAATTTCAAATGAATACATACCATAACCATGGTGCAAAGGCTGGTGAGTGACGAAAGAGAACGAAGTAGCAAAACAATCAATCCACCACCCTCGACTGTTTCTATTGTTCGGGCTAGGAGATTGGGAGTTAACGCCTCGAAATCCTATTTAGATAATCAAAAATATGAAATTGGGCGGGTCAATCAGCACCATAACACTAGAAGAAAAATTACAAATGGCATACATAAATAAAACACACAGGAAATAGTGGCAATTGTTACACCTGCAATATACACATGCCGAAAGTATTTCCAAGTATTCGTTCGGACTCTTTGTATAAGCAATAGGTTAATCCTCCACTTTCAACGAAAAGTGAAAAAGGATCAACCTTTTCAGGATCCAATAAACCCCTTTGCATCAATTTTTTAACTTGCTTGGCCCGTTTCTTCCTGTGACTGCAAAACAAATAAATAGCAAAAAAAATTAATTAATTTCATAATGAAGGAAGGTTAAACATAAGAGTGAGGAAAAGAGGGGAAACCTGCTAAGCTCAAGTTTATCCTTGTAGCACCAGAGAACAGTTGGGCGAGACTTGATTACTGCCTTGCTCATCATGTAGTGAAGATTAACTATCTGTTGTGTTTAAACAAGAAGAAACAACAAAGGGGTTTTAGTGGTGTGAAAGAAAAAGAGAGAGATGAGATTGAAAGTAATAGAGAGATGATGATATAAACCTGGTCGCGAGATTTGTCGCCAACAATGATGAAGAAGGAACGGTGTCTGGTTTTGACTCCATTTTCGATGAGAGTTCTGATACGGTCGTCTACCTTCTTCTTCATTATTTTCAACTCCAAACTCTACTCTCTGTTAGGTCTGTCTTCTGCTTCTCTTTTCACTCTCTATTTCTATCAGAGATTATACACAACTCGAAACGCCGCTCACTAAGTGTAGAGAAGAAGAGAAAAAGCGGTAGAGACACTCTATTCTTGTCGTCGAGGGTTTTAGGTTGAAAGTTGAAACCCCTCGCTCGTGAGTCAACTCCAACGACTCGGACCCGTGCGTGAGTGAGTGCGTGCGTTGTTAAAGGGTTTCCGTCCCCCAAATCCCTTGACCTTATTTGCTTGGCTGAGAATTAAGCCTAGCACGGGATTGAGACTTCTAGCTCTGAGGTTTTTGACGAACATATTTAGAAGGTGTTTGGTTTGTTGTTCTCAGTAGACTCATAAGTAGGGGTGGGCATGGGGCAGGATGGAATTCATGCATATTCCATCCTGTTTGTTTGGGATCGGAATGGGACGGGATGAGATAGACATCCTCCTGACCTTGTTCCATCCCAAACTGGCTCGAGACGGGACAAGATGAAAATGTACTAAATTTTGGATTGAAAATTTAACATTCAAGATTGAAAAGTTTGGATTTACCAAACACGCAACTCTAAGAATAATTATATAACTTTAAGCTATTGATTATTATTTCTCTATTTCATTAGTTTTTATTCCTTTTTTTATAACCACTATTGAAAATAGTCATTTTGTTTACATTACTAGCGAAAATGATCAATGGATTTGTCATTTAAAAACTACGATGAGCACACATTATTGTTGTCAATTAATAGTTAAAAAGGGAAAATGTTTGAGTTAATGGTCTCCTGTCTTCCCTTTCTATTATGCAGTTTCGAGCTAGCAGCTAGGTAGCTAGTTTCTTTGTAGTTTTCATTCCTATCCAACTAGCTAGCTTGCTTTTATTGTTGGACCAAGCTAGAAAACGGAAGGGCGCACCAGCGCACTTCGGCTTGCTCCCTGTGGATCTAGTTTGTTCCAGGTAATAAGATGCATACCTTAAGTGCCCTGGTAGCTCTTTAAGTGAGTTTGCTTCCCCTTCGCTGGAGACTGGGCTAAAAGCATTGCTCTCAAAGTTAGTAATGGTCTCAGGGCATCTTTAGTGGACGCACATCTTATTCAAGAACTTACTTTTTAATAAAAATAGGTTGTAGCATAATAGGTTGTTGGAGAAGTCCCCCGAATAAAGGGTTGTTCACCCTTTGTACTATTTAATTGAGGAATTGAGTCATGAATCCCGTTCTTCTTCTGATCTACAACCACCCTTCCTTCGAGTCTGCCTACCTATTAGGTTTTCAATCATAACCCTAGTTTGAGGGCTCGACCAATATAATGCACTAATCACCGGTGGATTAGCCAAGTCAATTTATAGCTTCGACGAAAGGAATTATTATATTTAAGACGAATCAGTCTTTCTGTGCTCTTATGGAGTTTCGAGAAATAGCCTAGTGTGATACGCTCTTCCTATTGCAGAGTTTTGAGAAATAGCCCAGCGTGATCCACTATTCCTGCTGCAAGGTAAACCAAGGGCCTAGAAAGAAGGATTATCCCTTTGTTGAGTGCTTAGCTTGAGTGCTTCCTATCTCCCCCGGGTAAAGATCCTGACCTTATTCACGAGCTATCGGATTAGCTACCTCTTCACTCCTTTTCTCTTGACTTCATTCTTTCAACCCCTTTCACATCCCTTAGGAAAAAGATAATCAAATCGTTGAGAATAAGATGTTTCTGAATCATTCCGAGACTATTGGGCGTATCAGATAGAGATACCCGCTTTCGTTAAGCATTGATTCACTCAAAAGTCGTTGGGTAGGAATTGAGTGATAAAAAAGTAGAAGTTGTGAAAAGGGCATGTTTATCTCACGGTAAAAGATTTTAGTGTAATAGAGTTACGACAGACTTATATTTGGTGTCAGCACGTATGCTACGATCTCTTGTGTACTCCGTAGCCTCTCTTTTTGCTTTTCAAAAAAAAAGGATGTCACTTGTACTATGTCCCTGTCTTTGACTATACGTTTCAAAGGCGGGTCTTATCGTGTGTTTGTGGTGTTCCCCATCGCGCCGGACTCAAGGCTGTGATTATGGAATTTTATTTGTATGCACACTCTATCGGGAGTATTCCCTTTGCCATTTGCTCTTTGATTAACATTTTCAAATTTAGGGTTAAGCCTGGGTACTTTAATGAAAAAAATGGACGGCCTCCGGACTTTCTATCTTGGTGATGGTGACGAGATTATGGAACGCATGGTTCCAAAACTTGGTTGACGTTCAACAGTTTCAAGCTCATCCCTTAGAATTGCAACATTTGCTATTGCATCTGTGTGGTAGACTGGCTTTACAGCGGGTGAGATATTTGCCAAAGTTCTTGGCTTTGTTGCTTTCGCGGCCTTTGTCTAAATGGTAAGGTCCAACCCTGACCAAAAACCTTACCCTAGCCCCTCTTCACGTGCGGGTGTCCCGCGATGTCGAGAGGAAGGCACCCATCAAAGTCCAGTCACGTCCCCTATTTCACGTTTACGCCTAGGCCCTCGATTTGCCCTAGCTTTACGCTAGCCTTTCCCTGTATGAAGCCCTTACCTAGTGGGTCTTTCCGTTGCGGCTGGATTGATGGAAAACTGCCTTAACTACAGCCTCAGGTGGATCAACTACAATTGGCTCTTCAGCGGATCAGTAGATTCCGAATCAACCCCATCCCCTTACTCTAGATCTTGATATAGGCAACAAACGAAAATGGGATATGGCACCCAATCTGCACTTGATGATACACTGGATCCTTCAACTAAACCGACACTTAGATTTGGCTTCCCCTTACCTCTTCCTATTATTTGGCTTCTGGATTTCGATCAATCAGTGAACAGTAGAGACTCGCTCTAGGCAATGAGAAGAAGATAAGAACTCAGGAGGTAATTGGGTCAGATGAGTGGATGTTTTTATTCCTTCCCCTCCAAAAGAAAAAATATATGCTATTGAAAAGAAATAAGAGACATAGCAGGAAGTGGTAGTTGTTCAAGCAAAATCTTTCCCGGATTATGACGATAAAGCAGAAGGGAAGGAGGTTGGAGTTATGAATAGTAGGAATGACTTTCACTCTGATGGTCTTACCGATCATGAAGTCAGAATATTGGATCTCGTGAGTCACCTTTTGTTGATGATTGCCAAGCTGCCATAGAGCAACAAGGAATTAGTTAGGACCTTACCTTATTAGAGAAAGGGGGATGGCCCTGCAAAATGATCTTTGTTGAATAGAGATAACATCTGAATTCTATTGAGGAATCACATGAGCAAAAATATTACTTGGTGGAATTTGACCCCTTATATTTTGCATAGAGTCACAAGTATATCATCCAAGCCAAGGGAGAAATACAACTAGATTCGCAAACCTTCTTTTTATCTAGGTGAGTCGCATGGAAGTTTGTGTGAATAAAATAGTAATATCAATAAATAAAACAATAAATAAAAGTCATGTCAACAAATAGTTTCATAGTTTCATACTAAATATTAAAAAAAGATCGGTTCGAGACTGGACGGGATGGGCGGGATTGAAAATCTTCATCCCGATCTGATCCCACTCTAGATCGAGACGTGATCGGGATGTGACTGATCAATCCCAATAGGACCCGAAAAAAATTGGATGAGACATGATTGGGATTGCGATATGGGATGTCCACATCGACTTATAAGTCTTAATAAGAAGTGAGACACTTAAAAAAAATAATGTATTTGTTTTTAGTTTTGATCAAAAGTCTCAATAAGAAGTGTTATTAGTTTTTTATTAGAAGTCCCCAAATCCCTCCTCTTCCTCCTCGTATTTCTCATTTTATTTATTTTCCTGCTTTCAATGGTATTTGAAATGGAGAAAACAAGTGGGAAATGGGGTTAATGTTTGTGGTTTGTGGTGAGCGGTGGGAGTTGTGGTGACGGGCAAAAATGTTAAAAAAAATATTTAAATTCAACAACTAAAATTAGGGGTGGGCAATGTCGGTTCGGTTCGGTTTTGAACCCCAAACCGATTTCGAACCGATTTCATTCGGTTTGCCCAAAACCCAAACGGAAACCAAATTTTGTATTTGTAAACCGATGAATTCGGTTGAACCGAATTTCGGATCGGTTCGGTTCGGTTGGACCGAAATTTCAGGCTCAAGCATTTGAAAGATTTTCATTAAAACATGTCCAATTTTTTTACAGGCCCAATTTTTGTACAGACCCAATTTTTAGCCCAAAATTGAAAACTTTGAAAGAAGGTGGTGATTCAGTGCAACAGGGTGTACTGCAGTGCATTTGTTGCACTAATCAGGTATTGACACCTACCTGTTATTTAGTTATTTATATATATCTAATTAATCGGTCGGTTCGGTTATAAATCGGTTGGTTCAAAACCGTAAACCGATTTCGAACCGTTTATAATCGGTTCGGTTCGGTTTAAATTATTTTCTTTCTATTCATATTTCGGTTCGGTTACCGAACCGAATTTGAAAATCGGTTCGGTCGGTTAACCGAATTTAAATCGGTTTTTGCCCACCCCTAACTAAAATAACCCCAATTCTAGCTGGCCTGGGAAAGGGACGAGGTTTGCTGCCTGGGTGGGGCAAATGTACACTCTTGCCCCCCTTTTTAACCACTTTTTGAAAAAAGAGGTTTAAAGAGGGGGGCAAAAGTGTACCCAGGCCAACAACCAGGCAGCTGGGCTCAGGCCAGCAAGAATTACTCCTAAAATAAATATCATTTTATTTTACAACTTCTAATCAGCAGCCCATTCAGAAGCAAAACAAACAAGTCATTAAGAAGCTCGTTCAAAACTTCTAACTCCGGTTAAAAATAAGTTTATAACCACTTAAAAAAACAAAAACCACCTTGGTTTGGGTGATGGTTTTGTAAAATGTTCATTGAATATATGAGCCTAATGGTTTTATTGAAAATTTCGTGTATAAGCATGCAAGACTTGGTCCATCTAACAAATAATCTTTAAAATTAAAATCAAAGAGTCTAGCATTCGAATGAATAATGGTTATATAATAAACTAAAGTAAATATGATAATTGGATCTAACACGAATAATGTGTAGTGAACCCACTTTAATCCATATTCAACCATCAAGCTAATATAAGTTGTTAATGAGTTGTTTCCCTATGAAAGAGTTGTGCACGAAGATTGAGACGAGCCCCACATACCACATAAAAATAGGAGTTTCATCCTAACTTTATCGTAAAAAAGATTACGCTTGGCGCCTTTTTGTGGAGCTAATATGCCACTACTAAACACATGGCTTATTTTTAATGAAGTGAACAATGCAAAAGCAAAATGCATTTGGCAAAAAATGCAAAAGGAGCACCGAGCATACAACCTATCTTTATTTGTAAGGCTATGATTTATATTAATATACTTCATTAATTCTTATAATTTTCTTAGTTGTGGACATGTATTGATGTCCTATCGAGACATACTCTATACAAATATATGGAGATTATGAAATGTAGAGAGAGGTTTTGAGATAATGAAATGTTCATTTGTGCATTAGAAGATCCTATTTAGCAATGCCTAGGTCAGATCGAATTACGTTAATGTGGGTTGGCGAGTCAACAAACACAAATATGGTCTGTTTAGTCAACGTTTCAAAAAGTGAAATTTGACATAACCCACCATAAGTAGTTATAGTCATCATTAAAATATGCTAGGGCGGACAATCGTAGCATATCAAATCAAATACCTATAGAATAGGAACTGAGCCATTAACTATCGGATCCAAATTTACCGATCCCTATCCGGATTCGCAATTAAAATTTTATCCTGAAACTGCATTGACAAGTTCATTATTGGATCAAATCTATGCTTAACTTGCTAAAAAATATTAAAAACATATAGGTTGTTGCTAAATAACACAACCATTTGTGCTAAAGGACACCACCACCCCATTTTTTTGGATCTACTAAAGGACATCACCGCCCACCACCCACCCTCACCTTTTCTTATATCTTCACCGGAGCATCACCACCTGACCAGCCCCACCACTACCTCATCCCACCACACCCTGCCACCGCCGATCGACAGGAGTAGTGGTGGTGCTTGGGAGAATGAGAAAATGAAGAATAAGGGATAATGAAAAGGATAATAGGTGACAGAGTGGTGGTGGTGATTGATGGAGAAGAAGAAGAATAATAAGTAGAAGGAGGAAAAGAAGAAAAATAAGAAGAAGGGAAGAATAGGAAGTGCGGCAGTGGAGGGGGTGTCGGTGGTAGTGAAGGGGAGGAGGAAGAGATGTGGCGATGGCGGTGATTGATGGAGAGGAAAAAAGAGAGATATGAGATAAGATATGTAAGTTTTTTGTTTATATTGGTAGCGTTCTTCAGCAGCTAGTGGTGTTATTCATAAAAGTGATGGTGTCATTAAGAAAGTAAGGCATTTGGTGGTGTTTTCAACAGAAATGGTAGTGTCATTTAGCAACAACCAAAATATATAACCGGAAGGAAGTTTCGGGGGCGGGTTGAGGTCGTGTGCGGCAGTGCGGGTACCCTTTTAGGTATAGCGGTGACTACACCACACCACCATTTTCCCTATTTTACACCATTATACTCTCTCAAACCACCTACTTCATTTCTCACACCATCTATATAAAAACAAATATCACTTTTTCCATCACCATTCAATCAACAATGGTTTCTCCCTCCCCATTCAAAATCTTTTGCAAATCTCTTCCTATACTCAAATCTCCTCAATTTCCCTCGAAAACTCTCACAATCCCCTCAAAGTCGAAAGCTTTAAACCCAAACTCAATAAATATGCATAACAGAGAAACTCAAAATGAAAAATTGCAAAACAAGGTAACTTTCGACCAATTTTTTTCCTATTCGCAGAGTACACTGCGGGGAGATATGTTTTCGGACAAATTGCGCGACTTTAGTAAAATGACCATAACTTGCTCATTTCAATATATTTTCAAGTGATTCAAGTTATATTTATTAGATAACTCAGAGTACTACAATGTTTGTGTTTTGATCAATTTGAGAATCGGTCTCGATCGAGCACATAAGTTGTCTGAAAGTCAATAACACTATTCCGTTTTCATTTTTCAGACAGATTTGCACGACTTTAGTAAAATGACCATAACTTGCTAATTTCAATATATTTTCAAGTGATTCAAGTTATGTTTATTAGATAACTCAGAATACTACAACTTTTGTGTTTTGATCAACTTGAGAACTGCTCTTGATCGAGCACATAAGTTGCCCGAAAGTCAAGAACACTATCTCATTTTCATTTTTCGGATAGATTTGCACGACTTTAGTAAAATGACATAACTTGCTTATTTCAAAACATTTTCAAGTGAAGTTGTGTTTATTAGATAACTCAGAGTACTACAACTTTTGTGTTTTGTGCCGAAAGTCAAGAACACTATTCCGTTTTCATTGCAAAACAGATTTGAGCGAATTTAGTAAAATAATCATAACTTGCTCATTTCAAAATATTTTCAAGTGATTCAAGTTGTTTTTATTGAATAACTCATAGTACTACAACTTTCATGTTTTGATTAACTTGAGAATCAGTCTCAATTATGGGTTCAAATTGGTAAAAAAATTACCCTATTTTACTTTTTTTTCATTTTGAGTTTGGATTTCTCTATTATACATATTTATTGGTGGTGTGAGAGAGTTAAAAAAAAATAAATAAAAAAATGTCAATGGTGGTGTGAGAAAGAGGAAATGGTGGTGTGATGTAGTGGTTGCCTTTAGGTATATGATTCGGCGCTTCAAAACCCTGCTTCTTTCCCCTCCCCCTCGCCCTCGCCGTCCCACTGTGGTTCGCTCAAGTCGAAAAAGCTTCTTCCTTTCTTCTTCAACAAAGTTCGCAACTCTCAATGGAGATAAACTTAGGAAAACTTCCCTTTGATCTCGACTTTCATCCTTCCAGCCCTCTCGTCACTGCTGCTCTCATCACTGGCGAACTTCACCTGTAAGTAACCCTTTCTCTTCTTAATTTATTACTTTCTTTTACCTCCATTGAAATAACAAACAATCAATCTTGATTGAATTTGCATTTCTACAGTTACCGTTATGATGCTAACGCGCTACCACAAAGGTTATCTCTGTTCTCTTTCATTATCAACAACTCAAATTCTATATATACAACCTTTTATTTATTATAATTTTCTTTTTTTTGAAAGTTAGGTTGTTCGCAATCCAGGCACACGCCACTGAATCTTGCCGAGCTGTTCGATTCGTCAATGCTGGAAGTGGTAATTTGTTTGCTTAATTTTGTTTTTGAATGTTTGAGTGTTAATAGTTTGTATTTATTTAGTACAAAATTTCATTAAAGTTGTGACTTATGGTAGCAGTGCAAGAACAAAATTGTGACTTAGTTTTGTGAATTCGTGTTCAGCTATCTTGACTGTTTCTCCGGATTGTTCTATTCTCGCCACTGATGTGGAAACTGGAGCAACCATAGCTCGTGTGGAAGGTGCTCATGAGTGAGTTATTTTTGACGACTTTGTAATACATTTGTTTGATTTCATGTGTGGCTTCGGGCCTTTGTTATTCATGATTTTATATATCACTTTTCTTCACGCAGAGCTGCTGTGAACCGTTTGGTTAATTTGACTGAGACTACCGTTGCTTCGGGAGACGATAACGGGTGCATTAAGGTGCTTTGCTTCAGTGACTTTATGTATTTTCTTGTGCAGTTTCTCAATGACGCATTTTGCTTGTTTTCCGATGCCACTGATATTTCATACAAATTTAGACAAATAATTACTTTTGTTACCAAACAACCCTGAAGCAAAGCTTGTTGTTATAATAGTCTTATATTTGTTTGTTAATTCTGTTTTTGTACAATTGTATAATTTATAGTTGTAGGTTTTAGGACTTTCAATATTTTAAGTGCTACCAGTCTCACATCATTTTGAAGATATTATGTTGTCATATCTTTGTTAAATATTCCTAAGATCTCATATGTGTACTGTCTATAAGGTGCTGCTAAAATGTCCTCAATTATTTCCTTAATAAATAATAGTAGTACTAGTTAAGTGGGGTAGACTGGATTGTTTTGACAGAAACATGGGGGTTTATGGATTTGAAGATCAATGGCTTAAGAACATCCTTTTAGAAACGGCCATGGAGGTTTGGAAAGGAGAGAAAGTTACTACTAAACCGAGCAATGCCTCTTTATAGGAATTTAAAGTCAGGAGCAGTGCCTCTTGGTCATGGAGGCACTGCCATTTTTACTTTGACCTCCTTTTCTCATATAAATGGGCAAAGCTTGAATCCTTTTAGAGTTTTTAGATTCGTGGAAGCTCTTTCTGGGAAGGATGACTTACTTTCTAGAGGATGTATTAGAACACGTATATAGGTTCTTGAATTCCCACAAAGACAGGAACTTTGTGTCTTTGGTGTGTAGGTCATGGGTTAGGGTGGAGGGTTTGAGTCGGCAGATTTTCTAAGTTAAAGCTCTAACCTTGAAGGGGAAGGCACATTTTGCTGACTTCAATTTGATAACCCACGATTGGGGAGGCTTTACCCAGGCTTGGATTGAAGCCATTGTGTTATCCTAGTTGTGAGGAGCTTAGGTTGAAGAGGATGGGGTGGTTTCAGATGAGAGTCTTGAGCTGATCTCGCAGTTAGTAATTCAAGTCTTTGGTGCTGGTTCTTGTGATGGGTTTTGTATTGATGGGCTAGCTGCCATTGCTGCTAATTGCTAGGTTTTCCGAGAGCTTGATCATCATGGAAATGAGGTCGAGGATGACAAGGGCTATTGTCACAGTTGTTTCCTTGAGTCCGCACATCTGCATGCCTGAAGGAGATGTGAGTGTGGGGGCTTTGGAGAGGCTTGTGGATGGAAATCCCAACCTCAGGGATTTATGGCTAAACCGAGCAGTGCCTCTTGATACACTAAAAAAAATCCTTGTGCGAGCACCTCAATTGGTCGACTTGGGCATTAGCTCATAAATGCCCTAGCCTACTTGTGAGTCTTATATGAGATTTTTAGATGCAGCCATGAAGTGTTGATCAGTCAGGAGTTTATCAGGGTTTTGGGAAGTTGCTCCTCGTTGTCTAAAAACAGTCTACTCAATATTCTTGAACTTCACTTCCCTGAACTTGAGCTATGCGCCAGGGATTCCAGGAAAAGATCTCATCAAGTTAATTCGTCACTCCCAAAAACTTAAAATGCCTTATGGGTTGTGGATTGCATTGGAGATAAAGGGCTTGCAGTTCTAGCTGCCACTTATAAAGATCTGTAGGAGTTGAGGGGTTTTCCTTCCCTCACTGTCGCAGATCAATCATGCAATTGTGACCGAAGAAGGCCTGATGGCTGTATCTAATGGTTGCCCAAAAAGCTGCATTCACAGCTATATCTCTGCCACCAGATCACTAATGCTAATGCTGCACTCGTAACTGTTGCAAAGAAATGCCCGAAAGTTACTTGTTTCAGGATATGCATCCTGGATCCAAGGAAACCTGACCCGGTTACAGCAAAGCCACAGATGAAGGATTCGAATAGACTGAACTATGGCTCCTGGTTGTCGCTCTCTAGACTTCTAGCCGACCAAGGTTTCCTATATATAGGAATGTATGCTGAGCAATTGGAGATGCTATCAGTTCCATTTGCTGGGGACAGTGGCAAGGGAATGCTCTACGTGTTGAATGGGTGCAGAAACCTTTGAAAGCTTGAAATAAGGGATAGCCCCTTTAGTGATGGCGCGCTTTTAGCGGAAGTAGGGAAATATGAAACAATGTGATCCCTTTGGATGTCGTCTTGCAATGTTACACTTGGAGCCTGCAGACGCTTGCAAGGAAGATGCGTAGACTCAGTGTGGGATCATTAATGAAAAGGATCATATGGAGGAGAGTTTCAATGACATTGAGAAGGTCGAGATGTATGTACAAGGTAGTTAAATCGTAAGTTAGTACGCAAATTTTGAAGTGTATTGTAAATGATATCGTAAATTGTAAGACTTTTTTTAGACATTCTCGTGTAGATGTATTTATGTATTTCCATGTAAATAATAGAATATTTTTGCTTGTAGAAATAAATTACACCTACTAAATCAGTAACTATAATAACCTTAAATTTCATTATCAAGTGATACCAATATGATGTAAGCAGTATTATGGGTTAGTATTAAGAATAATTGGGCTTATCAGGTAAAGCCCAAAATAGTAGTTATGGCATTATTAGCCAATTAGGGTTTGGTTAGTTAGCTTGCTAAAGAAGTTGGGAATATTATAATAAGGCAAGAGGTTGTTCATTGTGCTTGGGTTGATTATTGAAAAATGTAGTTATTTTATTTATTGTTTTCAATTAGCTCTTATCATGGTTATTTTGATTCTTGTTTGTTTATTTCGAGTATTGCTTCGTTTACTTCAATTTATTGTTTTATTTGTTTCAATTTATTCCTTAGTTCTATTGGTATTAGAGTCGAAGTGCTCATTTTGCATGACGCAGAAGAAAAAGCTTGGAAGATGACACATTGACACATGATGAAAGAATCAAGACAGGTGAAGCCATGGAAGGATGTAAGACTTCAAAAAGTATATTGGATGCTAAAATAGAACAAAAGAGGCTCCGCAAATAAGAAGATAGACGCCACAAAATCGAAACAAAAATTGAGAAATCAATAGAGAAAGCGGTAGAAAAAGGCAATGGCGACAACGAGGAAAAAATGGAACTAATATCTGTCAACATTGAAGAGGCAATAGGATGTCCACAAGCAGCAGTCATCGGTAGCACTATAGGGACCCTGTTCCAGCACGGCACCACCAGCGGTGCTGCTTAGGCCCACTACTAGTCACCACCTTCCCCGATCGATGCTTCCTCTCTTTCCCAGACGACGACACTACAAGTGAGTCGATCGACTTTCCCCCTATGTCGTGCCCCAACCCCCAGCCGGTGTCGTCCACCAGCTCGAACCACCTCTCGATCAGACAACCCGATCGCCCTCCTTTCCTCCGTCGTCCTCAGCGACCCCTCACCATCCGTCCTCAGTGCTCCCTCCTTGCCCTCCCTCGTAGGCCGATTGACTCCACTCCTCCGTCGTTTCACAACCCCTCTCCGGCGTCGTCCACCAGCCCCCACCACCCATCCCTTCTATCAAACAGGCCGATCGACCCACCCAAGCCTCTGTCGTCCAACCCGCCACTCCCTCTGCCACCCTTTTCGTCCGCCTCCACTCCCACACATCCCTAACCCAGTCAACCCAAACAAATAAGAGAAATCGAAGATTTGGAAGAAGAGTTTGTAAATGAACAGTAGAAACCATACCTAAATCCGGTTGTGATCCACCGCAAGGTGGCCTCTTCAACCCGCAACAACAACTATCTCATCAACCTGCTTATGCACCAATGGCGATGCTTGTCGTTCTGTTTGTCACAGTTCATATGGAGCAGGTGAACTTCATCGTGAAGAACATTTTTGGTTGGGTTATTTACACCCCAACAAACATTTAGTCCCCTCACATGGTTCTAAATCATATTTTGATGAGGATCAAGATATTTGCAGTCAAATGGATGGGCATGTACCACCACGAGCTACTAGTTCTAGTCATTTTTTTCTGATCGGGTTATTCATCACCACAAAACACAGGATAATGTAGGACAAATTTTCGTATCCAATTTGGGACAATTTTGAAGCTCAATTCTAGAAATTTTTGCACACATACTTTGAAATTTTGCAATGGATATCCTTTGAGATGGGGACTATTAGACTTTATATTTGGTGGCACAATTTGAAATTACTTGTTTGTGATAAGAGCAACTACAAAGGAAAAGTTTGAGGTTGACTTCCCTCCTGCACTTTGCCTTGTATTCCGTCATCGGTTGCTTGTGTTCATCGGACTTCTTCGATTCCAAGCTTTTGGACAAACTTCTTTAACCCGGAAAGGTTGTTGTAAGCAGTATTATTGGTTAGTTCAGTAATATTAATATTAAGAATAATTAGGCCTATTAGGTAAAGTCCAAAATAGTAGTTAGGGCATTAGTAGCCAATTATGATTAAGTTAGTTAGCTTGTCAAGAAGTTATGAATATTATAAATAAGGCAAGAGGTTTTTCATTGTTTTTGGGTTGATTGATTGAAAATAATAGTTATTTATTTATATTTTTTTTAATTAGCTTTTATCATAGTTACTTCGATTCTTGTTTGTTTTATTTCGAGTATTGCTTTGTTTACTTCAATTTACTGTTTTACTTATTTAAGTTTATTCAATCATTTTAAATTTTTCAAAAAAAGACAAAATAAACTAACTCTAAGAATAGCTTTCATCATAATGTCTAGTATGTTCCTTTGGGGAGTTGATCCAAGCAAAATATAGAAAAAAACTGTGAAAAGAAAGCCCCCTTAGTTCAGTTAGTTGTTTTGTGAAGTAAAGAGCCACTGACTCTTTGAATATGTCTTGATATAATGGTATAACACTGAATGGGCTGGTCAAATAGTCTATATTTGATGTTTTAGACGCGCGACAATTAATAAAAACCCAAATAAACAAAATAAAATCATGTTTAAAAACTGTCATCTAGGGTATGCAATCGCATGATTCAAGGTCAAATTATGAATATGCAGTTAAATCGAAAAACGGTCGCAGTGCGGTCCAGGACCGAATTACGATTAAGCGGGATTAATCGGATTTAATTGGTCAATTTTTTCAAAGCATATATTTTTTAAATTTAATCATAGTCATAGATTATAAAAATAAATAATTAATGAAAATGGTGTATATTTGTAATTATATAACTTTACTAATTAATCATAGTCATATATTACTTTACTAATTAATAAAATGAATATAATTTTGTAAGTTGCGTCACTTATATCACTACTAACAACCTAACTTTCCAACATAGCGATAAATCGGCGCGTCGGCTGGGCTAATTAATCGATGGCTCGCCGATATTTTGCCGATTAATCGGTGACCATTAAACCCCAACCGGTTTCACCCAGTTCGGTTCGGTCAAAACCCCGAATTGCGATTAATTACTGATTAATTAGAGATTTTTTACCGCATTAATAACTTAGCATGAATCACAATCTCGAATATGATTTGCAAATCAAATCGTAAGATTTGTTTGTTTCCGATTTTTTACCCGATATGAATAGACTTTAGATCGAAAGATTCAACTCGTAAATCGTAAGATTTGGACTACTCCGTGTATGTCTATCGAACTTATAGATGGACCACGTAGAGGTCCTCTAGATTTGTCTGGAGCCTGTGAATTTGTGATTGTTTTAAGTTTATCATATTTTCTTCTTTTTGATTCTGTTGTCTTGTGGATGGTTATCTTATGGATTTAATTAGTGAGATTGATAATATATTGTTCTACTACCAAAAAGAAGTTGCTATCATTAGGTTAGGAGTAGTCCTGATTGAAGAAGCAATTATGGGACACTTGCACCCCTCCAGTGCTGTGATTGATGATTCTTATGCTATTTAAGTTTTTGGTCTTGTATTACATGTTATTATAAGAAACATTTTCTTGTTTCTATGTTCTTCACACGTGATTTGGGTTTTGGTTTCAGGAAGGAATTCTAATGATTTGGATATTTGCGTAGATATATTAGGATGCCTAACTAGAGAATGAGAAAAAACCTGAACAAAGCCCAATCTTTGGCATTATGATATTGGTTGCACCTATATGGTTATGCTAGCTTGTGCATATAATAGAATGGAGAAAGTGGAAGAATGGATCTTCCGAGAAGGGGAATCATTGAATAAAGACTCCCTCTCTTCAATGGGACTTTTACTACAAGATGAGTTAGATTCTGCTTTCAGAATTGATGACTACATTTATGAAATGCTTGTGATTCTATCAAATACTTTGGCGGGTGTTAGGTTGAGAGATAATTATGAGATGATGATGATGATAATAAATGAGTGTGGAAAGAGGATAGTAAGGGTTTTTTCAACGTGTAAATGTGTCTTTAGGATGACGACTCATATACCTTTTGCAGCAGCACACAATTTCCCGATGAAGTTTTTTTTTTTTTTTTGAAAGGCAAGCGCGGGGTGTAAATGGACTCCCCAGACCACTGAAAAAGGATTTATAGATTACAATCGAGCATATTGTTTACCATTTGCATCGGTAAATATAATTTTCTTCAAATCTTCAGCAAAGGAGCTCGGGAGTATCTCCACGTATTCTGCACTAGGCATTAGGCTAGCAAGTTTGTCAGCTGCTTGGTTAGTTTCACGGAATGCATGTATCAATTTGACTTCTGCAAACTCTCTCAGAGAGTATTTGATCCTTCTTGTTATGTGACGTGCCTCCCATGGAGGGGCTTTGTCCGTGGTGAGATAAATGTACATATTCTGTGAGTCCATACAAAACACTGCTTTGGTAACGCCATATTGCTTTGCTAGCCTAATACCA
Organism: Berberis vulgaris; assembly: GCA_963556465.1. Lineage (NCBI taxonomy): Eukaryota > Viridiplantae > Streptophyta > Magnoliopsida > Ranunculales > Berberidaceae > Berberis > Berberis vulgaris. Next base: position 10,652,338 of record OY747127.1, on the reverse strand, counting down.
GTTTCGACTCCTTGCAATTCATGAAGGATTACCGAGTGAGCTTCTTGTGACCCTGCTGCTGCGGCGATTACTGTACCACCATGATTCCTCAACAAGGCACCATAACCACCTCTGCGACCCATGAGCGACCAATTTGTGTTCACCATTATCCATCCCAATTAAGGCTTTGTCCATGCATGTGTCGAGCTTATCTTAACTTCCAACTGGACTGCCAGTCGCCATCTTTCACAAAAACTTCTATTCGTATCATTATCTTCTACTTTAAGCTCGAGGACTGCTATACGAAGTCTCACGTCTTCCAGTATTTTAGCAATAAGTTCTAGTGCTGTTTTGCACTTACCTTGAAAGAGCCTTATGTTCCTCTCTTGCCAAAGGTGGTAGATGGATGCATTGAACGCCAGTTTTTTAACTAGGGAGCATGGACCTCTGCCCGCAAAATGTTGTAAGCACCAATCCACTTCAAGTTCCCATGACAGTGGCTTCCTGTTGTACCCCAAGCGATAGAGAATGTGTGACCACACTAAGTTGGAGTACCAGCACTGGAAGAACAAATGTTCTTCGTTTTCATGATCAGCATTGCATAGACTGCATGTAGAGACATCAATTCTGTTCCATTTTTTCAGTTTGTCTGTGTTTTCAATGACTTGTGCATGACTAACCATGAGATAAAGCTCTGTCTTGGTATCTTACCCTTGAACCAGACTAGTCTTGCCTAGTCTTGCCCATGGGGTCTCTGGTTCACTGTGTCTGAATGAATGATAGGCCCCTTTGCTCGAGAATTCTCCATCTTTGCCCCTTTTCCATATCACCTCATCCTTCCCGATGAAGTTAGTAGGGAAGAAAGGGGTTCCTCCTAAGGTCACATTCTTTATGTGGATTACAGTGTCGAATAGACCCCCTTCAAAAATTCATTGGTACATGGAGGATAGTGATATGACGTGCTCTATATCATCCAGAGACTACGGCTCATCATCTTCTTTACTGTAGTTGGATACATTTCACTAGGGGATTTGGTCTATTTTGGGTGATGCATGCGTCAACCGAGGATCTCTTGACATATTTTCTAGGTAGTAAACTTTAGGTATTGTAATTATCTTATTAGTCGCTTAATTTATTAGGAAACTGAATTCCTTGTTTCACAAGTTGCTTCTTTCCTTTCCCTACTTTTGTCTATTTTTTTTTTTTTCTGTTCCGCCCTTATGTAAAAATGGAGATATCAATCAAATACAAAGGGCATTTTTCTGAATTTCTTTTCATATTGGTGAAGGTATTCAAATCTGTATATACCGACATTTGACGAAATAACCATATGTTGCTTCTTTTCAAGGGTTGATATATCCGACTGATAAGGATAGTTTGATAAAAAATTTACTGAAAGGGACAAGGCCTTGTAACTCTTGGAGACTGTAATAGGTGATAAGAAAGGCTGGGGAAAGTTCAAGATGCTATTCCCTCTCAGCTAAGAAAATTATTTTCGAAGGAGTCTTCGTAGTGATATAGTTGTACTGCAATGTAATTTCCTCTGTTTCACTACTTTGCATGGCATGACGTCTTTTGTTGTTCTTGATTGAGGTAATTAGGGTAAATACTTTCTTTCGCTGGCCTGTGACCCCCCTAATAAATTATGCAGGTCTGGGATACTAGGCAACGGACTTGCTGCAATTCATTTGATACCCACGAGGACTATATATCTGATATAACATATGCTGCAGATTCCTTAAAACTGCTGGGAACGAGGTAGACTATTGTTTTTTACTAATTCATTGGAGTTGACCTTAATATTCTCCAAGTGGTCCTAGAACTCGGATTTGTCACTTTTAATTTCCTTTTGGAACCTGGCTATTTAATTGACCTTGGAATTTTGTTGTTGTTGTTGGGTTGGGTATTCAATTTGAATTTATCAGTCTATACTTTTGAGAGTGTGTCAAGAGCTTTTTACACAGTATAAACTATAATGTATTTATACTTGAAATATATCTCTAACATTCTTGTACTATTTTTTTTTTTTTTTTGGGAATAATCAAGTGGAGATGGAACTCTATCCGTTTGCAGTCTTCGGAAAAACAAGGTAAAAGATACATTTCCTTTCAAAGCGAGATAAATCCCATACAAATCTAGGAGTTAAATAATCGCGCTGTTCCCAAAACTCTCTCTGTTTTAAATCTTTACATTTCAGTTGTTGTATGCTGATGTAGGTCTTAACTCAATCCGAATTTTCTGAAGACGAGCCGCTATCAGTAGTTATCATGAAGGTATAGATTGTTTCCATCTCTGAGTTCTTGGCTTTTATTGGTTTTTGAATTTTCATAGTGACATATGAGCATGAGTTGATTTACATAGTTGGAAAGAAAACATGTGATTTCATCGTCTGTCATTTGAACTTTACCTTGAACATTGAATTTGAACAACAATAATAGCCAGTGATACGTTACTCATGCTAATGATACTCCATCTGTTTGTTACACAAAGGGCAACCATACTTTAGCCGAATGTTAAGATACTTCAATTTCTATTAGTTATTACTCTTTTTTATTATCTCTAGGCAATGTCCTTCCTAACCATCGTTTTTTGGGTCATAAACTTGAATCCAAAGTCACCGTGTTGGGCAACTGTTCTACACAAAGTCTCGCTCATGTCATCTAGCATATCATGCAATGACCTTCTTTGATGTGCAATGGTATAGAACTACAAAGTAAATTGAAATAAACGAATAAACGAAGCAATGACAAAGTAAGAATCAAAATAGCACTATGATAAAAGCTAAACAAATAAGAATTTTTTTTTCAATCATTCAACCGAGGAACAATGAACAATTCCTTGCCTTATTTATGATATTCCTAACTTCAAAGCTATCTAACCTAACCCTAATTGACTAATAATGCCCTAACTACTATTATGGGCTTTACTTAGTAGCCCAATTATAATATTAATATTAAACTAATACCTAAATAATACCCGCTTACATCAACCTTCTCGAGTTGAAGAAGCTTGTCCTCGAGCTTGAAGTCGAAGAGGTCTAATGAACACAAACAACCGATCATAGAACACAATGCGAAGTGCATTCGAAGTAGACGATTTCAAAACTTGCCACGATACACACTTGCGAAAAACAACTGAATGAACTCAGAGTAGAGCAAGTGGACTCAAAGAACCGAAAGTTGCAATAAACCTGCTGAAATGGGTCGATATAACCATCGTTACTCACTGTATTTGCCAATCTAGGAACATTATCTGTTTGCTCAAAAATGGGAAAGAAGTCACATAAGTCAAATGGCCTATATTTTGGAAATCGAGTACGTGTGCTGGTTTCCTTAGCTTCCTAAAAAAGCTAGAGTGACTCTAACAAATAGTATGGCTTATCCGTATCTGTGCGCCTCTGGCAACTTCATCTTCCTCCCATATTTTTATTTTGAAGCGCTATAATCCCATCGTCAATTAGCTTGATCGTGCGCTGGTTCAACTCTGCATATCTTACTTCTGCTCCCTCTTGCCTTTCTCTTAAATTTCTGTGAAACTTTTCCATGTCTATTTCAAGCTGCATCATAGTGGAGGTGGTATGGGTTTTATGTTATTGGTCATTGGAGTGGTGGTGATATAGGAGAAACGGGTTCAGGTTGGGGATAATGGGTGACATTGGTGTATTGTGGTATAGGAGAGGAAAATTGGTAATGGGAATTGGACACCGCGGAGTATTGGGCTATATTGAAATTGGTATGGGGACAGTGAATAATATGGGTAGGAATATTAGGGGTATATGATAATATGGGTCAGTCATTTTTTTTGGATGGGTGCTTTCACAAGAATTGGGCTGTAAATAGACTGATGGGACCAGGGACTAATTAATAAATCTGGCCAAGGGCTAAGGTGCGATTAAGGAAGGACATGGTTTGATTGGGAAAAGTCCTCCAACACGATTTGTAACAAGAGATTTGAACAGGGAGGTTTTGAGTAGGCGGTTTGAGTTGGCTGGGAGCGTGTGTGGGAGTTTGGCGGTAGCGAAATTGGCGAGCTGTAGGGGAGTCTTGCGATGGTGGTTGACGGTGGTAGAATCGGACGATGGCGGTTTGCTAGGGGGAACGTGTGGGGTGGGTAGGGCTGTATCACGCGGATTGGGAAAAATCTTGCAATGATGACAATGTGGTCAAACAGTGATGTCAAAGGTGGAGACCTTTGGACAATGGCGGCGGCAATGGACAACAACTCTGAAGAGGGGCTGTTGGAGGTGGTGGATGTCGACGAAAAGGGATCTGAGTGGCGGTGATGCTAATTGAATGGTTGCCAACCTGAACGAAGATGCGAAGCTTGTCGGAGTGGGTGGATCCAGGGATGCTCAGCTTGATAAGATCTGGATGGCGATTGCTTTGATTCTCAGTATGACAACGATGATGACGGTGGTAGGTCTGATTTTCTTTTCGTCTTTTCCTCTAGCTTCTCTTCTCAACTTCTCTTCGAGTCTTCAATGATCTAATGATGTTCAATCAAAATCTGCTATCCTCTTTCACTTTGTATGGTATAGTTATGTGGTATTAGGTTAGTCGTGTCATGACACAATTAATATATTAGAGTGTTATATTTAAAATCTCACTTTATATGGTATAGTTGTGTTAATCAAGTGTGTTCATAATTGTGTTAGTCATGCCATGTCGTGTCATGGTATTTGCATGTCATTTTCGTGCCAGGTATTTGCATGTCATTTTCGTGTCACAAATACTAAATGGTATGGTATTAGGTTAGTCGTGTCATGACACAAGTAATTGGCGGGTGGTGACTTGACACGATTAGGTCTTATCTTATAGTTTGGCCAATCCCACGCAGCTAATATTGTGTTGTGTTTGTTTTGTTTCATTGTGTTTTGGCTGGAATATCCACCCCTTACTTTTCACAAGGGATCTCTATCAAAATTGTAGCAAGCACTCTCGGTTTAAAGCTTTGGGAGTAAGAAGGATTTAGAACTTAGGGTGTGTTTGATTTCAAGGAATATTTTCCCAAGAAAATTTGCCAAAAGTGAGAAGGGAGAGGAAGGAAAGAGAGAATGAAGAACATGAATTTTGTGATGATCACTATCGTCCTGTTTGTTATAAAATTGTGGAAAATATTTTCTTTGGGAGGAGCTAAGAATTTTTTTGCCAAAAATAGAGTCATCTTCAACCTCAAGATGGAGAATTTTCCCACCCTTGGCAAATTTTCCTTGGAACCAAACACCACCTTGCAGCAAACTTGACTGGAATTTTGAACTTGATCTATGGTTCAGAGGAGTGAAACTTATTTTTATGACATTTTAACCTCTTCTTCCTTTCTCGATCCATTGATAAGTAATTCTTCTGATCAGAATGGTCGCAAAGTAATTTGTGGAACCCAAAGCGGAGTATTGCTACTGTATTCTTGGGGACATTTCAAGGACTGCAGGTGTGTTTCTTTGAGCATTACTATTCATATGCTTGCAAATAAATTTTTGGTTTTATTAATTTTCTTTTACATTTTTGTGATCCAGTGACCGTTTCACTGGTCTCCAGTCCAACTCTGTTGATGTCTTACTTAAGGTGAGTTCAATTCTTAGTTTAATTGCAAAATAACACTGTATTAGTCCTTGTTGAGTCCTGAATATATACCATTTTATGTGTCAGCTTGATGAAGATAGAGTCATCGCTGGTTCAGAAAATGGACTTATCAGGTGAGAACAACTGAGCAATAGGTCTTGGCCCAACAATGTACGGTCACATCTTAAGTGGGACCCGCATCCTGTTTGGTTGTGCTGAACTATAGGTTAACATCAGCAGGAGTAGTTGTTACATTAAAAAAAATAAAATTAAGTGTTTCTCTGCTAATTATCTCCACTTCTTTTTTCAATTTTTTGGTTGCTCTGATTCAAATGCAGTTTGGTAGGCATCTTGCCTAATCGCATCATTCAACCAATTGCGGAGCATTCAGAATATCCTGTTGAGCGGCTTGGTATGGCTCCTTTACTGTGTCTGCATGAAGATATATGTGATACATGCTATGATTCTTAAGTACTATTTGTGCATCACTGACTTTTAGGACTTTAGACCCGGAGAGTTTTAGTTCCTTAGCCAAATTAACTCATTTATTCAACCATTTCTTATGGGGCAATGGGTTTCTAGGGTTGAAATCCAGTTATTTAATACCACTGCACACTTGGAGGTCACTGAATTGCAACACTTTGCAGAAAAGACCAGATTTTTGGAGGTTTCCACGTCCTTTTTTTTTAATGGCCCCTGTAAAAAGAATTGGTTTTATTCCTGCAGGGTTTTCATTTACCATCATCCAAACATTGTAGTCAATAGCTGATGTTTTGCACTTAAAACACTGGCCACCGTACCAATCCAGCGTGGTCAGCAGGGGTGGAATCGGGATTTTCCCCCGGGGGGCTGAGCCATGTACACTGAGAATAATTATGTTCGTTGGGTTTATTATATAGAAAAAAATACTATTATAAAATTTTCATGTTTATTGAAAAAATCACCAAAATATAACACAGCCAGATTAACAAATGCCCGTTCTGTTTTGTCTAGCATCCACATAAGATAGTTAGAACACAGAGACAGTAATTAGGATTGATCAACACCGTAAAAATTATAGAAATCAGTTAAGAGGTTTCTTTTCCTATTAAAACCATACACTCCGACTTGTAAGTTTTAATTTTTAGTAGTTTGTCTTATTTGGAGACAATAATTAATTAGGATAGTGGATGAGTGTGCAGAAATTTGCAATAAAATTAACATCAACAATTGTGAGCATAATCATGGAGGGCAAGAGTTTTGGTTTACTAAAAATACCTAAAATTTGAATTTGTGACTTTTAATACAAGGAAAACTCAATAGGAATTTGCTAAAACAATAGTCCAATTTCATTCCAAAACCTTTTTTTTAGGGTGGGGGCAAGTTCGTAATTTTCAAAATTAGTATCAACATCTTGCCCGTAATCCGTAATATACAAGCTTTTCAAAATCTTGTGTGTGTGTGGGGGGGGGGGGGGGGGGGGGGGGGGGGGGGGGGGGGGCATGGCCGCTCTACATGTCCCCCACCTCCTAGTTCCGCCCCTGGTGGTCAGTCAATACACTGGGGTGGTCAAGAACATGTCACATTTTGACATGTATCATGAGGAATGTGTGCAGAAACCAATAAAAACTTGACATTAGTCCGCATGTTACAAAAAAATTCAACTCTAAATGATCAACAACTGGGATGGGTCATATTTTGTGCATATCTCAAAGAGCGGTTGGCAAATCGAGCTGAAACTTTAACTAGTTATTCCTCAAAATTTCATCTCAAACTATTAATGAAAAACATAGTTTCATGTGCAAGTTAGTCTTTGAAGTGCGCGCAAAAATAAAAGAAGAAAAAAACTAGTCCATTTGATGTGACATAATTTTAACCTGTCAACTCGGTACACTTCTTCGCAGTACTTTTTTCGTTCAACCTTTAATTGTACAATTTTACTCTCTTGCATGTGGATCATGTATTTCCCATATTACTCAAGATTCCCATACTAGGGTACCTAGACTGTCTCGTTCTATACATCAAGGTTCTTGTGGATAGTATCATAGCAGATGATGTTTCAAACTGAGCTCAGGCATTTAGTTTGGAGTTTACAATTGTCTTCAAAGGTTGCAACCTAGCTAAACCTGTATATATCAATTTCACTTTCCTCACTTAAACTCTGCACATTTGTTTGTTTTTCTTTTGCAGCCTTCTCTCATGATAAGAAGTTTTTGGGCAGTATTTCATATGATCAAATGTTGAAGGTGCGAATCAGTTTCTTGTTTATTATTGTGACTTCACAAAAAAAATAAAATAATTCTTGTTTAATCTACTTCTGTGTAAACTTTAACTTTGTGTGTAGCTTTGGGATCTTGATGATATTTTGGAAGGTTCTGCAAATGCCTCCGACAATCAAGCGGCAGTGGCAGATAGTGATAGTGATACGGACGAAATGGATGTAGATGGTAGTGCTTCAAAATCTTCCAGAGGTGGGTTGCTATTGATTTTTTTCCTTTATTATATTTTCCTTCCCAAAGATTGGTGTTGATGTGTTAATCCCTATATTTTTGGTCGTGTTTGGGATCTGAAGTGCAAAATACTTTTGGTTGTTTAGTGAAACACTGTTAAAGAAAAGAGAGTGCTCAAAGTTTAAAAAAAATGTAATGGAGTAATTTCTTCTCATAATGGATATGTTAAATGATGTTTAAGGTTTTAAATTAGGCTTTGTAAGCATTTGCCAATTTATTACCTAAAAGTAATCACACTTTTTAGACGAAAAATGACACTTAAGGCTTATGTTTTCGCAAAATAGACAAGTTAGATACCGTAGGTGAGGTAATGGTTGATTTGTGTCTACTTTTATACTTTTATGACCAACAAAGACTATTTCATTAATCCATGTTAACTCATAAACTTATATGACATATTTACCATTCCTAAATAAATAGAAAACCTAATGTTATACTTTTATAACCAACAATGACTTTTATTAATAATTTTTTTTTTTTTACCTTTAGTCCCTCCCACCTCATACTGTTGGTAGGTATAAATATTAATGATTCAAATTATGAGTAACCAATTATAAGTTTTTATAAGTTTTCATTTACTGATAAGTTAATCAAAGACACACAAGCAGTTGTTGACGTCCATTTTCTTCTCTGCAGGTGCTAGGAATCATAAGGCGAATAGGGGAAATGCCAATAGCGGCAATGTTTCCAGTAGTTTCTTTTCAGACTTATAATTAAGAGATTTCTTCACATTTTTATCCACTTTCATTGCATAGCTTTCTTTATGTCGAAGATAAACATGGTTCTTGTAGGATCAAAAAGTTATTATTTATTGTGTGTTTGTGCACATGTGTTAAGGGAAGAGTTGCAGTTTTAATTAACAAATAAAATTTCTTTGATTCCAATTGAACTCGGAGGTGCTTATTGTTGTGGAGTGTGTCCGCATTGTCCATCTTGGTGAAGAGCATTTTGTTGAAGTGTTACCAACTACTCAATGATCAAGGCAATAACTTTGAATTGAATCGCCAACTTGGGGTAGATGCCACAAGATCGAACATAGTTTAATTATATGACCATTGACTTGTAACTTGAAAGATGATAGGTGTGTTTGGTTGCATGGAATTTTGCGGAAGCATCTATCTTCAAGGAAAATTTGAACAAAATGGAGATCACTTATTATCAATTTTAATAATTTTCTATGAACTTATGATGTGGAAATCGCACTCTCTTACTATGTGGGAATCACACTCTCTTACACTGCCCCCAAAAAAAAAAATGTAATTTTCATGTTCATGAAATGTATGTCTAACCTCTGACAATAAATTTAATATTGATGATAAGTGTCCTCACACACCTTGATCAAATTTGTTTTGAAACTTGTTTTCTGGATAGAATATGATTTCATGTAACCAAACTCACCCTACGATCATTACGAACACTGAACATCACATAACGTACATGAGTATTAACTTTTGGTAAATGCAATCCAATCCACCCAAAATGACTTATACAAGGTAATGAACAACTTTATGAAAATATCTACAAATGCATAAAAGTCTCTATTGCAGCGAAAACATTGATGCTTGCCCTCAACTTCATTATAACTCCGTGGTTGTAAGCTAATGATCAATTAGAACATTTTTTGTTTTGGTTATGGTTAGTAGAGTGTATTTCAATGGGCTGCTTTTAGGAGTGCAATATGAGTAATGTTGGTATTGAGAGTATTAAATTGGGTGTACTCTGAAAGTTACATCTTTTTTTAGCTAAACCACCCATTGATACTTATTTAATAGGGTTTTATTGAGTTTGGCTCCCATTTTAATGCCTATTTTGCGTCTGACTCTCATTTTGAAAACTTATTGAGTCTGACTCTCATTTTGAAAACTTGATTGTACCGCTCAATGTTAATTGTACCGCTCAAGTTGATTGTACCGCTCAATGTTAATCAACTACGTTGACTGCGCCGTGACTGTTTCATTATTTTAAATCCCTAAAATCTCGAATTAGAAGGCACGTCTAAGTTTAAAACCTCTAAAAAAAATCATCTAACAGCCAGGGAGTTATATAAAGGGATCCAATGGTTGTAAAAATACAAGCAACAAAACACAAGACCTTAAACAATGATGGGTGAAAGTGGATCGAACATGTCTTCTAGCAGGAGCAAAGTCCAGGTTCTTTGAGGCTCCATTAGCATACTTGAAGTCATAGAAAGGCTATGTGAATGAGTCTTAAAGTCATTACTGCCTCTAGGGAAAGTGTGGTAATTCTCCACAAGCTACATTTTTGCGGGTGAGACGAAACACTGGTGAGGCCGAGTCTTTTCTTAAAGGAGTGATTATGTTGCTGGGCACTGTAAAAAAATAGGTAACAAAAGCGTGGCTGGTCTTGGGTGATTGTGTCATGAGACAACAAACTTTGTTTTCAAGTGTTGAATTAAGACACTACACCAAATTTACATTTTTGTAACAACCTCCAAAACAATATCACTTTTGAGTTGTAACAATCAATCAAACAATTTTACACATTTTCACAAACAAAGTGATACAATAATTGTATCATCATGAAGAGTATGGTGCTATAAGTGATACTATTCATGGTGATCCAATTTATTGTATTATTTTTTTGTAAAATTGTTTTTCATTTTTTTAATAAATTTAGTTTTAACTTGAAATTGTTTGGTGAACTGTTATAGCTAAAAAATATGATATTGTTTTGGAAATTTTTACAAAAATGACAATATGGTGCAGTGAGAAAAGCTAACAAAGAGTGGTCAATCGATAATGCAACACCATTATTGGGCAAGAAAAGAGAGTTAGCAGAAGAAATTGAATTAAGAATTCACAACCAACAACAACCCACAACCAACAAGAACCCATTCAATCACTCCAAACTCCAACTAACAGGGGGATATTCAATTATGAATTTTAATAGACTGTGAAATTTTTTAAAATCCATTAAAATATAAGGGTATTCAATTAAGGATTTAAAATAATACATGTAAATATAGGGGTATTCAAATACAGATTTTAAATAATTGTTTTATAATCCATCAAAATTAGGGGGTATTCAATTCATGCTTTTCAAAAGTCCACAAAAAATTAGGGGGTATTCAAAAAGCAGTGAATTTTGATGGATTTGTTGAATTGATGGACTTTGAAGAATTTGTGTGTGAAAGGTATAAATACCAAAACCCTTTTCAAATCCAGCCTCTTCCCCTCGGATTTCAATTTCTCTCCTTCGTCTTTCCCACCAACACTGTGCGTTTTGAGTTTCTCCTTCGACTCCAGTTTCTTCTTTGTCTCAGGTATGTCTCCAACCTTTTCTCCCTTTTTTATTTATTTGTTTTTGTCGTGTTATTCAAAAACAAAAAAAGTTTTGCTTTGTCGTTTTTCCATTTTTTATTTTTTATTTTATTTTTTTAGGGTTATTTTCACGCTGTTGAACACAAACAAACAGAACAAGGGTTTTTTTTTTCATTGAACTTTGTCTCTTTCTTAAACGAAAGACCTATCAACCAATAAAACAATCACAAACAGTAATTGGCTTGAAAAAACTTTTCCCTTGAATAGCACGGGAAACCACAATATTTCAAAATCGCAAGGGAAAGTTTTTTTCACGATCACAATCACTGATGTTGCTCGAGAACAACCTACAACATTTTCTGCTGATGTTGGATCGCTCTCTCCTCTTTGAATCAGTCCATTGATTTAGATCTTCGATACTCATCGCTGATATTGCTCGAGAACAGTTGCGAATTGGTCACGTTCTGCTTGAGGTCTCCGACATGCAGAGATGTTGTGGCTGAACTTGAACTTGCGCCATCTCTTCTCACAAACGAAAAACCATTAAATACAGTGCTTTGATCAGTTTGTAAGGGAGGAAGACCAAAGATCAGTGCTTCGATCAGTTTGTAAGGGAGGAAGACCAAAGACAATGCTTCTCACAAACGAAAAACCAAAGACATGAGAGGGAGGAAGACCTCTCGAAAAAACCAAATGAAAAACCAGTTTGTGCTAAAAACCAAACCCTTGTATCAGGGCTTCGATCAGTTTGTAAGGGAGGAAGATCTCTCGAAATTGGGTCGCAACTTTGGAAGGGGAGAGGGAGAGGGAGATAGCAGTGGATGCGTGTGGAGGAGATTTGGCATTCAAGATTTTTAGGAGATGGAGAGAGTAGGGGATTTGTTTATAGTGTTTACAATGTGAGGAGACAAGAGCAGTGGATGTGTTTATAGCAGTGGATGTGTTTATAGTGTGTTTGAGTGGGGTAGGTGTGGATGTGTTTATAGTGTGACTAAGAGTTACAGCTTTACAACTTTAACTGAGATATTTCATAATGAAAGAACATAAATAATAGTTTATAATGAAAGAACATATACTTTAGCTGTGATATTGGTAGTGTATTGTTGATAAATTACTGTTCATAAACTTTATCTGAGATATTAATAGCCTACTGTTTATAATGAAACAACATAAATTAGATACATTTTTTTTTAATTGTATATGTTGGTATTGTTTATTAACAATTTAATGTTTAGAAATTGTCAGTTGTCATACTATTTGATATAGATGGTATTATCTACTCTGTGATAATATTAAAATTACCTACTTTGTGATTATGTTAAAATCTTTGGAACTTGTTATCTAGTAGCATCATAAATGAGAGGTTCAAAACAAGGAAAGGGGCAATATAACCAGTGGACCTTGCAAGAGAGCAAGATGTTGTTAGGATTACTTGTTGAAGGCATCAAACATGGTTGACGTGATGCTAGTGGTGCGATAAGCAAGCAGACAGTAGAAACCAAGATACTTCCAATTCTCAATGAAAAGCTAGGGTGCCAAAAAACCTATAAACACTATCAGAACTGAATGAAATGGTTTAAGAACCAATATCAAACTTTTGCTGATCTTTTGCGCTATAGTTCTGGATTTGGATGGGACGCTGTCTCAAAGAAGTTCACGGCTGATAATGAAGTATGGGAAGACTATTTTAAGATGATATTTTATTTATGTTTAATTTTATTTTATATTGATAAATTACACCTTCATAATATTAATAATATATTTTTTGTTCTTTTTTTAACAGTCTCACCCAAACATGAAAAATCTTCGCAATGGATCATTTGAAGATTACGAGGATTTGCAAATTATTTTTGGCAATGGAACAGCTGTTGGGAAAAATGCACTTGGATTGGGCGATGGTACCATTGCTAGAACATATGGACTTGAAGAAAATGAGAACATGTTCGATGATAACAATGAGGTTTACGAAACCTCATACCAAACTCTTTCACTTAGCGATTATACTTCACCACCTTTCCTAGATACAAATTTGGAGGCCCCTACTGAAAAGCTTCTTCCAAAAAAGAAAGCTAGAACAGAGTATCAAACATAAGGTACCCCAACTGAGAGCACCACTCGAGCGGATCTTCTAGAAAAAGTTTGTGTTGGCATGGATTCAATTAGTACAATTGCCAGTGAAATTCAAGGAATACGTGGCCTAATGGAAAAAAGAGAACATGATAGAGAAAAAAAAAATAACATTTGGAATTGTATCAAAGAGATTCTAAACATGGATAATCATGCTCGTTTCAAAGCACTTGAATTGGTAAATAAGTTGAAAATGAAATACGCATTTGTGAAAATGTCAGTTGAAGAACGTTTGGCGTGGATACAGTACAATATGGAGTGAGTATGGTTATTTGGTATAATGTTTAACGTTTTCAAGTGTCTTAAAACTATTAATGTTTTTATCTTATGTTTGGAATTTTGGTTAAGATTTTTTTATTGGATATTGTGTTTAAGAATTTGGTGAATGTTAAGATTTGCTTGTTTTAATATTATACTTTTATTTATGTGCAATTAGGTGATATTATTTATTTTTCAGTGTTAGCTCGCTCAAATTTGTCTTGGCTGTACATAAAAAGGTGTATGTTGATTTTTATTTCTAATTATGCGATTAATTTATTTAGGTGATTTTATAATGTCTAAAATGGAAGACGAAGAATTGGAGGAAATGTATTATGAAACCATAAAGTTGTTAATGATGGCAATAGAAGCAACTACTAAAGTTTTAAATGCATTATTGATTATCATAGATGACGATTAGGTTGAATGCGTTGAACGTCCAATCCGACGACCAATTACAAGAACTGGATACAATTATATACATAAAGTATTAAGTGAGGATCCTCAACACTTTCGACAGTTATATCGTATGTATCCTTGTGTGTTTATGAAGCTATGTAATATTGTTAGAGAGAAAATGAATCTGAAAGACATAAGATTCTTATGTGTTGAAGAAATGCTTGCAACATTTTTGCTTACTGTTAGTCAAAATTCTCGATATTGTTAAACTGAAGACACATTTAGGAGATCACATTTCACAACAAGCAAAAATTTTAACAAAGTTCTCATGGCCTTAAACACAATAGCACCAGAGATGATGGCCAAACCTAGATCCACAACGCCAGTTAAAATATTGGAGAGTACACGATTTTACCCTTACTTTAAGGTAAGTACTAAATGTTTTATTACTGTTATTGTTATTTTTTTTTTGTTATTTTTGTGAAATCTTGAATTTATTTTAGGATTGCATCGGAGCTATTGATGGCACACACATACATGCAATGGTAACATGGCTTGAAGTTGCTAGTTATCGTGATCGACACGAAAATTTATCACAAAATGTATTAGCTGCTTGTAACTTTGATTTGGAATTCATATACGTTCTAAGTGGATGAGAATGTTCAGCACATGATTCTAAAGTGTTAAATGATGCTTCGTCAATGAGTAGTAACATACTTCATGTCCCACAAGGTACATATTTATTTCTTTTATTTTATATTATATGTGTTTATTATTTGATACTCTAATTGTATGTGTGGTGAATTTTCAGGAAAATATTTCTTAGTTGATTGTGGATTTGCAAATCATCACAATTTTTTAGCTCCATTTCGAGGTGTTCGATATCATCTCCAAAATTTTGTTGGTCATGGTCGCGACCCCGAAAATCCAACTGAGTTGTTCAATCTTCGTCATGCGTCATTGAGAAACTAATTGAGAGGATATTTGGTATATTTAAATCACGATTTACAATTTTAAGTCTGCGCCTCCATTTCCATATAAAACACAAGTGGAGTTAGTGCTAGCGTGTGTAGCATTGCACAACTTTCTTCGTAAAGAGTGTCGCTATGATGAATTTCCAATTGAAGAAGACGACGAGCCTTCATCACCATCGGAAGAAGAATAAGAAGAAATCTTTCAAACCCAAGATCAACAACGAGAGAAGGCTAATGAATGGAGAGCAACTATAGCTTCAAATATGTGGGGAGATGCTGTGAGTGTCGGGAGTCAACGATGAGCAATAAAGAGAGTGATTTTTCTTATTTATCTATTTTTTTTATTGGAGAATTATTTGCATTGTTTCTTCTTTTCAAAAGAAAAATAGTTATTTGTATTACTTTTGGACCATATTTAATATATTTGAATTTTTTTTTAATTTGAAGTAAAATTCACATAGCATACAAACAATTGTTTTATTGATATTTGAGGAATGTTTTATGATTTATGTTGACATGGATAATAATGTAGGTGACGTTCTTTCATAACTTCCTATGATTAATAACATATTCATAAGAATTTACAGAAATTCATAAGAATCAATACAAATCCATAACAATCCTTTATAAAATTTAGAAAATTTAATAAGAAAAATCCATCAAAATCCAGTGGATTTTGTAAAATCCACAAAATCCAGTCATTTAAAATCTATCAAAGTTCAATGGATTTTGTAAACTCCTTTGAAATATTTTAAAATCTATGAGATTTAAAAACCTTCAGAGTCTATTAAAATCCATAATTGAATAGCCCCCAGTAAGCCAACCAAGTTCAATTCAATAAAACTTCAATCCATCTTATTCTCTCAAAAATCCCAATTCAAAACCCTAGATCTGAATGTAAATATAACATACAAATTGGATTTCACCACCGTCTTTAATCCGAGTTTGAATCTAATATAAGGAAGGGAAAGAAGAAGATGGAAGAACCATCATATCTCTTTGAGATTAATATTCAAGTAGATGTATTTTGGAGGGCATTTTGGGGGTTTAAAAGAATAAAACAGTCAACTTACAGTCACTATAGTTGACTAACATTGACCGGTACAGTCAACTCAATAAGTTTTCAAAATGAGAATCAGATTCAAATAGATATAAACTAATGAAGGAGAAACAAAAAAACCCTATTTAATACATTTAATGGACAATCATTTGTGATTATGTTACGAGGTTTCAACTAAAAAAAATATTTGAGAGTAGGTTAGATGACACATTTCATTCATGGTAGATATGATATTTATCATCACGCGATAACTTCTTAGAACCACACAATAGGTTATGCACACTATAGACGCAACAAGTCTTTGGAGACGTTGAACCATACCACAATTAGGTAATGCATTAACAATGGTAAATAGAAAGGAATCAAAAGACATTGCAACATTAATAAGGGTTTATTTGGTTACTAACCGAATTCGAGCCTCAAATGACTAAGGCATAAAGAGTTGTTGAATTGTCATCTACTCCAAAATCTTATAAATTGATTATCATGAACCCACCCTTGTACCACGATACTGCCCCACTTAACGACCATGTATATGTGTGGAATTTGAGCTCTAATGAATATTCGTTTGCAGTACAAGAAACGGGTCGCTATATTTGGTCTAAAACAACAAATTTGAAAAGGTGCATATATTTTTTTAGACTTCACGAAAGCGTTCAAAACTCGTTTGAGCTCGGCATTGTCGCAGTCAAGTTTCACATTCCAACATCTTTAGAACCTATTATAGATTCATCATCGTCACTATCAACCTCAAGCTCGCTAGAGACCACTCTAGTCTGATTTCTCATACGTCTAAGAACAAACACATTAAAGTAATAACTCACTATGCTTTCTCTTGTTTTATAGGGAAAACACATCAAGGCAGGTTTCCAAAAACTCTTACCTTCAGATACAGGATTTGTTTTCACCAAATTTTCAAAGGCAGCCTGCTCTTTCAATGTCCAGGACTTGGAAAACCTTTCACCCATCTCATTGAACTTCCAACGGAAAAAGGCTGAACCCAGCTCAGATAGCAGTCGCGAACGTTCCTTCAATATATGAAGATCAATGCATTCTGTAGAACTCGGAGACTCACATTGGCATGAACTTGGTCTTTCCATTCTGAGCATTGTTCTTATTCCTTGTGGAACTCTACCTACGATGGGCCAAATTTGGGTGCCTAACCATTTTGAGTCATCAGAAGTACCGTCACCATGTGAAGATTTCTGCTTGTTTTGGGAGGCAGTCCATTCTGGGATATCAGCCTGAAACCGAGGACCAACTGGAATTAGCGCACTTGAAAGATCATCACCAATGAAGTTCAGTGGACTGCTTGATATTTCAGGTTTATAGTCTTCTTGCTTGTCATTCATTATCGTCGACTTTGTGGTACTAACAGAGTCATCGGAGTTGGCTAAATATTTAACTATCTCTGTTGTGCAGGTTTTCTCTTGCTCCAATGGAATATTGTAGGATCTAGGTGCAGGTGACTGGTTAACTTGACATCTGATGCTTGGTGAGCTTGAACGCCTGGCATAGTCATCAACAGCAAGTGAGCGTAAAACCTCCTCTTTTGATGAACTCGAGTCTGCTTCAACTTGAAAGGATAAACTATTGGAGAAACTGCTTGTATTATGGACTGATTGCTTTGAGCTCTCATCTGAAACAATAAAACTGATTGAGCATGAAACTGGAGAACTAGGTAATCCATTTGCACTCATGGTAAAACTTCGCTCAACAACAGGTTTCTTAAGATGGAATTCTCTAATGTCCATGGGCGTTTGCTGTAAAAACTGGTTAAGTTTTCGTTTTACCTGAAAGAAAATCACATATATTTCTTATGTAAATCACAAAGACAAATAGAATGACTTCTTATATTTAAAAGTTTGTTGTAGCGGTGCCGTTTGTTCGGACTAGACAGATAGACCTCATCCCATTTCAAACGGGTTTGAGACGGAACGAGATCATCATGTACTAAATAGTCTTCCAATAAAGAATAACAAAATATCCCATCCTGTTTGTTCGGGACCGGACGAATAGACCTCATCCCATCCCAAACGAATTTGAGACGGGACGTGATGGACACGCACTAAATAGTATTCAGATAAAGAATAACAAAACATTTCATCTCACATTGCTTACACACCAATAACGCCTACACTATACCAAATTGGCATTATTGTAAAAACCTGTAACACACTTTTGAACTATAATAGTCCACCAAACAATTTTACACATTTACACAAAGTGATATTACCACGAATATGGTGCTACAAGTGATATTGTTCATGGTGATCCAATTTATTGTAACACTTTTGTAACTGTTTTTCATTTTTTTTTTACTAAAATTTAGTTTTGACTTGGTGAACTGTTACAATTCAAAAGTGTTATTGTTTTGAAAATTGTTGCAAAAATGCGAATTTGGTGTATTGCTAATTTATGTACATATAAATTTCATCTTAACAATATAAAATGTCATATATCCTAATTGTATCTTGTATGAATGATATAAGTTCTCAAATTGTCTTAATATAAGTCTAAAAATGAAAATTATTGATCATTGACCAAAATTTCAACTACACAACTCATAGCGCAAAACTATGATTTGTTTTTATTTTTAAAAGAATAATTGTCCTATAACCAATCTAAAATGTGAAAAATCATAAATTTTCATGGGTTCTATTTGACCTAAAATATTTTCTATCTAAACAAAGAGTACAAAATCAAATAAGTTTTCAAACAATAGATATTTTAATTTAATTTTAACACATCATAGATTTTTTCAGTAGAAGAGTAATTTGATAATTGATTAAAATTAACAATAATAAATATTAAATAAATAGTTTCAGGACGGGACGGGATGGGGTGGGATTGAAAATCTCCATCCCGATCTATATCGAGATGGTTTGGGATGAGTTTGATCAATCCTAAAAAAAAAAAAAAATCGAGACGTGATGGAACAAGACCAAGACAAAATGGGGATTGATACCCACCCCTAATTTGTTGCTGCACGGGAGTGTTGGAGGTCGTTGTTGTGGCCTTGTGGGTAGTGATTGTGAAGATAGTATTTGTCAACAATAGTTGTGGGTGATGGCTGGCGTGGTAATTGGGTGTTGTGTGGCAAAAAAAAATGTGTGACATAAACTCACCCCTATCCCAACCATTGGTAAGCATGCATGAATCTCCAAGTTGCAAAATGACTTTTCATCCACGATTTCACCTTCTTCAAGATCATCGATTATTTCACCTTCTTCGACCTCTTCATCCATGATTCCTTCTGGGACTAGTATGTGGCTTGCTAGATCATTTTGTATCATTTCCGTCGTCACTCGCAAAATACCTAGAGCTTTTGCTTTATTGATTTCATTGACTTGTAATCTGGAATAGAAACTAGCATAAGGGAATTTGTGACAAACTAATGAAAAAAAAAAAAAAAAAAAAAAGAAGCAAGAATTGCAAACCATGACTAGTAACAATGAAGTACTGGGCTATAAACTTTGAATTTTATTGTTTATGTAGGCTAAAGTGTCACACAAGAATCTCAATTATCCGACATGGGTATGCCACTCTTTTAAAAGTGTCTGTCCAAGCCAAAACTTTATGTTCTCGAATTTTAGATTTATCTGAAAAAAACTGTTTAACAAGGTGCCTGAAACTAGTAGCTTTATACGTATCAAATCGGAGCCGAGTGTAATATATATCCCAGAACAGAGTACATAGGCTTAGACCTAAGGGTGACAATGGGTTGTGTTGAGTTTATCTCTAGTTGAGTTGCAAGTTCCTCTACCTAAACCCAACTCATTAGGAACTTGACAAAATCGTCTACTCTATCTAGTTAATATGTCAAATTAACACATGTATTTTGTGTCACTACTTCAACCATGCTTTAAAAACCTTTTCGGAAAAAAAATTCATTTGAAACAATCTAACAAAGAGGGAAGTGACGAGGTGGAGAGATTTGAGGGAACTAACTTCGTGGCCTTCTATTTATAACTTTTTGATGAAAAAAAACCCGAAAACGTGGCTAGTAAAGAGTTGGGGTCGGCATTCCATCCCGTATCCCAATCTTATCCCGTTTCGATTTTTTCTGGGTCTTATTGGGATTGATCAATTCCATCTCAATCTTGTCTCGCCCCGATTTAGAGTGAGATGGAATGAAGATTTTCAATCCCGCCCCATCCCGAACTGTTTTTTAAAAATATTTATTATTAATAATTTTAATATTATTCATGAAAATAATAACACATGGATTCTATTCTAGATAATATCTACTATAGTTTATGCAGAAAAAAAAAACTATAACAAATATTATAATGGGTGGATACCTAATTGGTAATATCTTTCAATCTCTCAAACTATAATTTAACACGTGTAGATATAACATATAGGCTCCACTTGGTACACGGAAAAATAATGCATAATGCAAAATTTTTACAGTGGTTACATAAATATGGTGCTTGGTTGGCTTTACAGAAAACGGTTATTGGAATTTGAATTCAAGACCTTTGCATCTTCTAGTTATAAAATATTGCAAAACTTTGCAGGACAAAATCTTCCACATTACTTTGCAAAACTTTCATCATCTTCTCGAGAACTTTCAACTCCATAGACACTCCATTAATCATTTCTTTCACAACTACCATCGTCGCACTACCACGACCACCATACCATAACCATCACAAACACCACCACCACACCACTACTACGGCCGCCACCACCTCCACCACTACTACCACTACCCTAGCAAAATCACCACCACAACCACAACCACCTCCACCACTACCACTACCACTACCACAACCACCATAGCCACCACAACTATCACCGCCGCCACCATCATCACCACCACCACAGCCGGAGGCACAATCACCACCATTTTAATAGCCACCGCCATTGTCGCCACCACTACCATCGTTGTCCACATTTGCAATCACCATCACCACAATCTCAATCACAGCCACCATGACCATGCCACAGTTACAACTAATACCATCATCAATACTATCCACAATCATTTGTCTGATTTGCACCGATTTTCTTTAATTAATACCAAGCGTCCGTAAAATAATGCATTACAAACTAATGCATATACATCAATTTGCAAAATGCATCATTTTACAGTGTACCAAGTGTAGCCATAGTTGCATTCTAAAATTATAACAAAATTAAACAAGAAAGCAAAAGGAACGAACCACACAGATCTGATAGTCAAAGAAGACTAAGAAAGTAAACTAGCTGCTTAATTTTCACCTATAGTTTATGCAAGAAAAGACTTTATGCAATGACCCAATTAGGGAGAAGAAGACTTTGCAAACCGAAAACCGAAATAAAACACAAGTTGTATATCAAATAATGTTCATTCATAGAAAGTTCAATTTATCAAATCTTTCTTATAAAAGTTCACATGCTAAAAATGCATAACAAAACAGATTCATACATACATTCATTAATTCATATGTATCTCTTTCATATAAGTACTAGTAAAGCTAAAACAATTATTTACATTTGAAAACAAGTAATAACATCAATGTGAAATAAACAAATATTTTAATGTCTGCTGATCTCGTCCTGTGGTCGGGATGAGGCCTACTGTGTCCCGATCCCAAACAAACGGGATGAGGTCCATCCCATGCCCACCCCTATTAGAGAATAGGTGTAAGGGTTAATGGTAAGTTACTTGTGTGGTTATACGTGTCTCGATATACCTAGCTAGTTACCATCCCTAGAAGACAACATAAGTGAGTCCAAAACTATCTACATGAATGGCAGATCTCGAGATGGTATTTTTTATACACAATTTTTTTTTAAAGGGTAAGCATGGTTTTTATTGGAATGCCTAACTATTAAATGTATGTGGTAGGGTTCGAATATTAGACTCATGATATCATCTGTCACAAGCCATATCAATTGAGCTAGCACCCATTCTCATTGATGGTGAACATGAAACTTTAACAATCAACTAACCTGGTGATTAGAAGTCTAGGCATAACTCCGAAAATCCCACTATCACAGTGGGCAAAATCGACACCCCAATTAGATTAACCAAATCTCACTCACCATCTGGGATGGCGGGTGTGCTCACTTTTAAATAGTGAGAGAAATAGCTATTGTGTGATAAACCCACTATTGCAGTTAACTTTTTTTTTTTGAAAGGCGAGTGTACCGCCAGTGGGTATAAAACCCAAGATGTGGAGGTTAAACCACCACAACCTTAACCATCTAACCAGATTACCATTGGCTATCGCAGTTAACTTGGCCCAAAACTCCCAAGGGTGCACTCATTCTCACATGGCCTCGAAAACATGGCTATTGGCGAAGGGATGACAAAGTTGAAATTTTCCTTTGAAACGGAAACACAAATCATCAAAATATAAGGATGAAACTATTTATGAAATAATAACAATTTTTAGAAGAGAATCAATAACTCCTATACTTGAAAAGGGAAGAATACCTACTTGTTCCAGTTCTCTCCCATAACCATGATAGCTCCTAGCGTATTGCTTGGCTTTATGATTGCCCTGATAAACGCAATAATAGATGAGAGACCATATAGGCCTTTATATAAGCTACTCAAATCTAAACAAACCAATTTAGAGTTCCCACTTCCTAATAGGACTCTAAACTCAGTTTAGAAAGCAAAATAAAAAAGTAGATTGTATCCTAATAGAAGAAGTCTAAAGAAAAAAAAAAATCTACAAATATTTAGAAACAAACTAATCCTTGCATAACTAGGAAAGTCAAATTGATTATCAGTCTCTTAATTTATCAGGAAACTAAACTATTATTGCTAATTATTAGTATTTAATTTATGATTGCAAATCTAAATTTCCAAATTCTTTACTTTCCCTATTTAATCAGAATAGTGGCCTGCTGCATGTTTTACCTATGCAATACTTTTTAATTTTTATTTTAAGAAAACTATCATACATTAAGTTGGGTGTGTGTGTGTTTTTTCCTGTGTTTTGGTACCAATTCTTTTATGCCTAATTGAGTATAGTATTCATTTTGAAAATTAACTAAGCGGAGAATAACATTGACGCCAGTCAAATATGTTTGACAACATCACTGTTTCAATTCTTTTAAATACACAAATGATAGAATTAACATATTTATTAATATTAGGAATAGTAGTATTTTATTAATATTTAATAGAGATTTCAATTAGGACTATGATATTTGTTTCCAATTAGGTTTAGAATTTGTTTTAGAAGGCGGGTTAGTTATAACTTATAAATAAAGCATAGACAACCTTAGTAGGTTGACTGAATAAAAAGTATTTGATTATTAGTTTATTTGGTTTATAGTTTATTTCGTTTATTGTACTTTGTTTATTTTCATTGTAATTTCGTTTATTTTATTAGTTTGAATCTATCATTCGGTATTAAGAATAGCTTTCTCAATCCGTGGATGTTGATAAAATTAACATATTTATTAATATTAGGAATAATAATATTTTAGTAATATTAGACATTCTATTATTATTGTAATATTCTAATTGCCAAAGGTGTAATAGCTCAGTGGCGAATGGTATCACTAGGTCACAGAGTCGATCTCAGCCGCGGCATCTGGGGTGGGAGGGGTTAAGGGATAAAAGAAGAAGAAGAAGTAATATTCTAATTAGGATTCTTATATTTGTTTCCAATTATGTTTATAGTTCGTTTTAAAATGTAGGTTAGTTATAAATAAGACGTAGGCTGCTCATTTTTAGTACATTGATTGAATAAAATATATTTTGTTATTAATTTATTTGGTTTATCATTTATTTTGTTATTTTATTAATCTGAATCTATCACAAATATACTTGGCTTAGACCGCACAACACCTACAAGACATGTTAGGTCTAAATTAACAAAACTGAAAATTACTTCACAGATGACGAGAACATTCACCAATTTACCTCATCTTCATCACCGACATCAAACCAATGCAACACTTTGTACATAAGTTACGAAGCCAACATCATTGACCGCCCCCAAACCACATTTTACGAGTAAGTCTAGTCAGCCATGTTTGTTAGGTTTTTTTTTTTTTTTTTTTTTTTTTTGTGTTTTTACACTTTTTACTCTTTCTCTTTAAAACACAACCACAAACACTATCTATAGAAGGGATAGTTGTGTAAAAAAACCCAAAAAAGAGCTAGCAAACATGGCTGGCTAGAATTGTTGCATTTTTACTTTTACAAGCTAAACCATCACCCTTTAGGCATGGCAACGGGTCAGTTTCAGATTGGATCTACAAAATCCATAACTGAACTGAACAACTTCGAGCTCGGATTGGATTTCCTGTAGGTCTCGCGGGTTTGGTAGGGGTCTAACCAAAGTTCCCTGCTAAAACAACCAGGCTCAAGGCAGGCCCATCAGTTTCTTTTGTTTTTATTTTTACTTAATGTGGACTAAAACAATTAAAAAACCTTGTAATTTCCAAATCACATATGTGGCAATACAATATAGGATATAAGAAAACATAAGTCAAGGATATAAGAAAACACATATGGCAATGCAAATCAACATCAATATAAGTTTGAACATGTCCTAAATTAAAAGGCCTACTGCTAAGTGCTGAAGCATGTGCCAAGTCATTGATCTCCTGCTTAATAAACTTAAGCAAACATTTTCTAATGGAAGTGCGAGTGCAAGAACTTGGATTGATATTCAAAGAATAGTTCTTGTAACCTGCTCAGGCGATTTGTTGTCCAATGGAGAGCTTTATATAATATAGCACCCATCTCCATTCTGAAAGTTTGTCATCCTTTATCAAAAGCACAACCCAAAAGCCTTCTCCGTTACTACTAGTTTTGCATCAAAACTGCAACTAATTTTGATTTCACTATCCAAATTATCACCATTACCATTTCTAGCAACAGTTTCGTAAGTTCCTATATTAGCCACAGTATCAAAACTAGCATCAGTTCTTACAATTAGTTTGTTTCTGGTGTCCATTGCCTGGTCATGTTGCTGTTGAAATGCAGGTGAGTTTTCCTGGAAAAGCTTTCACCTCACTGCACCATTTATAAATTGAATTGCTAGAAAGAAGAAATTGAGATAAGCATTTCTTCATCATATTCTCTTCTGAACACTTTGAACATGGGATTTTTATGTTGCTGTGCTAGTGCAACTCAATAATTTCAAAATAAAGGAGATTTCAATCAATCAATATTTCTCATTGAAATAAAATTATCATCTTCATCTCCATTTCAAGTTCGATAATGATCTAATTTGTTCAACCAGTTGTATTAGTCATACTCAAGAAAGTAGTTATGCAAATTTCGCCAATAAGACAATTTCCTTACCAACAATAGCAAACACCCCTTGTGGTGATTGGCATGTTCTTGACTGACCTCCTGTTGAGGATGAATTCTTCTCAAAGGAAGAGAAAATGTAGTGTGCATTGGCAAGAGGGTGTAGTGCTCCAAGGGAGAAGAAAGGCTGTAGAACATACTTAAAACACTTTTAGGGGAAGTCTGACCAAGTGCGCCAATTACAGAAATGACTCTTTCTTCTTCTTCATTTGTTTTTTGGATTTAGTTTGGCCTGATTTCAGCTGAACCTATCAATCTTAACTTGAGAAATGCAAGAGAAAACCAAACTGAGAACTCCATCATAGACATTTGGAGTTACCATACTAGAGTATTAGGATTTAGTTCTTTACAGGAAACAAGAACAATAATAACAGAAACAGAAAAAGACACTGTTAATGGATATATTTCATTCATTCAACGCGTTATTAAATATTCCCTATCTGCCAATAGATTAGACATTTGGAGTTGCTATGCCGGAAGCTCTACATTTTCTTAAGTATAGAAGCATTTCCATGACTCCCAAAGAAAATACTATAGAAAGAATTAAAAAAGAAAACAAATAAAAGAAAAAGGTGGTATTACAGATGTATTTGTCGGATTTTTACATGGTTAGCCTAATGGAGTTATGAAGAGATTGCAAGCTCAGCCCAAGCCAAAGGAGATTCCCTGAGCTCAGCAGATATTGAGATCTCGATTCTATTCTCCAACATAGGACATAGTAACTGCATGGATGGGCGTTTGGCAGGTTCGGGTTGAAGGCAAAGGTTCACCACTTCGCATATCACGTTGAGGTCATCGTATCTGAAATGTCTCAACTCAGGGTCCACAAGATAAGAAATCACTTCTGGTGACTCCAAATACTCTCTAGCCTGTAGAACAGATAAATTTTAGAAATGTCAGTTCGTGAGAGCTCATTATTTTTACAGTAAGTGTTCATATACAAAAATTTTAAATCGTATTAGCTAAAACTTCGTTGATTTGATGCAACAGATCCAAAAAGATATATTTACTAAATGCTCAGGAAATAAGTCATTCCATACCCAGTCCACTAAGCATCTTCTGTCTTTGCAGTATGGAGGCCTCCCGCTGATTATTTCCAGCAAAATAATCCCGAAGGCGAATAAATTGCCTTGGATATCAAGATGCCGTGCTTCAATAGAATCTGGAAAACCTGAGTTCTTCCCTGTTCTTGCACAAACTGTCTTCCAGCAATCAAAATCAACCAGCTGCATAGATAACACCATAAATAGATTGTGTATCAGAAAAACGAACGGGCAACGTGATACTCTTAGTCTTAGGTACAAAGTAATAATTTTGTAGTATGAATCTTACAAATAAACTTAAACTGTATGTCACGCTTGTAGCTGAAATGTGTAGCACCCAGAAGGTTTCACTTAGCTATGACTAATGCGAGTACAATATATGGCAACGCGAGGAAGTTTTGACTTGTTAAGTTAATGAGCATGCATTCTGGCTTGAAATTGGAAATCTTACTTGCGTATGGACTTCCAAACTCCATATCCTCTAGCCAGATCAGTGTTCATACCTCTGGAAGGCTCAGTTTTGAGGTGATTGAAGGTCAGAATGTGGGGTGTAACTAGTTCTTTCGTAGAGGTATCGGGGAAGCTCGTGGGATCAACCTTATTGATTTGCTGAATTCAGTGGAGTTACAGCAGTTGCAGGATGAATGGAGGTGGGATGACAAATGCAGTGTTTACACAGTTGGGAACTGCTCTCTGTGGTGGGTACAAGGGGCTGGAAGTGTAGAGTAATGGTGTCTCTGCTAATTGGTTTAGGGTTGAATTATGTTCCTCCAAGAATGTTATATCCTAACAATAGATAACCTTGCTATGCGAGGACTTATCAGTTATCATCACAAACAGCGTCTTTGTGAAGAGCAGCTTGAGACCATAGGCCATTTGTTTTTTCAGTGTTTTCGAGGCAGATATGGTTAGTAATTATGGCCGAGTCAATGGGATGTCACTTTCTCTTCGCCAGGTAAGTGGATCTGTAATCATTTGTTAATGGCAGTTTTATAGGCGATATGGCAAGAAAGGAATTACCGTACTGACGAAGGGAGGAAGCAAGAGTAGATTCTATATGCAGGAATGCTAAATACTCAGTTTCAGATACAGAAAGCGATTACCTTGTCAGATTGTATTTTTTAGTTGGATCTCTACTTTAATGGCATAGGTTGACATTGTCTGTTTTTCTGTTCCTACGCTTAGGTGGTTTGTTTGTGAGCTTCTTGCACCCCTTTGCACTTACTCGTTTCCCTGCTTAATATATCTTGTGCTTGTATTGTGCTCATAAAAAAAGACAAAATAAAAATAAAAATATTGAGGGTTTTTTATTTGTTTTTTTCTTTAGAGATTGAAACTTGCAATTGAAAAGCTTCTATTATTGATTGACTATTGAATGAAAATACAATTTTCTTCGCTTTTCCTTCACTTTCATGGTGTCCGGGTGCATATCTGTGATGGTTTTCTAGTATGGCCTTGGGATGGTGGTTTTACGTCTAGCAAGGTCTTTGGATGGTGGTTTTATGTTTACTTGTACCCATCTCCCAAGCGTGAATCATATAGTAAACCAGAAACAGAAAGTTTAAGAATACGATTTAATAAATAATAGGATTTTAACATTATCAATACATGTATTTAAATAAATAAATATATATTATTTATACATAAATTTTAAAAACCGAATATATAGAACTCCATTTTCATACAATTTACAAGTTTTTAATATTATAGTAAACGATAGCTGCATGCTTTATTTCTGAACCTTGGTTCAGTTGATTCAGAAAACTTTCAACTAAAGCTTCTAAATAATGGCTTAAGCATTACCTTGGGAGAAAACTCTTCGGTTAGATAGACTGAAGTAGAATTTAGCTCAGATATTGTGAATGGAGGATTAAGCTCAGTATGCAGATATCTGAGGCCTCGAGCAATGCCAACAATAATCTTCATGCGCCGAGCCCAAGATAACTGACATCCTTCACTATCTGCAATTACAATAAATTTTCGTATTTCAGTGTTTGAAACATGCAGAACTATCTGACTCCTAATATAGGATATAAGAAACAAAAACAAAATTAGAATTTTCACAAGGCTAGGACTTACAATGGAGGTGCTCATATAATGTCCCATTTGATGCATATTCAAGGACGAACATTCTTGTAAATGGGGTACTTTCTCTGCAATAACCTAGTAATTTTCCTGTGTTCTCATGACTTAATCTTGCCAGATCTGCAACCTGAGGTATGGTAAAATTAAGAAAATTAATGCTCTCCTACAATTGATTCCAAGTTGAGGTGTCATTGAGAGGTGAACAGACAATCAGAGAAACCTTTAGGGGAGATGCAATTAATTTCTCCCATTCCTGTTACAACATTTTTGTAAATCCTTCATCTTCTTCTCAACGCCATGGATTTAGGATTGACAACACCCCTTGTTAGGGCAAGCAAGGTCGTCAACCCTAAAAGATGGAACTAAGAAGGCAGACGCTGAAAGGACTCAAGTAGGTAATTAATTAAAAAATTAGAAAGAAGTTGATACTCCAAGAAATTACAATTCTTTGGAATTTTGACATCCTGATGTTGACTACATTCCGAGACTACTCTTGGGAATTTAGACATCCTGGTGTTGATTATATTCTGAAACTGAAAGATCAGGAAATGATTACCTCTCTCTGAAAATAATACTCGAGATATCCAGTCCAATACTCTTCCTTGATACACAAGGATATCACAGCAATTTCAGGGCCATCTTTTACAACGCCTTTATAGACTAGACTGTCTGGGGAGGAGCCAATGATGTTGCTGAAATCTTCACATGCTACTTCAAGCTCCTGGCGACTCCACTTTACAACATCCTTCAGCAACTCCGAGTCTACAATAAATAGAGAATAAACGATTAAATCAGAAACTCAACTCCATAAGATAGAAAACAAAATTTTGATGGCAGATGAATACTGTCATTGATAACTAACCCATGTATATAACCATCTGGTTCTTGCCACTGGCTGCTTTCTTCCAGGGGATTATAACCGGGGATTTCCCTTGGCACTTTTTAACAGCTGTTAGAATTGCGCAGAGCAAAAGTAAACTTGCAATTGTTCCTGTTACAATTTCTAACGCTAATAGCCAGGGAGGTTTTGACGTGGCCTGATGCTTAGGCACATTTTCAGCATGTTGGTGCTCTGGGATGGCTCCTTTGTGCCTTGTTGGAGGCTCTGTAACACCTGAAGAAACGAAGTTTCCACCAAATTATATTCTACCTTCACAGAGGAAGGAAAGAAAAAGTGAAGGATTCATCTAGAGGTTCAGGCAACAGCAACCATCTCATGTTAGCCAGGAATTGTGATGCAGATAACTCAACCAACCACGAGCTCTTATGGTTTACCTCACCGATACTATATATAAGAACTGTGTTTGGTAATATCCAATTATTGTGGTTCCATCATTTATCAAAATGCTAAATGGATTACAAGCTTGATCTACAACTCAAACATCAATACTATCAGGTACCCTGTGGGATGCAATATTTTGTGTTATCTGTGACATAATAACTGTGCTAGTTCCATTTTCCACTCCCTATCAGAATACCTCATTAATTTATAAATCCTTATACGTCTATACAGTTAAATAAATTGTGCATGATACATGAAAATCTAGTAGATATGCATTATGCATTCATAAGACAATTGAATATACACAATTACACACCACAATGCTGCTCAGAACGTTGTTTAGTATCCATATTCTGGAAGCAGTTCTCTCGGAAGCTTAATCTGCCCGGAAAAAAAAAGAAAAAGATAATGATAATTGTATTTCAACAAAAGGAGATATATGGGAAAATCTGAGGAAAGGTACCTCGGAAGATAATTCAGGCACTGGGGTATGCTCCCAACAAAGAAGTTGTATGAGAAATCTGCATCTTTTAATTTTGATGAGCGGCAGAGCCCAGTTGTGTTTCCATGAGAGGCATACCTTGAGAAGAAAATTCCAAAATAATCACTTCAAGGAAAATGCAATATCTTGCAACAGTCACCCAACTGACCAACACAGTTTCTCATCAAGAGTTATTTAAAATTAGTTGTTGCATTTTCCATTTAAAAGGAGAATACGAAAACATTAAAATGCAAAAAAAAATTAATAATAAATAATTAAAGCATTGATATATGGCATGAATGTTGTGGCTTGGTAATGCAATCTTGGAATCCCTTTAGCATTGAAATAAGAATTTTGGTTTACCCTAGTGTTTCAACTCAGTTTCCTTTGTTTATGTATTCAGTTATCTATGTATGTCGATCCAAGTCCCATCCTTGGATTCAAAGCCTAGTTGAAACTCTTGAGAATCAAAACCATCTTTCTTATAAATTCCCATCAATTCTGGCAATCATTTATTTCCATGTCAACATCCTTAGCTAACTCTCATTTGATGCATCGGGATAGAACCTGATATATCCTTTGATCGCACGAGATTGGTCTCCCCTCAAAATCAAGTGTCAAAGGATCACTTTTATTTTTGAGGGGGGGAGATTGACTCTGACCTCATCACCTGACCTAATGGCATCTTCTATGAAGCTTTCATTCTAATATATCTGCCATGGTCCAAGTAGTCTAGATCCAAGTTCAAGTTTAGAGAGCAGTGGATGTGTTAGGGTTACATTCGTAAAGTTGGATCCCAATCTCAAATTTCAGCACACTCAATAACTTGTGGATCTGGTAATTGATTTAATTCAATCACAGGGCCATTTAATTTTAAGTGCCGAACATTCAGCTCCTTCTCCCAGGTGGCGGCAAAGGGTTAATGCTATTAAGTGTGGAAAAAAGCAAGTCCAGATTAACGTTGCTCCAATTAGTTTGAACCAGGAAGCACTGACACTTCAAAAAACTTGCTGCTCTGTCAGGTGGTCAACGAGTCAGGAACTTTGAATGGGTCGGACACAGTCTAGACACAACTGTTTAATATCCTTTTTATTTATTTTTCACAAGTACCCAAAGGAGGTGCGTTTACAGCCTATCAATTCCTTCTCATATCAAAACCTGATTTTTTAGTAACAGAGAGAGGGAGAAGAAAAATGGGGGATAGGTCCAATTAACCAGCTTCATTCCAAATCTCACCTGTTTGGAGAACAAACGGGTACATTGTGCTCTAATTTTTTTCTTCTCTCGCTTCTTCTTGCTTTTCTCAACTTCTTGTAGGGGTGGGCATCCCATCCCAAGATCCCGACTCGACCCGTCCCGATTTTTTCGGGTCTGATTGGGATTGATCAATCCCATCCCGATCTAGAGTGGGACGGGATTGGGACGAAGATTTTCAATCCCGCCCATCCTGTCCCGACCCGAATTATTTTTTAAATATTTATTATTGATAATTTTAATATTATTCATGAAAATAATAACACAGACCCTATTCTTGTATGAACCGTTTTCTATTGTTGTCTTATTCATGAAAATAATAACATATGTATTCTATTTTAGATAAAACACAAGTTGTGGCCAAATAATGTTCATTCACAAAAAACTCAATTTACTAAATATTTCTTATAAAAGTTCACATGCTACAAATGTTAAGATAAATTTCTTATAAAATATTTCTTATAAAAGCCCAATCGACTAAATTTTCCCAACCCAATTGTTAAAATAATTTTTTTTTGACAAATTCCGAGGATAACACATGTTCTTTGTCACACAGCTTATCAGAACCGAAAGCAAGACACAGTGTTGTACATAAAATATTGAAGATATGTGATCTTTGACAAGCACAAGCAAATTCAAAATCTCTTATAACTTTAGTTGGACTTAATTTACTATTGTAAGATACTTGCCCTGAAATAAACAAAATGTTTTATTTCCTGCTGATCCTGTCCCGTCCTTAACTTGTTTGAGATGGGACGAGGTCGGGATGAGGTCTATCTCATCTCGATCCTGAATGAATGGGATGGGATAGGGATAAGGTCCATTCCGTCCCGTGCCCACCCCTAACTTTCTTCTTCCTACTCACACTTCATTTTCTTCTTCTTGTTTTTTTTCAACTTCTTTTTCTCTTCCTTTTCTTTTCCTTTACTGCTCCCTAACAACCTCTTATTTTATTATTCTTCTAAAATTCAGCTCCAAATTCATCATCGTGGTACCAATATCACTGATACAGGAGGCTCAAGTAAAGTAGAGACTGCAGAGTCAGATATTAAGTCGATTGGGAGGAATTAATCACTGACGCAACAGACAAGGCGTACCTGTCACAGGACAAAAGGTTTGAATGCTATGGGGTGTGGCTATTGGTAAGGATATCACATTAGTGAATGTTAGCATGATTCTGAGTTTGGGTGTTGTTCTCTCAAATCCTGTTTGAGAGACATGTCAAATTTGCTTTAGTTCTCTTTTGTTTGTTTTGGATGTCGTTCTAAATCAATTGGTCTTGCAATATAAACTTCACGTAGAAAATATACAACTTCCTGAAGCTGATCTATTTAATTTATGGGAAATTCTTTTGAAGAATTTTAATAGGAAATTTTTCAGTAACAAGGTTTTTAGTTTCATGCAAAATAACTTGGATTATGATTGATGACATCTACTAAAATGTTTGATGTTGTAGGATCCAGCCTACGTTATGCAAGCTTGAAGAGCCGTGCAATAAAGACTGTCGAGAACATGTTCTTCAATAAGCACTAAATGGAGTGATTTGAATGCAAGAGCATACTTACATGCCATGCATGTTAGATCCAAAACTTGAGAAGTTACTCCCTGGAACAATTCCTTGAAGTTTATTCCTATCCAATCGTAGTTCAACAAGGTTTATTAAATTTCCAAATTCGGACGGCACATCACCTGTCAAGCCATTCGACTGAAGATTGCTGAAATCAAAATAAATAAATAAAGTACATTATTTTGGCAAGAGTTGAAAGAAAGGACAAACTTCCATTAGTGAGATTCAAGACGCTCCATAAGTACATTATGAATAATAAAACCACCTACATTCTTGTAGCACTGGCCAAACTTCCAATCTCCGCAGGAATAGGACCTGACAAAAGATTCATTCCCAAATCCAGAACCTCAAGTTCCTTCAACTTGCCAATTTCCTTTGGGATGGCTCCAATTAGATTGTTTCCGTGCAATATTCTGCGAAGATAGCTCTCTATGAGGGTAGGTTGAAATACTCTTTCTTTCAAAAAGAGAAGACAAATAAACTCAATTAAGAATAATTTGTAGTAAGAAGCATACAATTCTCTTAAGGTGGACAATGAGCCCAATTCTGGTGCAAGAAATCCTCTCAAAGATGAACCAGAAAGATTTCTGCAAAACACAATCCATTAAAAAAAAAATTTAATTCTACATCATCTCAATCTCATTTTCACTGTGTTAGAGACTATTTTACATACCCATTTACCTGGGGGAATAAGCCATAAACAAACTGTGCTAAATAAAGAAAGGAAGTTATAGCATCTTAAGTTGTACAAGATATATTGATTTTATACATTTTTTCAACACTGGATCTGTTTGTAAAATATATGAAACTTAAGAAGAATTCTTACAAAGCAATGACATGATCTTCAGCAGTTGAACAGAAAATGCCCTTCCAATTGCAAGGATCTGAATCAAGGGCGTTCCAATTTGATAGAACCAAATGGGGGTCTTCATATATAGCTTCCTTAAATGCTGTGAGAGCCAACACTGTAGAAACTCAAACCCAATTAGGAAAATCAACTCAAACAAGTAAAGAACTGTTTTGACTGAAATACACAACAAACACACATATATACACACCTTCATTGGTAGCAAATGAATGGCAGGATACGCAAAGAGCACCCCAAATGACCCAAGTAAACTGAATTGATCCGAAATATCTCATCTTTTTCTCTGCAACTCTGCACTGAGGAGTTCCACCAAAGTAAAACAGAACAAAGGGTATCAGAAAAATCAAAACTTGGAAACACCCATCAAAGTTTGAAGTGAAAATGAAGATGGGTTTGTCAAGAAAAAAATTGAGTCAAAATGCCATTCCATCAAACCTCATGAAACACCCCCCACATTCAAATGACTGAATAACAGACAAGAAAAGATGATGTGGGAAGACCCCTTCACATTCAAATAGAGGTGGTGGTGATTAGAGTAGAAGAAGAGTGAGACCATTAAAGGCTTTGTAAAGAAAAAGCTGAGAGAGAGACCAACAGATATAGAGGTACAAAATCAATGTGCTGCTGCTGCAGGAGAGGTTTTTATTCCCTTTTTTTTTTTCTTTTGGGGTTGCTAATGATTTATTAACAGAGAAGAAGCAGAGATTAGAATCTCAGTTAATGTACGTGAACAAAGTGGGTCTCTCTCTCTCTCTCTCTTCTACTGCATCAGTTGGAGAGCTCATGTTATGGAGACACAACTCAATAATGGGCAGTTAATTAAGTGCTATAAAAATGGGGTAATGAGATAAACTCACCAAAAAATTAATTTAAAAAATGTGATGATGGAATAGTGAGACAGATGTCTAAGTAAGTGGTTTGGTAGATTTTACATGATCAAGAATGAGCTTAGAAGCAACAATTAGAATACTTTAATGGAAAGAGTAACAAGTTTGTTAGATTTTAATACTAATCTTATGGTGTAACAAAGATATATAATGAATGCATTAAAGAAAAAAGAAGTATTGTTTTTAAATAAAGAGATACACTTTTTATACCATTTGCCATACCACCATTTCAAGGAGACTTAACTTGCAAGTGAAGGAGGAAAAAAGGAGTTTGATTGTAATTATTGGTGATTTGTTTTTTTTGTTGAATTAATTTGAGGAGATCATGATGACAATTTGTTGATATACCTTAAAAACAAAGGTAAAGAGCTAGTCATTTTTTTTTTAATGTCAAAGAAAAAGGAAGGTGAGGCTGAAGGTTTATATAGTAAATTATAGTGAATTTGATAACATAAAAGTTATATAAGATTGTTAAATGAAAAAAAAAAAAAAAAAAACCCATTAACCTAAAATGCATGTGCATCAATTTTTATTTTTAAAAATTTTTGTTTGCCTTGTGTGAGAAATAGATAATTATAGTGGCGCTCTCGCAAAATTTCAAAATGAGGGTCATCCCAGGACTAATTGGAATAGTGAATAATTCACGACAAAAATGCACTTAATGTATTTTGGGACAATGCTCACATGAGCATGCGACCACCATTGAAGATTTCACAAAAATCAAATCCACCTTATTCTTCCCCAATTGGACCACCACCCGAAATCCTTATCAAAGGTCGTCATCACCAAAACCTAAACTCTACACAAACAACATTGAATTTTTATCATCCCCACTCTTTTCTTCGAATTAAAATGAAGTCTTTAATGTGGTTTGTTCTTTAACAAAATTGTGAAGAGTATAAAGGTCATCCAATTGTCCTTGTCTAAGGGTAAATTCACTTTTAAAGCACAACAACTAGCTATTATACATATGAAAGGGGAATTCTAATTGTCGAGGAAATCAGTGAGGGAGGGAGGGAGGACCCTCCATTTCTCTCGCGATGCGTGTCTTCCCTCCTCTGCATGCATTGCGAGGGTCCTCCCTCCCTCCCTCGCTGGTTTCCTCGACAGGTAGAATCACTCTAAAAGGGAAATTCTAATTGTTCGACTCATAAAGTTATCTTTTGTTATTATTATTTTGTTATTAAAATAAAAACAAACCATCAATATTTTGTCACCAAACACCAATCACTTATTTTGTCTAATCCATTTAACCCATCCCACTTCAATATTGTCGGCAAGTTTAAACTGCAAGTTCAAACTTAGGACGCTACAAACTTACCAACTGAGCTAGTATCTTATTGACATCCAACACCAATATATCATAATATTGTTGACACCCGAGAATCACGAGGGTGGTGTACCTAAATGGGAGTGTTACTATCACCTCAAGGTCTTCATGCATCCCAAGAACTATGACTTTTACCTTGTGATTAATCTTATTCCCTGGAAATTAGGCAGAGTAATGGAAGGTCTTCATGCATCCCAAGAATTAATCATCATTTTGATCTCATCAAATTTTTATATGTTTCTCGTAAAATGAATCCATCAATCGCTTATGCTTGCATGCCTCCTACCATTACTAGTAAGTCAACCTACAAACACCCCCTCAACCTAACAATATTTTGGCTTTAAATTTTGAAACATATGGACTAAAATGGTCAAGAAAAATACTAATTTAGAAGCACAAATCTTTGATTTTCATTTAAAAACATAAAAGGTCTAGGGCCCCAAACCTATTTTTGTTTTGGTGTTTGCCCATACTAAGGTTGCACAATGCTTGAAGAAACATCAAGTGGGTATTGAGAAATGGGAAGGGAGTCTACTTTGTTAAGTGGGAGTGTGGACTATTTTTGTTTAAGCTGCAGCACTTTTCATTAGGTCATTAAAGAAACAGGTTGAACTCCCTATCAATGGCCATCATTATCAATGTTGTAATCCATTGTTTGCAAAAATACAAGAAAGAGTGGAGTAGTTATGTTGTCTCTTTCATTAGGTGAATTTGAATTTAAGAATGTTCACCAACACTGAAAACAATAACCACAACAAATACACTGTTTGGTTTGGTAGACAATAAAAACTACTGTGCTCTGCTATTCTCATATTAACTACATTGCCAAGAAGTTTTACCAATCAATGGGGTTGTATGTATGAAAAACATCAATAATTTGGTTGGTGTAAGAGTCATAAATTTGCTGGTAAGTATAGTCTACCAAATTGCAACTTAAAGGAATATTTTCCATCTTCTAATAACTCCCAATTGCCTAGATGGCAGAACTTATCTTTCATCGAAAATACTAGGAAATCAGGTTTTGCAATTGGGGTGACGTGGCGTGATTTTGAAAGAATGATAAAATCTCCAAAGTATTTATGTGTATTTCGAGGTTGTAAAAAATCTCTTATGATGATGCCACATCATCTTAGTTGCAAAACCTGATTTCTAACCTCATTCATCTTTCTCATGCATATATTTTTTGATATACATGTATATTTTTTTTAATAATACAAGAAATGCAAAGTATACAGAGATTTTGAAAAGGGATAATGGATTGGGTCTGGCTCGGTTCAAGGGTAACCCATATTCATATCATTTAACAAATCTCAAACCGAATCCTAAAAGCACTTTTGACAATTTGTAATGAAGATTCAACTTATTTTCTTAAATGGATATTCATATCCAACCTTAGTTGATCCATATTTGTAGGTTAGATCAAAATTTTGCTTAAATATATTTTTCAAGTTCCTACCAAAATTTTTGGATGCTAAGATAATTCTTAAGAAAAGATTAATTCTATTTGTTACGACTTACATTCCACCACCATCAATACCACTTTCTTTTAGGCATGGACAAATTAGATTGATTCAATGGGTAATCGTCATGTCCTAACCCTAATGCTTTGGGTCTAGAATTGACTAATCATGTCTCTATTCGATTTCAAGTCTTGGTGGAAAGGAACTGAATTGGTTATGGTTCAAGATGTTTGGGCCTAAATCAAGTATATATATGTATAAGTTTTTAGATATTATGTGTATTTTAATTTAAATAGAATTATTGATTACTTATTTAATGTGATGTTTTACTTTTGAAAAACATGGTTATGTATTGAAATATAGTTTAAATAAGTGTGCAAAAGCCATTGAATATGTGAAGAATGACTATTTGACTAACTTTGTCAAATGTAGAAGCTGATCGAGTTTTAACTAATGGTTATAGTAAACTGCGTTTTGGTAGATGCGGAAGACCTAAATCGACTCATGAGATCTGAATTGAACCCTACCGATAAAAGACAAGTTCTTGGCTTAGTTCTGGTTCTCTCAGTTTTATGTCGATTTGATTTTGGGATTAATAGTTTGACTCATTGCCATCCCTACTTTCTTTGTAGCCTCACATTGCACGACACACCACCTATAAAATTATAAGAGATATGCATATAAATGTTTTAAACCCGAAGTTAACCAATTAGAGACCTGCTTGGTTCACAAAAAATTCATTGCAAATGAAAATAATTTTTCTTACAATAAAATTTCAAGTGTTATCATTAGGAATTTTTCATTAAAAACCAATTTTCCAAAATCTTTCATTTTAGTTAATATTGCGTTCCATATTCTACAAAATGAATTTAGCACTAGGAATGCTAAAAACAATTCAAAAAAGATGATTATCTTTGCTATGATGCTTATAGTGGTAGGTATTGTTGGAAGGTGGTGGTTGTAGTCATAGGGCCAGTGGTGGTTGGTGGTCATTGTGAAATAGGAAACATGCTTGAAATAGGAAAGTGTTTGGACTCCTATTTGAAACAGGAAACTGTTTGGACTTCTAGAAATTGTTTTTTGAACAAGAAATAAATTCTAGGAAACTGTTGTGAAACAGGAAACTACTGTGAAACAGGAAACTGCTGCCAAACAGAAAACTGTTGTCCCTATATATACTAGGAACTATAGGTGTTTTTATTATGATGATTGCTCCTAGAAAAACTGTGATGCACAAGGAGTAGAGAAAGACAATTGCTGAAATTGTTTCATCTCTTGTTGAGAGATTGTGTGAGAATTGTCATCTTCTTGTACCTTGTTCTTGAATATAGTGGAATCACCTCACTGTGGACGTAGGCAATTGCTGAACCACGTAAACCTTGTGTCTCTTGTGGTATGTTCTTAATTTTCTCTAATTTCTTTCATTGCTAGTTGCTCTATTTAATTGATTGGATCCTTGTGGTACTTGTGTGCAATTGTTGGTGTCTACCCGCTTCCGCAATAAGGCGCAACAATTGGTATCAGAGCACTAAGGGAAATTGATCTTGAATTGTTCTACTCAAGATTGTGAAGATTCAAAAGTGCTAGGATTTGTTTGTGCGCAAGTTGTTTGAAAAAAAAAAAAAAAATCGTAGTGAAACTTCTTGTCTAGAAAGTCACAGGTTTTGTTTGCAATGACATCCAAGGTGAGCAAGGCACATGTGGGGAAATATGAAATCGAGAAATTTAATGGTAAGAACGATTTAGGATATTGGAGAATACAAATGAGGAATTTGCTTATTTCTCAGAAATTACACAAGGCATTACTAGGGAAGGATAAAAAGGCTGAAACCATGTCAGATGATGAATGGGAAGAATTGGATTTGGAGGCGCGTGCTGCTATTTGCTTGTGTCTGGATAGAGACATACTTTTTTTAGTTAATGAAGAGACTACGGCAGCTGATGTTTGGTTGAAGCTTGAGTCACAGTTTATGACTAAGACATTGTCAAACAGGTTATACTTGAAAACCCAATTGTACAGACTAGCAATGGATGAGGGCACTCCAATTGGTGATCATATCGCCAAGTTTACACGGATTATCTCAAATTTGAGAGATGTGGATGTGAAGATTGAGGATGAAGACCAAGCAATTATATTGATTTACTCCTTGCCGCAGTCATATGAAAATCTTGTACAAACAATTTTGTTTGGGAAAGATGAACTTACATTTGATGAAACTACCGATGCACTCTTGTCCAATGAGATTCGGAAGAAAACTTCATCAAATGGTAGTGGGAAAGATCAAGCTGAAGGGTTGGTTGTTAGAGGAAGGTCTCAAGTGAAATCATCTTCAAATAGTGGAAAATCTAGATCAAAGTCTAGAGGTCCACAATGTCACAAATGTAGAGAGTGGGGGCATATTAGGAAAAATTGTCCAAATCAAGGTAAGAGTAATCATGATAACAGTTGGAAGGGCAAGAAAAAGCAAGATAAGGGTGATACTAGTGAAGCAAGTTATGCATCTAGTATGGAAAAGGATGAAGAATGTTATTCAGTTGCGGGTGAAAACACAAAAATCTCTGGGAGATGGCTCCTTGACTCTGGGTGTTCTTACCATATGTGCCCAAACAGGGAGTGGTTCACTACCTATGAGCACATTGATGGTGGTACTGTTCTAATGGGTAATGATTACGCTTGCAAGACAGTTGGAATTGGAACAATGAGGATTAAGATGTATGATGGTGTTGTGAGAACCTTAACTGATGTGCGGCATGTCCCAGCCTTGAAAAAGAATCTTATCTCGCTTGGTGTTTTAGACTCCAATGGTTGTAAGTTTACAGCGGTAGGTGGAGTTTTAAAGGTTGTCCGTGGGTCTTTGGTTGTCATGAAAGGGATCAAACAAGGTAACTTGTACACCTTGATGGGTAACACGGTAACAGGAAATGTGGCAGTGGGAACTTCTTCATCGGACAGTACTAGGTTATGGCACATGCGACTTGGGCATATGACAGAAAAAGGATTGTCTCTACTGAGCAAGCAAGGGTTACTGAAGGGTATGCAGAAATCGACTATGGAGTTTTGCGAGCATTGTGTATATGGAAAACAATGTCGGGTAAAATTCAGTACAAGCAAGCACAGGAGCAGAGGTATTCTAGACTATGTGCATACAGATGTGTGGGGACCAGCGAAGGTCGCCTCTAAGGGAGGTTCCAGGTACTTTGTCTCCTTCATTGATGATTATTCCCGTTATACATGGGTATATTTTTTGAAGTCCAAGAATGAAGTATTTGAGACATTTAAAAGGTGGAGAGCAATGGTTGAGAATAGAACTGGAAGAAAGGTGAAGACTTTGAGGTCTGATAATGGTACCGAGTATACTGAGGGTACTTTCAAACAGTTTTGTGATCAGGAAGGAATTGTTCGACATTGGACTGTTAGAAACACGCCACAACAAAATGGAGTTGCTGAAAGATTGAACCGTACTATGCTTGAAAGAGCTAGGTGTATGCGCTCCAATGCTTGTCTTGGCAGAGAATGGTGGGCTGAATCAATAGCCACCGCGTGTTTCTTGATTAATAGATCGCCACATTCTACATTAGACTGCAAAACACCTTATGAGGTGTGGTCAGGTGAACATGCTGATTACAATGTACTGAAAGTTTTCGGTTGTATTGCCTACTACCATGTGAAAGAAAATAAGCTTGATGCTAGGGCTAAGAAGGCCATTTTCTGGGGGTATGCAAAAGGCGTGAAGGGTTATCGTCTATGGTGTTTAGAGGATAATAAATTTGTGATCAGTCGAGATGTTACATTTGATGAGAATTCCTTGTTAGCTTGTATTGAAGCTAAGGAGTTGGTTGATAGTGGTGGTGAATCTAGTAACACTCAGAAAGTGGAAGTTGAAGCGTCTGTGGATGCAGCAGATGAACAAGTGGTTGAAGCAGGCACACATGATCTGAATTATGAGCCTGAAGACCATGAGGAACAACAACCAGTTGAAGATAATCAATCCCAGCAGCAACCTTTGGCCTTAACTAGGTCAAAACGATCGGTTAAGCAAGTTCAAAAATTTGGCAAACCGTTGAAGCACTATGGTCAGTTGAATACAGTTGATTTGGTTGCATATGCACTCTCTGTGGAAGATGATGAGCCAACTACTTACAAACAGGCCGCGCATCATTCAGATAGTCAGAGTTGGTTAGTAGCTATGCAGGGTGAGATGGAGTCTCTCCAGAAGAACCATACTTGGGATCTAGTGTCGTTGCCTAATGGAAGGAAAGCAATTGGCTGCAAGTGGGTGTTTAAGAAGAAACAGACTACTCTAGAGTCTGGTACTCAGTTCAAGGCAAGATTAGTAGCTAAGGGTTTTGCTCAGAGGGAAGGCGTTGACTACAATGAGATATTTTCGCCTGTGGTAAAACACACTTCTATTCGTGTGTTGTTGAGCTTGGTAGCTCATGGTGACCTTGAGCTTGAACAACTTGATGTGAAAACAGCTTTCTTGCATGGAGACTT
Source organism: Berberis vulgaris (assembly GCA_963556465.1). NCBI lineage: Eukaryota > Viridiplantae > Streptophyta > Magnoliopsida > Ranunculales > Berberidaceae > Berberis > Berberis vulgaris. The sequence continues at coordinate 10,610,184 of OY747127.1, read as the reverse complement.
AGAGGAGGAAATTTATATGCATCAGCCGGAAGGTTTTAAGGTTGTTGGAAAAGAAGACCATGTTTGTCGTTTGAGGAGATCACTTTATGGGTTAAAGCAATCACCTAGGCAGTGGTACAAACGGTTTGACACTTTTATGTTGAAACATGGGTTCACACGAAGTAAGTATGATTGTTGTGTTTACTTGAAAAAACTTCGTAGTGGCGATTTTATTTATCTTTTGCTCTATGTTGACGATATGCTCATTGCCTGTAAGAGTATGGTGGAGATAAATAAATTGAAGTCTCAACTTGCTTCTGAGTTTGAGATGAAGGATATGGGTGCTGCAAGGAAAATACTTGGTATGGAGATAAGAAGAGAAAGGGAGAATAAAAAATTATTTCTTTCACAGAAGGGGTACCTTGAGAAGGTCATATCACGGTTTGGCATGGAAAATGCAAAGCCAGTTATTACTCCTTTGGCTTCACATTTTAGACTTTCTCGAAAGTTATCTCCAGTCACAGTGGAAGAAAAGGAATACATGTCGCATGTTCCTTATGCTAGTGCAGTTGGCAGTTTAATGTATGCTATGGTGTGTACACGCCCTGACATTTCACAGGCTGTTAGTGTTGTGAGCAGGTATATGGAAAACCCTGGGAAGAAACATTGGGAGGCAGTGAAATGGATGCTTAGGTACTTAAAAGGTACCTTGGATGTGGGTTTGGACTTCGGTGGAGATTCATGTCAGGTTCGTGGGTTTGTTGATTCTGATTATGCTGGTGATCTAGATAGACGAAGATCTACTACTGGTTACGTATTTCAGATATACGGTGCTCCGGTTAGTTGGAGATCTATGCTTCAGGATACAGTGGCTCTCTCTACTACAGAGGCAGAGTATATGGCATTGACAGAAGGTGTAAAAGAAGCATTGTGGCTTCAAGGTCTTGTAAATGACTTGGGCGTGGAACAAGATAGTGTTGAGGTTCTCTGTGACAGTCAGAGTGCCATCCACTTGGCTAAAAATCAGGTTCATCACGCAAGGACTAAGCATATTGACGTCCGATATCACTTTGTTCGAGATGTAATTGAGGATGGTGATGTGTCTTTGGTGAAAGTACACACAAAAGACAACCCTGCTGATATGTTGACAAAGGTTGTTCCTGGAGTTAAGTTCCAACATTGTTTGGACTTACTCCACATTGACTCATGTTGATTGAGGGCCCTTTGGGGCGTTGCCCTTCGGGGCGGTTTCGTGAGGTGACAAAGCTATGATGGAGTGTTGATCAGTTTATTCTCATGCCTTGTTTCGGCTCATTTTTTCCTTATAAAAATTCGCCGAGGTGGAGAATTGTGAAATAGGAAACATGCTTGAAATAGGAAAGTGTTTGGACTCCTATTTGAAACAGGAAACTGTTTGGACTTCTAGAAATTGTTTTTTGAACAAGAAATAAATTCTAGGAAACTGTTGTGAAACAGGAAACTACTGTGAAACAGGAAATTGCTGCCAAACAAAAAACTGTTGTCCCTATATATACTAGGAACTATAGGTGTTTTTATTATGATGATTGCTCCTAGAAAAACTGTGATGCACAAGGAGTAGAGAAAGACAATTGCTGAAATTGTTTCATCTCTTGTTGAGAGATTGTGTGAGAATTGTCATCTTCTTGTACCTTGTTCTTGAATATAGTGGAATCACCTCACTGTGGACGTAGGCAATTGCTGAACCACGTAAACCTTGTGTCTCTTGTGGTATGTTCTTAATTTTCTCTAATTTCTTTCATTGCTAGTTGCTCTATTTAATTGATTGGATCCTTGTGGTACTTGTGTGCAATTGTTGGTGTCTACCCGCTTCCGCAATAAGGCGCAACAGTCATGATAATGGTAGTTGTTTGTATGATGTTATCTTGTTTCACCAAGGTAGTGAATTGGATTTGTGGGTTTATCATACAACTTGCAACAGAAGAAGCTGTGGGACTGGAGTCATGAACAATCTATATGGAGATGAGTACTTCCCGACAGAGTAGACCAAATATATTGTTGGCTCAAGGCCTAATCAGCTCTTTCGTTGGGCACGAATATACACTTTCTACGTAGTGTGTATTCGTATTGTTGGCACCAGTGTTCTAAAAAGCGGCCTAGGCGGCCGCCTAGGCGCTAGTAGGTAGATAGACGCCTAGACTAGTTGCTGGGCGGAGGGAAAAATCGGTCAGGGCGCCTAGGCGGGTTCTGCGCGGTCTGGGAGGGCTGGGAGGGTCTGGGCGTTTTTTTTTTTTTTTTTTTTCCTTTCTCTGGTTGCAAATAACCAAAACCAATTGACCAAATACCCATCAAAATTTTTAGGTTTTGCAAAACAGAGAGAAAAGAAAAGGGGAAGAAAGAGAAGAAGAAGGGGAAGACGAAGAAGAGTTGTTGAAATGGAATGATATGAAGAAGAGATAAAGGCCTACCATTTCAAGTTCAACTATCAACTTTCAAGTATGTTTTTTTTTCCTCTATGTTGTTGAAACTCTATGTTATGCAACTTATGCTATTATAAATTTTAATGTAAGCTTAATTTTTCATGTTTATAAATTTTTCATATGTATTACTATTCTGTCATTAAATTGGAAGTGATTGATAAAATATTAATGTATTATGCTAAATTTTTGTAAATTATGAAAACTATAATACAAAAGCTAAAATCGCCTAGGCGCTAGGCACCTGCTGGCCGCCCGCCCACCGCTTAGTGATTTTTAGAACACTGGTTGGCACGGGTACGATGTCATTCCTTCGACATTTCCAAACATGTCACTAAATTATCAAATATGAAAATAAATTATGGGTTACCAAAATATTGATTAATTATACTTTTTTCATTCTCATCAACCTACTATTATAATTTATTTATATGCGTCACCATTATAGTATTTTCACGTTATCTTTGCTTAGACTTAGCACCTTACAAGGGAAAATGAAAGACATTCTTGAAAAACCAAAGTCTTGACGCATTTAGACACATTGGGACTCCAACAGGGTGAATTGCCAATTGTTATAAACAAGTGAAGTGTGAGGGGCATTATCGAAACAACATAATTTTGACACATTATTAGAGAATTGAGATGTCTCTGACTAGGGGCGGGACATACCTCATCCCTATCTCATCCCGTCTATTCAGGATGAAGACGAGATAGACCTCATCCCGATCTCGTCCCACTCCAAACGGGTTCGGGACGGAACGGGATGAACGGGTACTAAATAGTCTTCTAATGAAGAATACAAAAGAATTTCATCACACATTGCTTACACACCAATAATGCAAAATTTATGTACATGTAACTCTCATTGTAACAATATTAAATGTCATGTAAAATTTATGAGCCAACGAACTTAGAATTTTTTTTTTTTATATTAAACATCATTTGTGTGATACACTAACCAATAGTTATACATATAACTCATAGTGCAAAACTAAAACATACCATCATTTGGCTTTAATGTCTTAAAAAATAATTGTTCTATAACCAATCTTAAATGTGAAAAATTTTAAATTTTCACGAGTTCTATTTGACCTAAAATATCCAAAGTTAAGTTTTTATGTAAACAAAGAGTATCAAATCAAGCAAGTTTTCAAATAGTTGATGTTTTGATTTAATTTAAACACATCATAAACTTTCATTTTGGAAGAGTAATTTGATTAAAATTAATAATAATAAATATTAAATAAATAAGTTTGGGACGAAACGGGATGGACGTGATTGAAAATTTTCATTCTGATCCCATCCCACTCTAGATCGGGACGGGACGAGATCAGGATGGGTTTGATCAATCCCAAAATAACCCCAAAAAACCGGGACAGGATGGGATGAGGCCAGAACAGGATCGAGATCGCGGGATGAGATGCCCACTCCTAACTCAGACCATGTTTGCGAATCTGGTAAGATGTTGGATTGTGCTTCAAAATATTCTGTCCAATGATAATTTAATGGGCTTTGAGTGAAGTAGGCTCGATGAACATATGCTTGGTTATGAGAGTGACACGTGGAGGCATAAAGTAGATATTAGATTGGCTTGGGGTTTAAAAATATGGTGGGGAATTTAGGAACTTCAAAATCTGGACACATAGTAGAAGATAAAGAGGGGTATCTTCGTGATTTGGCCAATGGGCATGAGTATTTTCATATTTTGACAAATGGGATGAAAAATACATTTTCGTAGTTTGGCGAATGGAAATGAGAAATTTCATAATTTGTTGACATACAGACACCTACATTTTCAATTCTCCTCGTAGATAGAGAAGATTATATGGTAGTTTGTGGCATTGTTGTCATGAATATGGTTTTTTTTTTAAATTAATTTATTTATTGATTGAAAATGACTTCCATGTTCTCGAATGCAACCTTATAATGTTAAATGTCTCATAATGTATAATAACAAAGATAAGGTAATGATCATAACTTGCTAATTTAAAACATTTTTAAGTGATTCAAGTTGTGTTTATTGGATAACTAAAAAAATTACAACTTTTATGTTTTGATCAAGTTCAGAATTGATCTTAATCGAACACATAAGTTGGTCGAAAGTCAAGAACACTATCCCGTTTTTATTGCGAGATAGATTTGCTAGACTTTAGTAAAATAATCATAACTTGCTCATTTCAAAACATTTTCAAGTTATTCAAGTTGTGTTTATTAGATAACTCAGAGTACTACAATGTTTGTATTTTGATCAACTTGAGAATCAGTCTCAATCGAATACATAAGTTGGCTAAAAGTCAAAAACACTATCCCATTTTCATTGCGAGACAGATTTGCGCAACTTTAGTAAAATGACCATAACTTGCTCATTATAAAATATTTTCAAGTGATTCAAGTTGTGTTTATTAGATAACTCAAAGTATTACAATTTTTGTGTTTGGGTGAGCTTGAAATACTATAACTTTTGTTTTGATTTGCTTAAGAATTGGTCTCACTTAAGGGTTTAAATTGATCGCAAGTTACCCTATTTTACGTTTTTTCGTTTTGAGTTTGGGTTTCTCTGTTAAATTATTCATATTTATTGGTGGTGTGAGTAAGTAAAAACAAAAATAAACTAAATGGTGATGCAAGAAAGAGGAAATGGTGGCGTGAAGTAGTAGTTGCCTTTATTATATTCCTCATTCCTCGAAGTTGTAGATTCTTAACACCATATATCTGATGCAAGCATCTGAATATGTACAACAGAGCAACTCAGTCTTCAACAACCACCATATAGAACACCCTGAATCGCCGTGGCATTTTAGAGGTTAAACATAACCTTGATAGCATTACCTCCCTGAGCACTAGTTTCGAAAGCTTCTTCTAACTCCTTTTGAGAGAACCCGAACCTATGGGTTATAAGGGGCTTCACATCAATCTTTCCACTACTCAGAAACTCAAGGCAAAGAGGCCAAGTATTCTTATAGCGGAAGATTCCAACAACATCAACCTCCCTGCCAATAGTAAAGACCAAAATATGAATGAATAGAAGAAAACTGGAAATGTGCAAATACAGTTTCACAGCTGAAAACAATAATTTCTATAGGCAGGGGAAAATACGAAAAAGAAAGAAACAATGTATACCTCGCAGATGCTCCAGTAAGAGGAATAGTCATCTCATCATGACCCATTCCCACAAGACAAACTTTACCACCTGCTCGAGTAGCACGTAAGGCAGTGGTCATGGTTTTATCAAAGCCGACACAGTCGAAGCTAGCATCAACTCCAGCTCCCATAGCTTTCTGGATCTTAATAACTTCTTCAACAATGTCCTGTAAAAGCGTTGTAGTTCTAAAGGGTAACTAACAAGCCAATAATGTACATCATACTTGAGAGGAACGGTTTCAACTATAAAATAAGATAATAAAATGTGACATGGAGGGCTTTGGAGACTCTTTATATAAGAATGCTGGGAGGATTTGGCTGTAAATTGTAATTATCTTTGGAACTAGCTACTAGTCTATGATACTTGTCATGCCTTCGAACCGATACCATCAATTTTCGGATTGAAGAACTTGCTTTTAAATAGACAAACTGTGTATGAGCAGAAAGGCTTAGTAATGTGCTGAATTTCTATGATGTTAAAACAAAATCAAAATAGTACCTATAAGATATGAAACACATCCTCTTGTAATTTTCAAGAAGTAAATTGAAGCATTCCCTTATATTCCCCTGTACTGATGAATAAAAGAAGTCCAACAAGAAGTAAATTGATTGGAACAAGTGACTGGAAAGAACATTACATACCGTAGTGTTCGTTGAAACTTTAACAATACTATCAGCACCAAGGTCCTTTGCAACAGATAAACGATGATCATCCACATCGACAATAACAATTTTGGGGGCACCAAAAGCACGGGCTGCTAGCATAGTTACAAGGCCAATAGGACCTGCTCCCATGATTAATACATGTGTCTCTGGACCAACGTTTGCTCGTCTACAAGCATGGACACCAACGCTCAGAGGCTCACACATGGCCCCTTCCTCTAAGCTCACATTATCAGGCAGTTTAAAACATAGATTCTCTGGATGCACTATCTGTTACACAAAATAAGGCATCATTAACATCGTGTTATCTTCTCTTCCCCACTTTGACTTACCTATAAATTAAATACATACTAATTATAAACACCTACCCATACCCAGTAGATGCAAACATCAATCAGTAAAAAGATTTTAAACTTGCTAAAATCAAACAAATAAATATGAGTAATTGATCTCCTGATATGAATTTCTTTGTTTTACATTTTAAAGCCCATTTAAAACAAATAAATATGAGCCCTCATCATCATCAAAGCCCATTCCCGACACTTTCTGGGTCAGCTACATGAATTTTGGTTCTCCAAGCAAAGCGGTCTTCCAACATATTCTCGCCTAATTCAAGCTCAAGAATGTCTTCCTACACCCTCTGTCTACACCATTCATTTTCTTATTTGGACATTTTAAGTCCAAATTAACCCAAGAGTTGAACCTTATGTACTAAGAAATTGTTTTTTTTTGTCTAAATGAATTTCCCCTCTTCAATGTAAATATGCTGAACTCAATACAATTGTTATTTGTTTTTAAGCTATTTTCTTCTTCTTCCTTGTCTTTACAAGAATTTGGTCCTGAATTAAGGCTTTGAGGTTTCAATTTGCTTCTGCTTCTGCATTAAGGCGTCTTTTCGATTCATTAGTTTGCTTATGCTCTTCAAATGTACTAAATTTGCATGAATATAACAAGAAGACAATCCAACTTATAATCTCAAAACATTTAGTAAATTAAAAACTACATAATTGATACCTGATTGGCAAGAGAGCCATGGACCGGAGGCGTTGCAAAGAACTTCATTTCAGGGCATAAATTGTAGCTACCATCTTTGCAACGATCACAACGCCAACAGCTGATCCCAGGTTCTAGAGCTACTCTATCACCCAAACTTAAAGACTTGACTTGAGATCCAACTTCTTCAACAATTCCAGCACATTCATGCCCAATTACCATTGGTTCCTTAACAATAAAATCAGCACATCTCATTTTCTGCATCATACATATATACATGCATCTATATCAGTCATCTAAATAAAAGTAACAAAAACTCAATCAAAGATAGAGATTATGGAATCAAGAACAAGTTCCAACCCTGAGATAATGAACATCACTTCCACAGATGCCCACAGCCTTCATTCTGATCTTCACATCATAGGGTCCTGTGGTAAATTGTAGCATAAGAGAAAAGAACCCATAGTTTATTATTTACTCTAAATCAAGAAAAAACATCAAAGATGAAACATGGGTTATGATTGAACTGATTGAGAAATGGAAAACAAACCAAGAGGGGGGAGTTGGAAAGGTTGTATTTTGAGATTGTTTACACCAAGAAGCCAAGCAGCCATGTTCACTTGTTGATCATCTTGTCCATCAAGAGAACCCATCACTCTAATCTGTATCTCTCTTTGGAGAAGCAGATTCTAGTACTGTCTGAGCGTTGAAATCTCTCCCTTGTTTCAAAATTTTTTAATTGTGTGAATTGTGTTGATTTTATTTATTTATTATTATTATTATTAATTTTTTTTTATTACAAAACAAAGAGAAGAAATTTACCAGAAAACGCTGAAGACTATCTCTGTGGGTGACAGATAAGATAGATGGATAGATCCATCTGCGGATGGTTTAAGTGGATAAGTACGCGAAAACACATTCCATTTTAATGATCGACATGTAATTTTTGGACAATCTTCTCGAAAGAGAATCTATTTTTGGATGTTTGTCAGGCTTTTCTGGTCCTTTTTTATTTATTAATTTTTTATTTGTTATTAGGGTATTAACACGCTCTATGTGCATGAATATTTAGTATTTGTTATTTTATTATAAGAATTCAATAATAAGAAAAAATTATTATATGAATTTTTAAACAAAATAATTTTATATAATTTTCATGGCATATGTATAGTTTATAAATAAATAATGAACTTCAAATAATTTATATTAGAGGCATAAATATAAATAATCAATGTTTTAGAGGGATTGATTTTGATTATAAAAGTATGAAATGTGAAGAACAAAATGAGAAATCCAAAAGTTAGATGTAAGAGTTTTTTTTGGCAGTTTATAGATAATTGAAGGGCTTCAAATGAATTATATTTGGGGCTTAGGTATAATTATTGAATGTTTACAGGAGCTGACTTTGATTGTAAATAGTTTAACTTTGAGAGAGGGTAATACGATAAAAAAAGGTGTGATAGTGTATTTATTCGTAAGGCATTTACAATTTTTAAATAATTGAAAGACTTCAGATAAATTATATTGGGGGCTTATGTATAATTAATGAATATTGAGAGGGGCTATGTTTGATTATAAATAATATGAATTTGAGAGGGCCAAAATTGTAAAAAAAAGTGTAATAGTGTTTTTCAATTAAAAACAAAAATACCCATGACACTATTCATTGGTTTGTTGGCTTCACATGTAATTAGTAGTAATATGGGAGGGCAAAAAATAAAATTTGAGTTGAAGACATACATCTTTACTATTCATTTAGGGAGGGGAGTTATATAGTCCAAATTTTTTTCATATTAAATAGTTAATACAATGTCACCCCAAACCGAATCGGTATTGTACTTTGCCCAAAGACTAGTATTTTTTAACCACTAGTTTTCAAAGTATATAACCAAAATACCCATAAGAATTCAAATGTTGAAATTAAGGCTCCGCTTGGTATGCGGTAAAATAATGCATCATGCAAAAGTTTACGGCGGGTACATAAAATTGGGTGCTTGGTTGACTTTACGGAAAACAGTTATTGGAATTTGAATTCAGGACCTCCGCATTTCCTAGTTATAAAATTTTGCAAAACTTTGCAGAACAAAATCTCCCGAATTACTTTGTAAAATTTTCATTATCTCCTCGAGTACTCCCAATTTTCCATAAACACCCCAACCACCACCACCTTGACAGCTACCATCGCCGCCAGTACCACGACCATCATACGATAACCATCATACCATAACCATCACAACCACCACCAAGACGCCACTACCACCACCACCATTATCATAGCATAATAACCACAACCAACACTACCTCACTATTACCTCCATAATCGTTGTCGTCGCGTCGCTACCACTACGACCAACATAACATAACAACCGCCATCATCACTATCATAGCATAATAACCACAATGAATACCACCTCACTATTACCACCATAAACGTTGCCTCCACCATGATCACCATAACATAACAACCACCGCCATTGCCACTACCACAACCACCATAGCCACCACTACTACTATCACCATCATCGTCATCGCCACCACCATAACAAAACCATCACAACCACCATCACCATAGCCACTGCCACCGCCACTACCACCATCATTGCCAACTCCACGATCACCATTACCATAGCATACTCTCCACAACCACCACTACTACCACAACAACTACCATAGCATAATACCACCACCACTATAACATAATTACCACCACCACCACTTTCACTACTACTACTTCCACAACCACTGCAACCATCACCACCACTATGACCGCCGCCACCACCACCACCACCATTTCAACAACCACCGCCATTGTCACCACCACCATCATTGCTCACATTTGCAATCACCATCATCACAACCACAATCATCGCCACCATGACCCTGCAACAACTACTACCATCATCAACACCACCTACAATCACTTGTCTAATTTGCATCGATTTTCCTTAGTTACTACAAAGCACCCGTAAAGTAATGCATTACAAACTAATGCATATGCATAATTTGCAAAATGCATTATTGTATTCTAGTCTAATCCCCATTTTAAAGTTTGATTGTTAGGTAAAACACGGTAACCAGCTTCAGCTATTCATATTTGTGTTAAAGACCAGATTACCTATTTCTTCAAGATAGATATAATTCTATGTGTATTTCACAACAATATAAACCCATCTTCCCCAAATCTTTCTTTTTCTTATCTGTAAATTAATCCATCTTCACCAAATCTTCAAAACTTCAACAAAAAATCTCTAAATCTCCTATCCAAAAATTGATTTCCCTTCATCTTCAATCCTTCATTTTCTTTTCTTCTACCATCAGCCAAACCCTGAAAACTCTTATAACTCTCCAAATCCACCACAACCGGCTCTTCATCTTTCCAAATCCACTACAAACTCCTCCATAGCCAACATATTTCACCAAGCCACCCCTATTTGTTTTTTCATGTTAGAAGAAGTGAGAATAAAAGATCAAAGATGAATGAAAATCAATTTTCGGATCAGAGATTTACAGATTTTTAGTTGAAGTTTTGAAGATTTGGGAAGATGGGTTAGTATTACAGATAAGGGAGAAAAAGATTTGGGGAAGATGAGTTTGTATTGCTTCGAGATGCATATATAGAATTGTAACCTTCTAAAAAAATGGGCATTCTGATCTTTAACACAAATATGGATGGCTAAAGCTGGTCAACATGTTTGATTTGGTAGTCAAACTTTAAATAGGGGTTAGACTGGAATACAAAAAACTTTTGGGGTCAAAGAAGAATAGTTATAAACTAATGGTGGCCAAATGAGAAATAACCCTTATTTAAACTAGCCAAATTCCTTAACATTTTAAATTGTTCTTAATGACTTATTAAATTCTTAAAAAAAACTATATTGATTATATGCACAAGTAGACCACGTCGACCCCTTAGTTTGTGTAAAATGTTTTAATTAGTAAAGAGATGAGACACCGAGAGAAAACAAACATGGCAAATAGTACATTATAGATCTTCAAATAGAACATAAAAGGGTAAGAAATATGCATAATCTACAATGATATTGACATAACTGGAATTGGTAGAAAATATCAACTGAATCCCGTGTTCATGGATAGAGCATCTGGAATCCTAACAATGCATTAGGAATCTAATCCATTTATACTGTATCTGAAAGCTAATCACTTTACAAGTCGTTTGATCGTAACATGTAGTTTTTTTTCCAGCTTGAAGGGCATCACAGATGGTTAGAAATCAAATTATATATTATTACCCGAAATTGTAGCAATTGATTAATGAGAAGGTCAATAGGCTGAATTAGTGTACAATAATATCTTTCCTAGTTTACTTCATTGTAATTTTTTTATATAGTTGAATCATTTGTACAAAGGAGCATAATAAGAAGAAAATATTTTTATCTTTTCCCTTTTTAATATGGTTCAAAGCAAGGGAAATCGTAGTCTCCATGACCACCATTTCTATCGGCTCTTCATAGCCACTTTTTCTTATTTGTTTCGGTCTTCATTTTCGATATGGGCGACACTAGAACTTCTAATCCAACGACGGACATTTAAAGTCCATATGTTCTTCATCATTCAGACAACCCTTATAATTTGCTAGTTTCTCAACCATTGGAGAAAACTATTCACTAGTTTCTCAACCATTAAAAGGAGAAAACTTTGTCACATGGAGTCGAGCGGTTCATATTGCTCTCGTAGCCAATAATAAACTTGGCATTATTGATGGAACACTTACAACGCCTTCCATGGAGAAGAAGCCTGACAAATATGCAATGTGGAATAGTTGCAACAAGATGATAATCTCTTGGTCCGTTTATTCTATGACACCCGACCTTGCGGCTACTGGTCATATTGTCGATACATCTCAACAAATAAATTATGTTAGTGCCTTATGTGTAATTAATGAATATTGAGAGGGGATATTTTAATTATAAATAATATGAATTTGGGAGGGAAAATTGTAAAAAAAATGTGTAATAGTGTTTTTCAATTAAAAACAAAAATGCCCCTGACACTATTCATTGGTTGTTGGCTTCACATGCAATTAGTAGTAATATGGAAGGGCAAAACATGAAAGAAATTTGAGTTGAAGACATACGTCTTTACTATTCTTTGGGGAAGGGGAGTTATATAGTCCAGATTTTTCTCATAATAAATAACTAATACAATGTCACCCTAAACCGAATCGGTATTGTACTTTGCCCCAGGACTAACAGTTTTTATCCGCCAGATTTCAAAGTATATAACCAAAATACCCTTAAGAATTCAAAGATTGAAATTAAGGCTCCACTCGGTATGTTGTAAAAGAATGCATAATGCAAAAGTTTACGGCGGTTACATAAACTTGGGTGCTTGGTTGACTTTACAGAAAACAGTTATTGAAATTTGAATTCAGGACCTTCGCATTTCCTAGTTATAAATTTTTGCAAAACTTTGCAGAACAAAATCTCCCGCATTAATTACTTTGCAAGACTTTCATCATCTCTTCGAGTACTCCCAACTTTTTCATAAACACCCCAACCACCACCACCTTCACAGCTACCATCATCGCCAGTACCAGGACCATCATACCATAACCATCACAACCACCACCACCACTATCATAGCATAATAACAACAACCAACACTACCTTACTATTACCATCATAATCGTTGTCGTCGCGCGCCACCACTACAACCACCATAACATAACAACCGCCACTACCACTATCATAGCATAATCACCACAATGAATAGCACCTCACTATTACCACCATAAACGTTGTCGCCACCACGATCACCATAACATAACAACCACCGTCATTGCCACTACCACAACCACCATAGCCACCACTACTACTACCACCATCATCATCATCACCACCACCATAACAAAACCATCACAACCACTGCCATCGCCACTACCACCATCAACGCCAACTCCACGATCACCGTTACCATAGCATACTCACCACAACCACCACTACTACCATCACAACTACCATAGCATAATACCACCACCACTATAGCATAATTACCACCACCACCTTCACTACTACCACCGCCACAACCACTGCAACCATCACCACCACTATGACCACCGCCGCCACCACCACCACCATTTTAACAACCACCGCCATTGCCCGACCTTGCGGCTACCGGTCATATTTGTCGATACATCTCAACAAGTTTGGGACAAGATTTCATGCGGTATTGCCCCTCATATTTTCCAGATTCAAAGAACCATTGCTTATCACAATCAAGGTACGATGTTCGTGGCTACATATTACTTAAATTGTATTTATCTTCGTATTTCGACTTTGACAAAATTAATATTTGATAATGTTGCAAGTTTATTGTGCATAAATTATGCATTGGTTGATAAATTTCTTAGCTAAGTACTACATTTTTATTCTTGAAATGGTGATTTCTATTAGCTAATGGGTGGTTATATTAAATAATTATTCTAGAATGTGTGCAAATAGTAAGTTTGGGCTTGGACCCGATATTAAGATTTGGCTTCGGCCATTTTTCTTTTCATTTGAGTAATGATTAGGGTGGTGATAGGGTAATAAAAGGGTTTTCTCTCATTTCTATACAACATATTAAGGATGAGCCAATGACATGACAGCTCAATGGTTAGAGCTTGGCGGATGGTACCACTAGGTCATGGGTTCAAACCCAGTTTGCGACATCTTTATGGGTTCTGGGATCCTATAAAAACCCTGCTTGCCTTTCAAAAAAAAAAAAAAACATATTAAGGATGAGAGAAAAAAGGGAAAAGGTTAAGATAAATGAGAGAGGGAGATATGTTAAAGAAAATAAAGAACAAGGAAGAAATGAAGAGATGACTTACGCATGGACATGTATACGTTTGCAGGTTTGCGTGGTGTGCATGCCAAATTAGTGAGTATTTCTCACTCTTTTTGTGTGTTTTTCTTGGAACTTTGTGTTTATATTTTTTGCAAATATTAGATCTTGTTCATGTTCTTTGCAACATATTATGATTGTTCCTGTGGAATGTCGTGTGAATAGACCTTTCTTGATTTGGTGTGTAATTGATTACTATATAATTGTTGTATTGTTGTATTGTTGTTTTAGTTATGTGGATGTGAATGGAGTTTCATTGAGAAGTTTCAGGTTGAAATTTGTGTGAAGTAATTAGAAATTTCTCTTGATAGAGCATGGTGAAGCAGATAGAAATTACTTTGAACATGTTGATATAGGTACATTTCAGACATGATTACTTCCATCTGAATTAGGATTTCATTGATATGATTATACTAGTTGATAGATCTTGACGTCATCTTTTCGTAGGTATACAGAACATAAAATTTCAATGAGAATTGATGTAGATATGATCAATCGAAGTAAGGCCGATTTCAACAAAAAAAGTTGTTTATGGTGCATATGGGAAGACGATGACATCAGTATGATGTCATAAGTTGACAATGACTTTGACTAGGTCTAAAAAATAGCTCTTAACTTCGCTTTTGACACCGTTGGAATCTTTGCCTTGAGATCTTTTTAATGGAAGTATATTTTTCTGAATTTGGAGAAGTTATATTTTTACCCATTAACTCCTTTATGCATTGATATGCATGTTTGTGTTTTGAAGTATGAAGGTTGTACT